>VZRF01003077.1:136759-407589 GCA_013396875.1 Vireo altiloquus
CCCTCCTTGCCCCATCCCGGCCCGGCCGCTCCCCCCTTGTCCCGATCCCGGTGTAACCTCGGCTCCCTCCTTGCTCCATCCCGGCCCGGCCGCTCCCCCTTGTCCCGATCCCGGTGTAAGCCCGGCTCCCTCCTTGCTCCATCCCAGCCCGGCCCGGCCACTCCACCTTTCCCGGTGTAAACCCGGCCCCCGCCCTTCCCCACCCCGGGACGAGAATCGGGAAGGGAAAAGGTAAACCCCGGGGTGTGAGAAAGGAAGAGTCTAATATTTGAAGCAAATTATAATAATGATACAGATCATACTAAGGATAATAATAACAAAATAGTAATAACAATAATAATAATTGTAATGAAAAGGAGAGAGAGGAGTAAAGCCCAAGAGAAATAAGTGGTTCCCAATATAATTCCTCATCACCCACTGACCGATGCCCATCTCGTCCCTGAGCAGGCATCGGCAGCTCCCAGGTAACTCCCCCCCCACCAGTTTCTCTACTGAGGATTATGTTCCCTGCTCTGAAATATCGCCTTGGGATCAGCTCGCCTGGCTATGCTCCCTCCTGGCGTCTTGTGCACGTGCTCGTTGGCAAAGCATGGGACACTGAAAAGTCCTTGACTTAGGGTAAGCACTGTTAGCAATAACTAAAACATCAGTGTTGTATCAACATTATTCTCAAAACACAGCACTGTATCAACACAGCAACTAGGAAGAAAATTAACTTTATCCCAGCCAAACCCAGGACATCCTAGCAGGAAAATTTTTATCGGGGGGATGGGGGGTAGGAGGGAAGGGAAGGGAAGGTGTGTATTTAGTTATCTATATTTCTTTGAGCTTTTGGAGTTTTTTTAATGGATTAAACAATTTTACAAAATTACAATAATTTTCAGCTGTAAGTTGGTTTTTTTTTTCCTCTGAACTCACAATTCAAGAAATGAAATGAGCCATTCTGAGCCTTAAATCCATTTTAGGTGTTCATCTGCTGTTGGGATTTGATTTAGTTTTATTACATTGAAAGAATCAATATGTTACTGTAATTCAGAAAATGCTTCAACTGAACTAGGTGTAAGGCTTTTTTTCTTAGATAGTAATTAATTAACAGTGCTGTAAGTGGGAAAGCAGTACCTGAAGTACGATTTTGGATTATGGTATCTGACAATGAAGTGGATTATAAACTACATTAGCTGTAAATAAATTTAAATATCATACATAGTGCATACAGTAGATCTTGCGCAGCTCTATATTTTCCATTATCTTTGTGTGTCACTTTTTGTTGGTCAGTATTTCTGTAGTGTCTGTTTAAGAATATATAGGTATGTCTAAAAATATAGAAGTTAACTCATCCCACCATCATTTTCAAATCCTGTTTAAGCCATCTGCTTTCTAGGTGTTGACTTTGTTTTCCAATTACACATAATAATCATACAGTGGTGAAAAATTATTAGCAAAAGTGAAAATATGATGCATGCAGTAAAAAATGCAGTTTAAATTATTTAGCACATATACTTTCAGAATATATTTTGATATCAGAAGTGTTCTTGGAGGAATTAAGTTGGCAAAACAGGAATTTCATGGAAAGAACTTGAATATACCAATGGAAATTAATCCAAGCCCTTATTTTCCAGATACATGCTTCAGATTGGGTGAAGTTTATTGTTTTCTTTATATTGTAGATTCACTAACTTAGAAATACTGTATTGGTTTTAGTATTATTTTTAATGGCTCTCAGTTCCTGGTCTGCTTTGTAAGTAAACTATTGCCATTAGTATGAGTGGGCAGCTTCCCTTTGCAGTGATTTAGGGAATAAAATTACCAGAGAGCCTTTCATTCACAGGCTGAGCCCAAGATGTAAATACATGTCCTTTTAAGGAGGAAGAGACACGTCATCCCATGCAAAGTAATCCAGTAAGAAATACATTATGAATGATTCATAAGGACCATGACCTTTTCCAAGACTAGCCAGTTAAATATATTTATTTGAATATGAGGTAGCTGTAATCTTGGAAGCCATCTTCTTTATTCCATTGGGTTTTTTTCTAATTTTTTTTTGTAGCCACTCTTGCTGACCATCCACTCCTTGTATGAAAATACTATTTTCAATGTTATTTTCTTAGATGCCTACACACTTAACTGTCAGATGCTGTGGTTTCTCTGGAGTAGACCAACTGCAAACATACAATCACCTCAAAAATCATGCTTTCAGTTCACTGTTAATGAATATGTGGCCCCAGTGTACAGAAGCCTTTAAATGGTATTTTGTACTGTTTTATCTTTCAGCTTGTAATTATGTTCAGCATCAGATACTTTACAGCTATAGAACAAGTAAATTCCTGGACGAAATATCTAGAACCTGGTATGAATGTATGCAGTTATCCTGATGCCCAGAACTCACTGCTAACTACAAGAGCCAAGCAAAGTAAGAAGCTTGTGTGTTTGGAGACTCAGGGTCCAGTTTGTGCTTTCTGAGGGCTTAAGCAGAGCTGAAGCAACTCGCAGATCTTCCATCCTCACCATGTCCCCAAACCATTTAGCACCCAAACCAGTGGTTCTGAGCCTTCTCTGTGTGCATGTCATGGCAGAGCAAGCTTAGGGGAATCTCCCCGTGGATATTATGACATTCGCTAGGATACTCCTAAGGTCAAGGAAGGGAAATGGATGTGGGGGAAGGGAGGGGGTGTGTAAACTGCTGCAGGAATATCTCCAGCCTCAGAAAAAAAATTTTAAAAAATGATGAAACTCCGAAAAATTTTGTAACACTGTGTTTCTTTAGAAAGAAAAGCACCAAGTAAAACTGGGGACAGAGCCAGTGCATTGTATTTGCTTTTGGCAAACATGGTATGGAACTTTCATATTGCGATCAGATAAATTTACTTTGCAAGAGTAAATTTTTGCTGCAGGGGAAGGGTATGCACATAACAGATTTAGTGGAATATGTGTTTTCTATTTAAATATATAAATTAGAACTCAGTGCAAAGTGCTGTTTGCACATCAATAATTACCTTGTGTCTGACTGCCAGCCAGGCTTGACTGCTCAGCAAACACCAAAGAGGGGCTGATTGCTGTCTTCATATCTGCTCGTTGTCCTTGACTATTTTATGCAGTTTTCACTTGAAAAACATGTTTTTGCTGCAGAGTAACTGATTGACACAAAGCATCCTGAGGTAAAGTCACTGTAGGGATAAAGCACTATGGGTTTTTCTCAAAAAGTTAAAGTATCTTGAGGATAAATGACATCTCTGGTGTGGTTGATCTCACCGAGTTTATGACATGATGCAGCTAAAGTGCTTTTTTCTTCGTCATAGCTTCATGATATACAGTTTATATGTTAGTTACCTTCCAGGGTCATATTATAGCTTTTTCTGACTGGGGAAGTAAAAGATTACAGAAAAGCTCTGCAAGAGTTCCACTGTCATTTGAAGTGGAGCATGGATATGTGTCTCATTTTGATTAGGCAGCTGGACTGTGACAATCTAAATTTCAGGCAGAAGCAAGTTGTTTCCAGGACTATGGACATGGATGTTATTTATCCTCATGGCCAATAAAAAGAACTTTTTCTCTTTGGTATGCATGCCATAAACTTCAACGACAGATTCCTATATTTACTTCTCCTGTTGTATTCTAATTCAGTCACACAGAAATTCACCACAGATCCAAATTATAGAGAGGACTAAGCCCATTAGTCACCCATTCCTTTTAAAAATAATAGCAATCAAGCTTGGAATTACTCAAATAAAGGCTGCAGCTAATATATCACTGATAAAAACCAAGCAAACATTTTTATTTTCCTTAAGCTGGTTTGAAAAAAAATTAGGAGAAGTGGGCAAACCATAGCAAAGAGAAAGAAGGATAGAGAAAGATCTGGAATAACTTCTGAAAGGGTATGTAGCCTGGAATGGGTCAGGCTGGGAAAGAAAGAGCTGGGAGAGATCTAGAAGTCATTAGTGATAGGAAAAAGGTGAGCAAGGAAACCTCTTCCTTCTCACATAGAAACAAGGAAGCATCAGCTCTAACTTGCAGATGGCAGGCTGGAGCGTGAAAGGCGAGGGCTCTGCCTATGGTGAATGGATAAGTTGCAATGCTTGTTTCAGAATCCTTCAGGTGCCAGGAGTTTTAAAGTATTCCAGTGCGTGAATTCAAGGCGGGGTCAGGTTAACACAAGGGCTATTAAACACAAATGGCTCCCCCCAGCTGCTGAGGTCTTCTGGCTGCTCTAAAGATGCTTGAGGGTGTCCACAATATCTCCCCAGGACTGGTGCAGGATCTGTGGTGGAGCTGTACGTGTCAGACAAGGGAACTGGAGGCCTGGTGGGAGTCTTTAGGCACCTGGTGTTGGGAACCTGAGGCTCATGGATACCCCCAGCAAGGTGTGAGCCAAGTGCCAGGGCTTGGGCAGCCCTGATGAGATGTGACAGGTGATCTTAGCTGGTGTCTTGCTCAGTGAACAGGTTAAATGCTTGTGTTGCTGCAGCACCGGAGGCAGGTAGAGGAAGAGAACGTAAACTGCCTTAAAATGAGGCAGGAGCTGCTTATGATACGTACCAAGAAAAGTTATTCAGTTTTGTGTCTGAGCAGTGAAACTAGGAGAAACTGCAGGTTTTGATTTCCAAAATATTTGTTGGGTTGCTAGCTTGTGTCAAATCTCGGAAATATTTTACTTAGGATTCACTAACTTTGTAGGCTTGGGAAAGATTATTTCCATTTTTCATGGTAATTTCAGTACAATTCTGGGCCAATTCTAGGGGCTGTCACTAGTGGGTGCAGACAGCTCTGCTGATGTGCAGCTCACCCTGGCCAGAGCCTTTGGCTTTGCTGGTCCTGAGGAACAGCTTCGGGGCACCACGGGGGAATGGAAACCCCATTTATTAGCAGTGAGCAGGGGCAAACCAGCACAAGGATCTGACCTCTCTGCCAGCACTGTAGGACACACAGTGTGGGGGTGGGAATGACCTGGACAAGGCAAGAGACAGTGGCTCTGGTTCTTTGCAGCCCACCGAAAGCCTTGTATGTGTTTCACGTTCAGCAGCTGAGGTAAATGTAGTCAAGTCCTGTGAGCTGATTCTGGGGCTGGTCCTTCCATCAGGGACAGAAGCCAAACTTGCTCTCTAAACACCAGCCCTTCCTCATGCGCTCAGATGCTAGGAAATGGGCCATAATTCATTTCCTGGATCTTAACATGCAGTGCTTTGGCTTGTACAAATGTTCCCACAGCTGCACGAGGGCTTTGCTGGGCTCTTTGCTATTCTCTCTGCTGGGTGTATGGAGGATGGCATGGATACATTCCATGTCATTGCCCTGCATCGGCCATTGCCCTGTGCCCTGGAAGAGCTGAAGTTGTGGATGGATGACACCAAAGATCAGAGAGGCAATGCCGCTTCTGTTGCTAACTTACCTTGTTGTTACTTACCTGTTGCAGTCAGCATGTTTTCTCTTTATGGTGGCCAAATTAGAATTTTCCATTGCAAAACCAGGAATGCATCTGTCTTTGATGATTGGCTACAGCCAGTCTTTCTCCTTCTGAGTCTCAAATCTTCTCTTACAGTTATTACTCTATATTTGCTGTGGATTTCATGAAGTGCTGTCTGAGGGCTGCACAGGCTGTGAACTCCCTTAGAGAGCCATGCATTTTGTCTGTGGCAACACCTTCTGAAACAAAGCTTGGCACAGGCTGTAACTAGAGCCCACGGACACTGGTACTGTTTTAATGCAGTTGAAATAGATTGAAATGAGCGACTCTGGTGATATTGGAGTTTAACTGACTCCCTGTTGAGTCTGACTGATGCTTTATAAAGCAGTACATCACTTAGGTAATGACTCTGCTTTGCAATCTGTGTTGTGCTCCAAAGTTTAGATAAACTGTCTTGTTAAAATCTCATACTTTTTTTACAAGTAACCACTCCCATATACTATGCCAAACCACTGTGATATATGCTTTTGTGTAAATGAAAGACAGGATCTTAAACAAATCCTAAAGACAAAATGCCTGAAAGACCAGATATTTCAAATGACTGTTTCTTTTCACACACTTAAAATAAGCATTGTTTTTTTTTTTTTTTAATCTATACATATGTTCATCAAGTTTTAATAGATTTTGTCATAAATGGTCAAGCTGTAACCTGTACTCAAATAATGTAATCTAACTCAAATGTTGTGGTTCCTGGCTGCTTACTTAACAGAATTAGATGGCATGTTTGCAGAGATAGAACCATTTGAAGACCTTAAAGATCATTGAGTTCAACCATTAACCAAACACTGCCAAGTCCATCACTAAACCGTGTCCTTAGTGTCTTGCTTTGCCTCATTAAATTCTACCTAGGTAGTCTGAAGCTTTTAGGATTTAGGGTAATTTAGTTAGTCCAAATAGTTACTGCTACTAGACTTTGTAAATGTGTATATATATGTATAAATGTATATATCCTCTAAGATACCTGTCGCAGAATTCACCACTACTTCTCATCTATTTCTATGTGAGCTGTCTTCCCCCCAGCTATTATCCAGTCAGTGAATGTATGATATCATGTGGATTGTGTGCTATTTTCTTAAGCTTCAAATAAGGAAATTAGTTCTGAGTGGGATTTTCTATTGTAGATTTAAACTAGAGCATGCATAAATATACCTCATAGCCTCTTTTTTTTCTGTCTTGTGTTTGCTATATATGCTGAAAGATTTGTAAAATGCAGTTTGATTGCTGTTGGTTCCACTTAGTCTTCCTTTATGGAGTACTATGTTATACCACACTAGAAATGCTAACTAGCTTGTGTGTAGACCAAGGCACAGCAGATGATGAGACTAGGCTATTTCATCAGAGCCTGGATGAAATCAAGCAAGGAGTATACATATTCTGAGCCCTGACTTAGCAAAAACTCTCATGGGCATTTGAAAAACCCTCCAAAAATGATACAGAACCCCCAACTCACTTAGCAAGTCTCATGGGAATTAGAAGGCCCTGGTTCCTTCATTCATTTGCTGAAGGGACACTCAGCCTTGTGCTAATAGAGATGTCTCTCAGGAAAAAGGAGAAAAACTGCTATGTCATTTTGATTTCTGGGGTTGTTGGGTTTGATTTCTGCACTACCCTCTTCCTTCTCCTGTTTGTATTGTGAGCAGCAAATCCTACAAAACACACTCCAGCTGTGCTCTTCAAAAACAGTTCCTTTCTATTAAAGCCCAAATTGCTCTGTACCTCAAGGAAATGTGATGGAAGTAGGAAGTTATTTTGCAGCAGCTGTGATCTCCTGCCTAAATCCCAGAATTTACAAGATACACAATTACTTATCTGTGGGGTTCATTCTACGAAACTGCTTTCCCACTAGTATTGTGCAGAAAGCAAGCATGCTGGAGAGCAGCCCCAATTTCTAGCAGTAAATCAGCAGCAGCTAAATGTAAAGGTGTTCAGTTCCCTCTCCTGTCTAAAGGGGCTCAGTCTCCTGTCTTCTCGTTTATCAGAAACTAGTCTGAGTGTCTTAGTACTTTCTTTTTGGGGAAGTCCTTTGGAGTTTCTCCTTTTGCAAAAATAACTAAATCTTAGTGGGGCAAGATTTAAAAAAAAGCAAAAGCTGGTTGTTGGGAGTATATCTCTGAGGAAGGGACTGCCTGTGTTCTGAATGCTTAGTGCTCCATACTCAAATAGTTACATATGCACTATGAGAAGAATTCATTTTTAACTAGCCCGTTCTGTGTATTTGTCCTTCTCTGGTAAAAAAAAATACCAAACAAAAGATAACCAAAGGAAACAAACCCCAACAATTGCCCACTGAAGATGGAAGAGCTGTAGTAAGAGGGATCCAGAAGTTAATTAGCATTCACCTCAGTGACAGATGCTGGCTGCTCCACTCTAGTCAGCTATGGAAACAAATCCATTTCCTTACCTCCCGTCAGTCTCTGAAATGTTACAGTGTATTTTGTGAGAAAGAGCATAGGCAGCCATGTATGGCAGAAAATTCCAGCTGGGAAAGTCCAGGAGATTGAAAGAGAATGCCTAAGGGAACTGGGCTTTAGGTCACATTGCTCACTCAATTATTTCTATAGGCAAGGCTATGCCCCTGAACACTGCAACGATCTTGTGATTCTCAATTTAAGCTGCTGTTTTCATGAGAAGATGCATTCCTAGTTCCCTAGTGGAGTTTTTCTTGTTGCAATAGGTAATAGAGGAGTGTTGAATCTAACAGCACCTGGACCCATAAATGTCTCCCATTGTACCTCCTTATCTGTCAATGAAACATACAGCACTCAGTGGATGGTGACTATATAATATCACAGTTATTCAAAATATAGGGTTGCTTATTAGGGAAATTATTCTAGACATATGCTTGATCCATGTGTGGTGAGGGACACAAGAGCAGAGAGGCAGCAAGTATGACACAAGCATTGTGGTGGCTCTGACAAAGAATCTGGAAGCCAGAGCAGGGAAGAGACGAGAGGGAATATCTCTTGTTATCCACAGGGCCTGCAGCAAGTGGCTGGGCTCGAGCACATTGACCTTAAGGTAGTGCCTTTCTAATGTCCATGATCGAGGCAGTAGGCAATAATAATCTGGCTCTTCAACTTGGACCATGGCATTTCAATGCAGACTTCATGAGAAGCTGTGTGGTGCTTATGAATATCAGTCTCTGCCAGATTCTTTTGCATAAATCATCTATATTGCATCTTGCAGGGGTTGCTGGGAACATGTCTCCTCATCAGATACTCCCACATCAAGTAGACTTGAGAGTATCATCATTCTGTACCATTTGTTACAATTAATGCTCTTTGATCTTTTGATCATTACTTACGTGCTACGCTTTACTTTGTGCATATTTTCCCCATAAAATACCATCACTAAGGATCTTCTGGAGAATATTTAATAGTTTAGGAATTCAGGTTTATTGTTAACATAGTTCACATAGGTGATTTGACCTCTCTCTCATTCCTGCCTAAGATTTCACATTTTATCTGTGTATGCACCACTCCGCTGTTCTGTCAATAGACTGAGTGATTATGGTTGTTGGTTTTTTTTCTGATAACAGCTCCTTTTAAAAGCTGAATGAAAGGTACTAACTACACCTTTCATTGTCCATGCTCTCAAAGCAAAGTTTTGTACAGGTTAGGAACTTACCTATTAGTGCTTCACACCTTATCTTCTGCCCTGCTGCATGGAGGATTACTGTTCCACTGGCTTGCAGGTGTCCTTCCATTCCCGTTTCCTCTAAGAGATGTCACAAGAATGACTTAATGGGAATTGATCTGTTTGAAGGTAATGAATGAAATGTTTTATAGGCTGGCTACTGTCTTGTTAGTGAGAACACTTGAAACACAACATGAGGACAGCTTGGACACTCAAGCAAAAGCTCAAATTTGACTGTTTGAAATGCCTCATGCTAAAAAAAAAATAAAAACCATGGAGTTTCTGAAAGAATCTTTTTGGAAATGGAAATGAAGTTTTCCCTTTGAAAATGAGCTAAGCATTGTAAACGCTGCAAATTTTCCAGCAAATTCTGCTGTACCTTTGTGAGTTCTGCCAAAACTTGGCAAATGAAGATAATCTGAAATGTGATGCATTATTTTTAGCTTTTACAAAAATAGATTGCTTGAAATTTGGAATGTCATGATAACAAAATAGTCTTTAACTTTACAGAAACACTTTAATGGAATACAGAAACAAGAGTTATTTCCTTATTTTATTTCATAATGGAGATAAATTAGGAAACTAATTAAAATGTGGCTAACTTGGCCACAGTTTGGGAGTTTTTGAGGAACAAAGCCTTTTTTCACTTATTTAAAAAACTGACATAAAATATAGGAGGGTATTTTAAGCAGAAGTGCTCTGAGGTAATGAATTAAATCAAACAAGTCTTAATTTGCTCCTTTATTTTAATTATATTTTAAAATTCGTATTCTACTTCAAGCAGAGATAGTCTTTACAATTTTATACTCTCTGAGAATGCAGAAAAAGCCTGAAAATTGGAATTTGTACAGTGAACTGTCAGTAAAATTTAGCTTTGTTCAGAGATCTGGAATAAGAATTATACTATATGTAAGTCATATCAAGGCCTCTGTGGAGAATGAGATTGTACAACTCTAAGATAATACACAATTGATTTTATCTTGGAAGTGTCTGCTATTGCTCTTCTTTGTATCAGATGAATGAATCTGACAGACAAAATACTGCATTTAAAACACAAAAGATAAATCATTATCCTTTGATTTCCTCCCTGTCCTTATCATACAATCTGAGTTCTTTCTCCTTATTTTCTTCTACTGAAGCTCAAGTTAGGTTGCCTAATTTTCCCCCCATTGAATTTATGGTTTTTTAGGAGGTATAGTAGCAATTGTATTACCATCAGCAGTTCACCTTAAGAAACCCATCTGGAAGTGTGCATGTTCTGCAGCAATTTCTTGGATCTCTTTGCATAATAATTATACTAATTATGCTTGTATTCTGAAGAAAATGGCAAAACAGCAATAAAGGTGTGCATTTCCTGTTGAGGAGATGTACATAGGAGTAGCAACAATGAGCACAGCAACCTTGACTCTTCAGGGCACTCCCTGTTTCTCCAACCCAGCTCTCTTTTTTTGTGAAGTGGCTGAGCACTGCTTGTTGTCTTGGCAAAAGGCAGACAGCTCTCCATGAAAGCTGTGAGCCTGCCTTGGATAATGGAAGTCTTCCAATCTTTTCCAGGTTGTCAGTTCTGAGTAATCCCCCCAAAAAAAGTTATGGAGGAAGTAGCTAAGGCGGCTTCTGAACCACTGGTGTGAATCCTGGAGAGCTAAGAAGACTTCGGAAACTTGAAAAAGTGCTATAATGTAGTTTAAATGTCAAGGGTAGAAAATGGGACCTAGAACACATACACACTCCCTTCTTACATGAATCCAGATTCCATTGTGATACTGGAACAGTTACCCTGGAAGACCTAACAGGAAGGATAAGTTAACAAACATAAGTAATGCCAGTCAATATGGTTTGACAGCAAGGAAGACTTGTCAAATAAATCCATTATGTTTCTTTGACAGGACTATAGATTGGTTGATGGAAACAACTGTGTGGATACAGAAGCAATTTCATTTCTCTAAAGTATTTGGCTTGGTATCACAGGGTATTTTGATTAAAACCTACAGCTGTGTTAGGAGGAATAAACAACT
The DNA here is from genome assembly GCA_013396875.1 of Vireo altiloquus. Lineage (NCBI taxonomy): Eukaryota > Metazoa > Chordata > Aves > Passeriformes > Vireonidae > Vireo > Vireo altiloquus. Next base: position 147,869 of record VZRF01003077.1, read on the forward strand.
GTCTCATTTTCAGGTTTGACTGTCTTTTCCTGGGGGGGATCTGCAGAGACTGGTTATTGATGAAAGCTGCTCAGTACTTTTGCCAGTGGTCTAACTGAAAACATGGCTGGTAAAGCATGCGGAAGGCACATACATGCTATGAAATAATGTGGGTTCTTCTCTAAATAGTTTCTGTTCATTATTTTGTTTTGTTAATTTAAGTCCAATATAATGAATTGCGAATGAAGAATGAAGGCATATGGGCAAGGAATATGAGGCAGAAGCTGAGGCAAAGCTTTGTCCCCGATGGGAGGGTGGCAGTCAAGAGTGCTGCAGGCTGCTGGTGGCATTCCCAGCAGACATGGACATGCTGGGGGGGCAGTCCCGTGGGGACACCCAGAGCAGAGGCGCAGAGCTCTGTGAGGGGCATGCCTCATGAGGGGTGTGGAGGTCCCCAGACCACTAAACACAAATCTAGAGCGGAGTAAAGGGATCTGACAGGAGCATGCTTTCCTACCTTGCAGGCAAAAGCACAGCAAGAACCTGTGGCTGGAAATGAAGTTAAATTAACATCAGTTTTGGTGAGGGACTTGGGGATTTAGCCTCCACTCCCTATGTAGAGCTTGAAATATGAACATCAGCCTAGGTAGAAGTGGATGATACAGCAGGATGAAGCAGGTAATAAGCCTGAGGTCAGCCACCACATTTGCTGCTTTTTGCTTCCAACCTCACAGTACCTGTGACTTTTACAGCAATTACAGGGTTTTCTTTCAAAATGTGTGTGTGTTACATCTCCAAACATGTCTTTTCTGGTGAGGTGCATGACATTTCTCAGAGTGACAATGCTATTACTGTGCCTTCCAACCTAGGGAGCATTTTAAAATAGAAGTAAACCTAGCCACTTCTCTTAATAAGATAATGCGAAGTTCAGTCCAAAGCCCCTTTGGATCACTGCTGATTTATTGCTCTTTCAAAGGTTTCAGAAGAACCCAGCAAAATATAAAACAGACTATGCTCAAATCTACTGACTAAAACAAGATGTATACCGTTATATGCATTTGAGATCACAGAATGAATCACAGAATGATTAGGCTGGATGAGACCTACAAAATCATGGAGTCCAACCCATGCCCTAACCTCAACTAAACCATGGCACCAAGTGCCACATCGAGTTGTTTTTTGAACACATCCAGGGATGGTGACTCCACCACCTCCCCGGGCAGACCATTCCAATACCTTATCACTCTTTCTGTGAAATTCTTTCTAATATCCACCTTGTATTTCCCTTGACACAGCTTGAGACTGTGCCCTCTCGTTCTGTTAGTTGTTGCCTGAAAAAAGAGACTGACCCCCACCTGACTACAACCACCTTTCAGGAAGTTGTAGAGAGCAATAAGGTCACCTCTGAGTCTCCTTTTCTCCAGGCTAAACAACTTTAGCTCCCTCAATCGTTCCTCATAGGGCTTGTGTTCCAAGCCCCTCACCAGCCTCGTTGCCCTTCTCTGGATGCGCTCAAGCGTCTCAGACAGCATCCTTTCTAAACTGAGGGGCCCAGAGCTGGACACTACTCAAGGTGTGGCCTCCCCAGTGCTGAGTACGGGGGAAGAATGACCTCCCTGCTCCTGCTGGCCATACAATTCCTAATGCAGGCCAGGATGCCATTGGCCTTCTTGGCCACCAGGGCACACTGCTGGCTCATGTTCAGCCGACTATCAACCAGTACCCCCAGGTCCCTTTCTGCCTGGGCACTGTCCAGCCACGCTGTCCCCAGCCTATAACCTTGCAGGGGGTTATTGTGGCCAAAATGCAGGACTCGGCACTTGGACATATTAAACTTCATCCCATTGGACTCTGCCCATCCATCCAACTGATCCAGATCTCTCTGCAGAATCCTTCTTCCTTCCAACAGATCGACACATGTTCCCAGCTTAGTGTCATCTGCAAATTTACTAATAAAAGACTCAATACCCTCATCCATATCATCAATAAAAATATTGAACAAAACAGGCCCTAGGACAGATCCCTGAGGGACACCACTGGTGACTGGCCACCAGCTGGATGCAGCACCATTTACCACCACTCTCTGAGCCTGGCCATCCAGCCAGTTCCTGATCCAGCAGAGAGTGCTCCTATCCAAGCCACGTGCTGCCAGCTTATCCAGGAGTATGCTGTAGGAGACAGTGTCAAAGGCCTTGCTGAAATCCAAATAGACAACATCCACAGCCCTTCCTGCATCCAGCAGGCGGGTCACCTGATCATAAAAGGAGATTAGGTTGGTCAAACATGACCCACCCCTCCTAAACCTGTGCTGGCTGGGTCTGATACCCTGGCCATCCTGTAAATTCTGTATGATGACACTCAGTACAAGCTGTTCCATTACCTTACCAGGTACTGAGGTCAGGCTAGCTGGTCTATAGTTGCCAGGATCCTCCTTCCTACCCTTTTTGTAAATTGTTACATTGGCCAGCTTCCAGTCATCTGGAATCTCACCAGTGAGCCAGGACTGGTGGTAAATGATGGAGAGTGGCTTTATAAGCTCATCTGCCAGCTCCCTCATCACCCTAGGATGGATCACATCTGGTCCCACAGATTTATGAATATCCAAGCATCCCAGGAGATCTCTGACTGCCTCCTCCTGGATAACAGGGGGACCATTCTGTTCGCTAACACTATCAACTGGCCCAAGAGGACAGTTGTCCTGAGGACAAGCCGTCTTTCCACTAAAGCGTGTGAAAGCATAGTGCAAATCTCTAGTAGCACACTTTCAAATGTAAATACTCATATGAATGCTTTTTAAAACAGCAATGATACTTGACAGTGAAGGCTGAGAACAAAATTTTTAAAAAATCCACATTCACATGTTTATGTGTAAGCTAGATAAATGTGTGTAAATATGCTTATAAATATTTTAATAAAAATCTTTCATGCCTATCATCATGTAATATAAAAGAAGCAAAATGCAAAACTGACTGCTGGGTAACTGTAGTATTTAAACCAGCAGAAATAAACAATTTGTTTTCAAAATTCTGAATATATAGAAGTCCTAGATGAGGTATATATTTGAAAAATAGAGTCAAGCTAACTTTGATAGAATAATTTTCAATTATTTTGAGCCACAGAATACACTGGTGTGGATCCTGCATAGTCAGCCTTTGCAGTCAATGGAGAGAACAAGCTTTCAGCAATGGCTCATCTGTCTGCCACAGAAACCCATCTGGATGTCTCTCTCCGGGTGCCTGCTTCTCTCTGTTGCCTACGGAGAGCATGAATATGAGTCATGTGAATCCCATCCGCTATATGTGCAGCACCTTCGCGGCTGTGGTGGTTTGGCTTTTTGGTACTCCCAGCCTCTCTGGCAGCTCTCTGGGGCATTGGGGGTCCCTGCTGTCAGACTGGCTGGCTCCCGCCCACAGCCCTGTCTCATCCCCAGGCCCACTGCTGCTGTGTGACGAGCTTGCCATCACAGTCCTGGGCCCAGAGCTGCTGCACTGCAGCGATGCTGGTTGTCTGCTTTCAAGTTTTCCTTGGGGCCACAGTGACTCGCTTCTAAACAGTCTGTTAGTTGTGCATCAGGGATCTTAACAGCGTCATCATCAGTGGGGGAGTTGTGGGTTATATCCTGGCAGTTCTCAGAGATCAAATGTACCCAAACAGTACTGTGTGACGGCTGCCTGTTTCTCCTTTCTCTACCAAAAATCACTGATCTGTTGGAGGCTAACAGGTCTTCAGCAAAGGACTCTACTTATGGAGGCTTCTGTGGTCATCTGAGAGGCTGCATAGCAAGCAGAGATGTGAGCATGGAGAGTGAAATAAAGCAGAGGTGCTGGTGGGTAGGAGGCAGCTTTTTGTTGGGTGTCATGCAGGCTAAAATGCAAGAATTCATGTTCATGCATAAAGCACTGCCAATTTTTGGATTTTGTTGTCATTATGCATCCACATTTTACAGTTTTGCAGGGAAGAAATAAATTGTTCAGATAGAGATACACAGCTGCAATGAGCTAATGATGGTAAGAGCAGAGCAGTTCCCTGAGATAAAGGAGTTTCTGGTAGGGTTTCAGTGCACTACTGGGAGCCTCTCTCTGCAAGATGACTCCAGAGCTTGCTGCACCACACATTGCTGTTGGACTGCAGTTACTCCAGTGAAGGCATCCTGCTGTTCTGATCTCTTCTCATAACCATACCTGTAGCACTGAGATGATCTTGGTCTTCCAGAACTCCTGACTTATGTCCAAACCCTTGGGTACTCTAGCCTGACCCTTAGCAGCAGTTAAAGACTCCTATGGATATAGAGGCCAAGGCTGAGGTCTCTCTGGAGGGCTGAGCTCCAGGGTGCTGTTCCTTTTTTTTCCTCCAGAGCTGTGTTGAGACTCTGTCTCATAACAGCTTGTGCACAATCCCTTTGCATTTCCTCCATGCTGCTGTTTCATTCTGCAGAGGTTGTGACAGTTTCAGTCAGGGACAGGCAAAGCCTTTGGTACATTAATCAAACTTTATTCTTAGGGAAAATAGAAGAGAGAAGCACATGTCAACTGCCCCTCATATATCAATATCCCCTTTCCTTGAAGCAAGACAAACAATGCAAGGTTGCAATAAAAATCATAAACAAGGGTACAAGCTTGCAAAGTGTTCATGAAATAAAATAGAAATGTTTGAGTTCCCCAAGGCAGATCCCCAGACTGTCATATTTAATGTCTGTTGTTAGATCAGCATGTTAGTTTACAAGCACCTTGGGACAGGTGAGCTGGGTGGAACAATATCATATCTTGTAAACACATATCAAATGGAATGAATAGTAAGAACACATGGAATATATGGGATGTGCTCGACAAAGTCTATATACGCAGGCAGAATAATCAAGATTTATTTCACTTTAATTTTTCTATTTTTGCATTAATTTTTTTTTCAGTAAAATAAATGCATTGAAATCCTCTGGATTTTCAAAACACCCCCTGAAAATACACAGGCTTCTTTTGTCAGAACACTGGCAGTATATTGCATGGTGAGTTGCTCTGTATGAACCTCTATAGCAACTTCTGTCCACTTAATGTACTTTTCATAGAATCAAGAATCATAGAATATGCTGAGTTGGAAGGGACCCACCAGGAACATTGAGTCTAAATCCGAGCCCTGCACAGGACACCCCAAGAGTCACACCATGTGCCTGAGTGTTGTCCAAACACTTCTTGATATATGTCAGGCTTGGGGCTGTCACCACTTCCCTGGGGAGTCTGTTCCAGTGCCCAAACACCCTCTGGGTGCAAAACCATTCCCTGATATTCAGCCTAAACCTCCCCTAACTCAGCTTCATGCCATATCCTTGGGTCCTGTGACTTGTCCCAGAGAAGAGATCAGTGCCTGCCCCTCCTCTTCCCCTCACAAGGAAGTCGTAACTGCAATGAGGTCTCTCTTGGCGGTCTCCTCTTCTGCAGGCTGAATTGGCCAAGTGACTTCAGCTGCTCCTCATACGGCTTCCCCTCAAGGCCCTTCACCATTCTTGTAGCCCTTCTTTAGCTTAGTATCTTTTTTATTTTGTGGCACCCAAAACTGCACACAATATTCAAGGTGAGGCTGCCCCAGTGCAGAGCAGAGCAGGGACAATCCCTTCCCTTGATGGGCTGATGATGCTCTGCCTGAAGCACCCCAGGTATAGTTCTCCATTTTTTTTTGCATGATGCACATTGTTAGGATATTTTGTTACTGACATTTCTGTCACCCTCCCCAATATATTTATGTAAATAATTTTTCCTTTATGTGCTTGCATGCCTTTCTATAAAAATATTTATATTATTGAGTAAAAGTCGCACTTACAGTTAATTAAGAAATTATTAACAGAGGGAGAAAGCTGTCACCAGAGAAGTGTCCCCTGCAGTTAGAATGCCATAATTAATGTTAAGGCATTTTTTAAAAACAAATGTAAAAGCAAAACAGACACGTGCTGAATGTGAGGCATGTATCCTGCAAGAGTGCCCCCTTTAGTGACCCCTATGTTTCCTACATGAGAGGATTAATTATGCTTATGCCCCCCCCGCCTTTCCCTGTACATTACTGCAACATGTTCAAAAGAGCTGCATTGTACATGCAGCTCATGAATGAATCCCTGCATTTCAGTCACCCCCTCACTCCTTGCATCAAAATGTGAGCTGCTCTCCATCTGGAGTAAGGAATGGAATATCTTTCCTGTCTGGATGAGAGCTATGAAATACGTCCCTCTCTTTCCCATTTAGTCTGCAATCTTCCCTTGAATTTTAGAATCTACTCCAATTTTGCAGCACCTTAGACATTACAATGATGGCTGATCAATGACAACTGCTATAGGAAGCCCTAATACAGATGAGTCACTCTTCTCCATTCACTCCAATTTCTTGGGGTTTCTTGCTTTTATTGAACCTTCATTTTCAAACAACGTGTACCGTCTTTTTCTTTTCCCAGGGATATGTGTGTTTCCATGCAGGATCAGATTAGAGATCCTACTAATGTAATACCCTGCCTAAAACAGGTTCTTCAAAAGAAAACGAAACTCCCATTTGGCAGACTTGTAATTAAATATGCCTTTGCGGGCGAATTTTCTGAAACTACTAACAGCTCTATTGAATTTCAGATAAAGAGAATATAAATTTTATATAAAGAAGACATAAATTTTATATAAAGAAGATACAAATTTGTGGGCCAATGCTGCACATTCTTTATATTTTGCAATGAAGTAGCAACAAAAATACTAATTCAGGGAAAAGTGTAGTGTTTCTTTTCAAAATGGTTTTGTTTTCTGCCATTGCAAGTCAAAAAATTAAGTTCTACCATATTAGCTATATTTCTTCAGTTCCTTTTCTGAAAATTAGAAATCATCCTTCCTTGTTATTTTTATTTTGAGGGAAAAAGGCTGACTGAGCAGTTTCAATACATGTAGTTGCTTTAACTTCTGCCAACATCACTTTGCTATGAGCAGAGCTTCTGAAAAAAGTCCATCTTCTTGTTAGGAAATACAACTGATGCCAAGCATGTGCTACATATACCTCCTTCTGCTGTCTCCTTACCATCAGATAAGATGAAAGATTGGAAAGAGCCCACCTGAGAAAAAATGTGCACAAACAATTGATCTAATCAGAAAACCCATGAAGAAACCAGGAGCCACCTCTATTGCCTCCACCTGTCTTCAAATTATGTTTCCTCTTCTGCTTTCATTCTCCTTATTCTTCCCCATAGCCATCCTCAATGGACTATATTTTGAACCCAGATTTAACTCTCTATTGCCAGAAGATCACTTCTCTCCTGACTTTCTTTTGTGCTTGCCTCCCTCCTTCCCCCAGGTGTGTTCTCATCTGGCGTGCAGTGTAACTGCAGCCTTACTTCAGACAGTTTTTATTCTTGCATTTTGCTTGCTGAATTCCATCCACACTCCTCTCTTCCCTGCGAATGCAGTGCTGAAGTGCTACCCTGTTATTCTCTCCATTTCATGCTCTTCCCTCTTCACACTCAGTACTGCAGCTGGTAGCATTATGTGATACAAATAAAATAACTGATTAACTGATTAGCTCTTTTCTCTCTTTGTGAAGCAGTTATATAAACTGATTCTATTTGTTGTCAATTTATACATAAGCCTTTGCTGAGTGGTTGAGATACATATTTTCTAGTCTGTGGGTACTTCACAAACTGCTTACTTTGATTATTAGCTTTTCAGTCTGTGATTAGTCATCTAAATCACAGGGTATCAGTATTGCCAACTTTAAACATTACAGAATCATGAGTCAGCCTCAAAAAATCATAGGATTGTTTAAAAATTATGTGGGTTTTTTCCTATTAAAATACTTTTGCAGTTTTGATTTTACTTGGCTTTTGAGCCTTTTAATTTCATTTGCTTTAAATTTTCAATCTTTTCTTTGAAAGTTTGGATAAGAACACTTTTTAATAAAGGAAGTTTATTTTGAAGTCTCCTGATTTAATGATCTCTATCCTCAAGAAGAATTAAGGGAAAATATAATAAAAAAAAAGTTGACACTGCTATACTGTATTTTCTGTATTGTATTTCTGTATTTTACTGTATTCTTTTTTCTGTATTTTATACTGTATTTTACTGTATTATCTTATTGAATGACTGAAAATTTTTACATGGACATTAAGGAATACCAAATAAAGATGAGGAGAGATCAATTTTTCACATTTATTGAAATTCAAACAATTTAATGCCTTCACACTAAGAAGTATTAGGCTCCAGTTTTATTAATGATGTCCCTGCAGCCTGTGGAAGAAAAAAAAAGGTGCATAGAGGAGGCTAACTCATATTGGCAATAACTCAACCCACAGCAAAATCTGTGCCACTCTTACAAAAAAAAAGGAGTTTTTAAAATGAATGCAGGTATTTATGTGCAAATATAATCTTTGCAGTGACAAGCTGACATCCTTGAATTATTAAATCACTCAAGCATCATTGTGCTTTAATGTAGGCAAAGAATTCTCCTAGATCAGGTGTGACCAACCCATGATCTGCTTAGTAGAGCAGCTCACACCATCCTCTGCCCATGGGCTCCTTCCAGTGGTGGTTTGGGACTCATCTGTGCACCAGATATCCACCGTGCTCCCAGCCATGTCTCTCACACCTGTGGTCCTTGTGAAAAAAATTACTTTTGCTGCCACCAGAACTGAATGTTTCGCTCATGGCCTGCCTTGGTCTGAAGGCACCAGACATAGGGTTTCTGGGTTTCTTGGTTTGAGGGCACCAGACAGACAGTGTCTAGGTTTCAAGTGTGGAAAGCATCAGACAGAAGGCTACTGGATAAGTAGCCAATTTTTATCTTGCTTGTGCTCCTCACCACTTCTCCAAGCTGCTAATTTCCTGCACCCCACTTGGGTATTAGTGGAGGAGCACAAAGTCTGCAAACCCTTTAAATATGAGTGTGAGGCAGCTGTCAGTTCTAAACTCTGTTACCTTTTGCTGTTGCTCATTACAAATGGTAAGTGTCTCTTGTCTAGGAGAAAATGTCTATACAACACCACCATTACAGCAAGTAATCTAAGTTCAAGTAATAGGAAGTTACATGAAAGCATGGTAAATGTCATGTCTGATTTATCTTACATTCCTTATAAGCAATACCAGGTGCAGCTTGGTTAAAGGCACAAACCCCGAGATGAACAGTTTAAATCCAATGGAAGACTTCATCTTCCTCATTTAGTGCTGGCTACCCTGCACTAAATCCTCTGACTCACACAGGTACCTTTCTTATCAAATTTCCCTAATCCCAAGATGGTAATTGCTTTCAAAACTGGTTTTCTCTTCTTATTATCAATGCAGGGTTCTTTAAAAGACAGACTGCTGGAGAATTTTAGAGAATGATTTATAGCTACCTTTGAAACACCTGATTGCTGTACTTCCTTGAATGTACCTTGGAAACAAACTGAATCTAGGTTTTGAGTCAGACCTCTTGCTTCTTCCCCCTAAGGTTTCCTTCCCACTCCTTCCCTGCCCCTCACCCAATCTTTTTTTTTAGAAACAGAAATTATGAGCAGTTCCTCATATAAGATCCACTCAGTAAAGTGAGGACAAGCCCTCACTATACCTATAGCTAGAAGTGATCCAGTACAGACTGGCCAATAAAAGTCATGTTGTGGTAGATATAAGAAAACATGACAGCAATATCTTTTGAAGACCATTTGGCATACCGATGTCACAGATAATGAAAATTTCAACTTTTTTTTTGGTCAAAACTGAAAATTCTGAAGATTTGTTCCTATCCTGAATGGTAGCCAGAGGACTATTAATCAGCTTCTGAGTATTCTCTCTCTTCTGTTCTCCCGTAGATTTTTTCTCTCCATGCCATTGGCTTTGCTGTAGCAAATACATCAGTAGTCCCTGTTGGTAATTCTAGCTAGACCTCACCTCCCAGGACCTTCCGTGTAATGCCTAGTACTGCAAGGCTCAACAATAGCAACCTTTTGGAAGAGTTGTATATCCCACTATTTCTGCCATTTGTGTTAGAGCAAACTGGTCATCTCCGTGTCCATCACCACAAAGAGAGGCAGCTGCACATTTCCACAAGTTAAGCACTCATTATTAACGTTGCAGCAGTCATAAACAAGCTACTCTGAAGCTTGAGCGACTTTGAAGCTACATTGTACAAAAGCTGCTGATTCAAGCATTACAGGCAGGGAGACGCCTCCATCTGTCTCAGCTCTTGGTAGTGGTTTTTAGAGGGCAGCAGGTGCTATCCCTGTATCATCTTTTCTCTGCTTATTTGTAAGACATCAGACTAAGGAAAGACAAAACCCAGTATCAGGACTTGGGACTGTGCTTGTGTAGCAAAGTCATCAGTCTTTTGGGACTGTGGTTTCCTGACAGATTCCAGAATTTGCTTCCCAGCCCTGTCCACACACCCCGGCTCTATCCTCAGATCTTGCTTTGTTGCTTGATCTGCCTATCCTCCTGCAACCACTGCCTGTTTTGCAGTTCTCTCTGGGCAGACCCCTGCTGTGTTTTCACCCAGCTCTGAGACACTCTTGCTGGCTCTGACAGCGCAGTGCCTCTCAGTACACTTTGCCCACTTGTTTCTTGGTGTGAAAGTCAGGGATTGCCCGTGCAGCCCCAGGAGAAGAGGCAGACTGGCTGCTGCTGTGCTCCTCCAAAGTACCTTCACGGTGGTGGCACCTGAACGAACTTGGAGTGAGAGTCAGAAACTTGCACTACGAACACCTTGCTAGTGACTTCTCTCCCTCTGTCTTGCATGTTAGCTTCGTTTTTTACTTTGCAGTTCAATTTATTCCCATTAGTTGCTTAGACCAGGTGTCTCCTCCAGGCTCCTTGATGGCATTTGCAAATGCTGTTGTACAATAGCCTCCTATCCACCTCATTCATTTCTTTCCAGTGTTTTATCTCAGCAGCCTTTCCACATAACAAGCATGAGTAACTTATCCTGTTGAGTTTATGCAGAAGCCACTATAAAAAAGAAGTAACCAAAGTACTTATTTCCAGCCAATATGCAGGAATGGAAGTGCTAAAGATGCTACACTTATAAAAGCATAAGGTCAGTGTGTTCACAGTGTCAGTGTTGAAAGTGTCCCTGTTGAAACTGTCAGTATGGATTCATAAAATTTCCCTTTGAAATTAGTGTGAGGTGTGTATCAGTAGGGACTGTAAAGGATACTAAACGTATAAACAGCTAAGAGAACTTATTTGGGCACATCTGAACTGGGGAATTTTGGAGCATCTCCCAGTCCCTTCATCTGTGTACTCAGACCAGACCCTCAGTGTTTGTTGGACAGAGACACAAACACTTAAGTAGCAAGTGAGCTATTATGTGTTCTTCTGTGCTCTCCCATCTGGAGCACAACATCAGAACTTCCATAATAGTTTCAGTGCATTTTTGAGAGAAAAGAAGAAAGAAAAAAAAGGAGAGTCTGCTCAACTCTCTCTGGATAATACACATTAATCATGCAGCTGCCAGCAGTGCTTTGGATCAGACTGGATCTGAACCACAAAGAATTGTTAAAGATGCTTTAAAGAACTGTTCCTCATTTCCTCTTCCAAACAACTATCTGACTAATAACAAAAAAAAAAAAAAAAAAGGCTCTTGTGGGTCACTTCTAGCACAGAATATTCTGTGTTATTGCCGTTCGCTGCCATTTTACGCAGGATTTTTTAAAGAAATAGGCATGAGGTACCTTAGATTTTTGTAAGTACATTGTCAGGTTCCAGAAAACAAAGCAGCCTCTGGAACGCACAGAGGCAAAGCAATACACGATTAGACTGAGAATGGTGCTTTTGCTGTATATGTAAAGGCTTATTTCAAAGCATGAGGGAGTCCTGTAAGTCCCTGGACATGTGGAAAATAGCACATTAGTGCAAGGGCATAATGGTAATCTATAATGACAGAATGAGAGAACAAGTATATTTATTTTAACATTATTATACTTAACTTAGTGAACAATAACACTTCTTGAGGCCAAAGTACAAAGAGCAAAATGTTATTCCATTGCCAGAATTTCATAAAATATTGTGAATTTATCTGAAAATGAGTCCATATACTACAATATCTAACATTAAATTCAAGAACAAACTGCCTAAAGAAGAATGATATTTGTGTGTGGTACAAGAACAAGACTAGCTTTGGAGCAGCTGACTTAGGAAAGATATTTGGTAAGTGCAGCCAGGGAAATGCACTTAGGTGGTGTTAAGACCCAAACTGTGGTCTCTGGGAGCTGAAGTCACAGGGTATATCTAAGCCCCAGCTTAGTTCAAAGTTGCTTCTGTCCCTGGCAGCTGAAGAAGCCTGATTATCAGCCCTTGGAGGGATAAACATGAGTCATAATAAATCTTGTAACTTTTGTGGGTCATTTTAGAGAAGAAAAACTCTGCACTGTGTTTCTTTTGAAATTCGGCTACTCTCCAGGAGAAGATAAGGAGATTTTGCTGTCTGTTCAGGGCTCTCCTCTGGGAGCAAAGGCATGTAGTTCTGATCCCTGCTTCCAGAACTGCCTTGGTTATTTTTATTTAGATAGTCACCAACCAAAATCTGGAAGAAATCCAGGGAAATTTCTCTGCCTCAAATGTTCGCTCTAAATTAAAAAGCAAGGGAACTGCTTTAACAAGTCATGCCTTGTCCTTATCCTGTCCTGTGTTTCTCAACCTCACCTATTGGGTATGTCTTCTCTGTGTAGCAATTTGGTCACCATCTAAACATCACCCACATTTCATGAATTGCACATAAATTCCTTTGGCAGTCTTATGAGGGACATCCTCTTTGTCAGACGTAACTTCTGAACTCCATTTATACGAAAATCTTTCACATGAAGGAATCATTCATGCAGAGTAGTTTCACTGTTCTGGGGGGCTGAAAAAATTCAGATATGTTTTAAGGAGAAATGACAGCCTTAGTACTGGGCAAAGGTGATTCACTGGAAACTTGATTTTTAGTTAGAAATTTTTGAAAATACATTGTTATTGGCTATATCATTAGTTTCAGAAATGACCTTTGTACCCATCAAAGTGTAGCTGACTGTGTGAGGACTCCGACATGGGTTCCTGCTAGGAGTGTTTGATGTCATCGCATCCAGTTGCTGCTTTTCATGACACTGAGCAAAAAGTTTCAGCTGAAAATTCTCCTGACTCTAGTCTCCAGTCCTCACAAACTAGCTATTTACCTTTCCTGCTACAATTTGATGCTTTAAGTTTAAGCTCTCTTAACTTTTCTCTCAATAGAAGTGGTACTATTGAGAATCAACTCAGGCAGGCAAGGGGGTCCCTGCCCTGGCCCGCTTCTGCCTGCCTGCTGTCCTCACCCTCCCACTGAGATTATTGTCTCTTCAGTTCTGGACCTGTCCTCTCTAAAGGGCTCGGTTTAACTTTTAAACATCTAAGAAAACAGTTTACTGTTGTGATCAGTTGGTTAACTCGGGGTGAGCTCAGAAGAGAGCACTGACCTACTCTCTCTCAGGCCACTGGTCCTACTGGTGCAAGATGAGGGGGTTCTGTTCTGCCTCATATGCCCCTCGTCCCTTTGTTGTGCAGCCCTGCTCTCTGAGGCCAGGATCTATCTCAATATGCCAGCAGAAATTAACTTTTTTTTCAATTCATTTATTTCTGGATTTGTTTTGTGCCAGCTCAGTGAACTGAACAGGCTTGGCATCGGGCAGGATAAGCAGCCAAATGAGCATATGAGCGGGTGCCTCGGCAGCGGGCAGGAGTGGACAGCCTCTTCTGCTGGCATCGTGTCCTGGCTTTTAGTCACCTCCCAGCTCTCTGCTGCAAATAGGGGCTGCTCAGCAGCTGCTGTGATATCTGATAGCTGAGCTACCTCCCATGCAGGTGTGACTTCTGCGACAAGGACAGTGTGGGTAATGAGGAGCAGGAACCACAACAGCCTTCCCAAGGCAGTCCATCCCCAGTGCTGCATGTGAGCACCTCTTTGTTTGCTTTTATCCTGTACACCCAATTCACAGGGATGAACATGTTTTTAGTGGACTTTCTAAAAACAGCATTCACAATAAGCCACAAATTACAATGATACATTCCAGATGCTATTTTGCATGAATTGAGCTACAGAAGGATAATTCTGGAGAAGGAGGATGAGCAGGTGAAAACAGTGAAGTTGTAATGAAATTGATAGACTTAATTATAGTGTTTGCTTCTGTGAAAGCTATAAGGTTGTCTAATCAGTTAAAAAATGTGGGAAGATGAAGGAGTTACTGTTTTTTCTATTTACACTACTATTTTTAGGGTTTATTGAGTAACCTATCTAGGATACCGTGTTAAATGTAAAAGGTGTATGTGGAAATATATAAGCTAATTACATGTTTGGAAAAAACACGTGAAATATCAGAAAGCATGAAAAATTCTGGTGTTTTAGGTTGTGCATTTGCATTTCATGTGCTCCTCTGGTTTACCTAATCACCTCCCTTTGAAAAACCCACCACAAGTCTGTTGTAGTATCCTTCCCCATAGTAAATCCAAAATGTCCTCTGTAAACTCAAAGACCAAAAGGTTATTATTACTAGCTGTTATTGTAACAATGTCAACAGTAAAGTACTTATACTGGGAAAGACTACTGGGTTACTTTGAATAATTTAAATTAATTTTTGTGCTCTAGTTGCTAAAGACACTTTTGCATCACTTGATAGAGCCAAGTTTGACCACTGATTTGTTTTGTGTTTACGGCTGTTTTTCTTCCTTTTTTTGTGCAGCAGGGAGCAAAGCATTTTTTCTCAAATCCCAAGAATGGTGCTACAGGTTTTATTTTCTGTTCTACATTTTCTATGTTGTTGTAATTCTTCAGAGTAGGGCCAAATTACCATCTCATTTGCATTATTTATATTATTCAGTATAGCTAGCATTAGTCTAAAATGGTAAGTAAGTTAATTACAACTTCTCGGCCCTTGTTTTTTACTTTAGTAACAAACTTTGGAGTAAAAACTATAAAAATATGTATGGGAACATACACTACACATTCCTGTTTTCCTTTATACCCTTAGCAAAGCCTATTTTTTTATTCCAAACCCGCATGCTCCAGTATAGCTGAGTCAGCAGAAGCAGTCTTGCTGTTGGTGCAATTTCGGAGTTGTGGAGCATCCTCATGGGACTGCTTCTGCTTTAGTGACTTTTCCTCATTCTTTTCTTAAAGCAATGCCTGAAGGATGAACTTTACCCTGAGGCACTAAAACATAAAGATATTGACCAAGCCAACCAGTAGCCAATTAGTTGTAATTTTCTGGTGTCCAGTCTGGTATTTATCTTTCTCAGCAAAAGGCTTCAAAAATGTCACAGGAGTAATAAACCATGCTCAGGGCTACAGCAGGACAGACTGGGGTGCACAGTGTGATGCAAGGAATGCCAAACATATAAACTGCATGGGAGGTGATGACAGCATCATAGCTATTGATGCATATGCAATGGTAGCCAATAGGAACATTGTTTACATTGTTTACCTTTTGTATTATGTATTTCTGTGCTAAATTTTTCAGCTGAAATACTCACACAAATTGGTTTTGAAGTTATGACCCAAAAGTGTAAGTAGCAAATATTATTAGATTCACTAATTTAAATCTTTATTAATTTAATAATAGATTTAGTGGTAGCTATGTCTATGCAGCAACCTAACAAAATACTGAAGTATATATTTTGCAGTTCAGTATGTGATTAAATGCGAAAACACCGCTGAATCAGGGCTTGACTTGTGAATGGATATTAATCACAACAAAATACTGAACTATAATGAGCATCTGTGTGCCAAGTCGAAGAGCAAACACACATGACCCCTGGAGTATTTATTTTATTATTCTGAGGCATATTAATGCTATTTCGTTCTGTTTCCTCAAGTTGTATGTAAATTTTTGTGACTCTTACACTGTTCAGATGTTATTCTGCTGATACCTCAAACAAAGGCTTATTACGTTTTTTCACACTGATGCTTGTAGTTAGATCTGTAATCATATTCAGACTTTCAGTTTTCCATGATTTGAAATGTCTGATTTCCACCAAAGAATGTTGAGTGTCTTTTTCCCATTTCCAATTGTTCAAATTCATAGTTACAAAGAATGACAGTACATGTCAGTGAGGAACCCAGCACTGCAGGGCAGACCAGCATTCATGCTATTTCCTTTGTGATCAAGAGTAGACCATGTCATATCCATGAATTTGAATAGGCTTCAGCATGAATTAATTATTTGTTTAAACAAACGAATACAAAGGTCTTCAAACACATTTTCATTAGTAACACAATGCAGAAAATACTGTCTTCTATGATCATGTACATAATTTTGCTATTCTTCCTGGTCTCATTATTTTAAATATGAAAAAAATATGGACAGCAGATAGCAGGTCACCTTTGAAAGATGGAAAGCATTTACTTATCTACCACAAAAATAAGTATGGAATTTAAAGGATCATCCTTTCCTGAAGATGGGTCAAAGGAGAATACCCGTGGGTATTTAAGTAGTAGTTTATTTTATTTAACAGTTTCGCCACCACATTTGCATTGATATGAATTTCCACACTGTGTCACATAACAATAATTTCTGTTCTGGTTCACAGCTCACAATATTTTCTCTCAGTGTTTAAATGAGAGCCACAAAATGAATTGCCATTTTCTCTAAGCACTCCAAACATCAAATTAGCTGCAGTTACCTCATAGCTTTTTGTGTGTTTGAATAACAAAAACTCATCAATCTAAGGCAGTCTGAAATTCAGTGGGATATTGCATTAGTTGTGCAGAGCATTTGTGTAAATAAACACTTATACTTTGGAATCTTGTCTGTGTCAAAACATTTTTGGAAGCTTTTTTAATGGCATCTTGGCTAGTAAGCAATACAAATGCTGAGTGACAGAGCTCTTTAGTCTTTCATCACACCAGTGCAACTCGGATGGATTCAGGGAATTTCATTACAAATTCCAGAGTCTGGTTTGAAAAAAATAAATTGCTGGTGTTTACCAGTCACAAGGTAACATCAATGCTGATGTGTATGAAGATGGGATGACCCATGAGAATAATTAAAACACCAAAAAAGGAGATAATGTCAGTGGAGATGACTTGTCTTCTAGTCGGGTGCTCATTCTTTAATATTTTCAGCAGCCTAGGTTTGTCAGGCAGACTGATTATATAGTTTAGCATTGTGTGACTTAACCTTTTGTTCTTGAGAAGTGACATTTCCTTGAAAGCAACATGAAATGAAGAATTAAAAACAAACAAGCTAAAAACAATCTATTTTCAACTGCATAGTCAAGACAGAAAGAGAAAACAGCCCCTAAAACTATTTTTTTTTTAGTAGTTTATTTTATTTTGTAGTTAAGAAAACGGATACATAAAAGGCCATTCTACATATACGTTTACCAACAAAACAATGTTCCCGTACCCTTCCACCAGTTCTTGTGCTTATTTCTCTGATGGTAAATGAAAACTAGAAGCATCATTAAAAATGTTAAAAATTTGTCCTGATCAGAGAACTTGCTAACTCTGTACAGCCTCACTGCCCCTAGCAAGCCTTACAAAACGCCCAAAACATAGAGAGCTGGAGAAAAGTGTAGTTGTTAATAATTTCTTTATAGGACAGTACTTAGCATGTTGTCCTGGGATATGGCACAGATCCAAATATTCCTCAGATTAATTTCAGAGTTCTTTCTCACTCCAGTGCTCTAAAATTTGGAACATTTTCCCATGGAAGTAATTCTGCTTTGTACAAAATACTTAAATGAGTGCTACCGCAGAGGAGGGAACTTTTTTTTTTTTTTTTTTTGCAAGACCTCTGACAACTAAATTGTTGACCTCTTTGTGGTCTGAGTAACATTAGTAACATTTTTCTAACTGTGCAAAATGAAGAAAATCTTCATCAGAGAAGATGAATATTATCTCATAATAACTGCTCATGGCAGTCTTTTAAAAGATAAGATTCTCATTTCTATTTGGCAGATATTTGACTTGAAGCTCAATCTCCCATACTGTAGATAAGCTGTGCCTCTGTTGCCTGTTTCTCAAGAGGTGAGACAGCACTGTCATCTCCAGTGCTCAGTTTAAGACTATCCACAAGAATCTATCAGGTATTTTATGACTTCCAGCTTTATAATACTCCCGGACATTCCCCAAGCTCCCTTGGCTCCTCCCACTGCATTGGAGGAGTATCAACTGCAGAGAAATAGGCATATTTGTGCATGTTTTACCTTCATCTTTCCACCTTAACAGTCATCAAAAATACCCTTTCTCTGTGTGCATCTTTGGGTCACCCAGTGGTATGTAAATACTAAACCGATCAAGGATTAGAGCAATACATTGAAGCTACATAGTTTTTTAACAGTGTGGTATCATCAGCTCACAGATTAAAACTGCCCTACCACTCTTCCAGTTTTGTATTCTGAAAAACTGACTGCACCAACGATGATCTCCTTCCTTAAAAATCCCCACCAGAAGCATTACTGTTTAACTAGTACTAAAAAAACTATAACCTGCTTACTGAGGCCTGTCCTTGTTTTATCCCACCTTCAGCAAAATCTCTCCACATGACTGGGGCTTGTAATAAACTATCCCATTGTTCAGCATTGGAGGAAATGTGGGTAATACTTCTGTCTTAAAGAGAAAGCTATTATTTCCATAAGAATGCCTGCTCACTGGGGAAGGAGGTGTGGGTAGTCGCTTTGTGTTCTGAAATCTATATCCCCCTGTGCTATCAAACATTGCCAAGGGCATGAATGAAGAACAGGCATCCTTCCCTGTTTGTTCTCTTTGCATGAAAGAATTTTATAGCCTAAACCTATGAAATAAGGATTCCTAAAAATAATCCATCCATCTCTGGTTTTCTGCTGTCACTTGCAGTTGTCCATCAGCAATGAAATGTCCGAGTTCTGTGTATGCATGGATTCTGTAACGTGCTGCTGCTTCAGTTTGTGTGTCGGGTCAAAAGGTGACTAAATGGACTTGACTTTCATAGAACAATGAAGCAGCTGTTGGAAAAGTTATGCCTGGTTCCCAGTTCTCAGGGCAACTTTCACCTGGGCAGGGAAAATGGCTAGATGAAATATCAGATATCTGATTCATCTTGGTGGTTCTCCCATCAGTGATAGAGTGCTACTTATGTCTAGAGTCTTAGCTTCTCCAAAGTGACAAATTTGTAAAAGCCTCGTTTGACATATAATACCAAATAATATTTACAGACTCTGGTCCTTACACAGTGGAGACTTCAGTTTCCCCCACTTATATTGGTGATGTCTATTTTTAGACAGATATAGTAATAATTAATATTAATATTTAATAAATTTGAAATTTGGTTTATCAAATAGTTTCTAAAAGCAACCACATGTCATAGATAGACTACTAATAAGTTATAAACCATTAGGTAATTTCCTGGATAGTTGAAGTAATGATTCACAAGTTCTGGTATGAGTTCACAGCAGGAAAGATCTGTGATACCAGCATCTTAAATGCAACTAAACAGTTAGGATGTTTCTTTTTTTATTTTTGTTGTGATAACTTTTATACTTAAGACATCCTCTCTCACCTTGTTAATAACTTTTGAACGGAATGTCTTTGTATCTATGTGACTCCTACACAGTACAATAAAGCAGGCCATTGGGAGAATTTTGTTGCCAAGTCCTAGCACAAAACCATAAACTTTACGTTTTAATGAGGATTAGTTTATTTCTAACAAAGATGCACAGAAGGACTATGAGTCTATTTTACATGTTTAATGGATTTGCTTCTGCAATGCAAGTACAGGCATCAAAATATTTAAAATCCACATGTTTCACACCTAAATCTTAAATACAATTCCAGAGCAGCAAGGAGAAATACCACTTGGAATTCCCTGGCATTTGCCGTATATATTTTATTATTATCTCAATAATCTGTGCTTTTGAATCACATAACTTTTTACATTGTGCATTGAAAAGATTTTTTGCAACAAGACACAATAAAAACATATTCCACAATACTGTCCCAGACTAAAACCTGAGAGGGCTGAAGCTGTGGCTGGCTTTGTTAATGGTGTGTGGGTGAGATGGAAGAAAGGAAGCATCCCACATCTCTAACAAAACCTTTGAGGAGTCCTGCCCAGTGAGGCACCAGGGGCATGGTGCAGGTTGGTGCCACCAGGTCCATCCCTCTCCCTGGTGGTGGGGCACCCACACTTCTCCAGCACTGGTTTTGGTGTGCTCACTGGGGACTGTTTCTGAGAGAGGAGGGTTTTTTTACTTCCGTGTAGGTGTGCTGCAGGCTGTTGCAGCCCAGCTCAGCTCTGCCTGGCAGGGAGTCAGCTCTGTGGAAAGAGCAGGTAGGCACATAGGATCCAAGATGACCCATAACGAATACTATGACTTCTACTCAGGAGAAATAAAAGAGAAATCTCTGTTAGGGACAGTGGCAGTGGTATCTGCAGTGCATCGAGTGCGTGCATGCTGACAGTCCGTCAGATGAGTGACAAGTGTGGAGAGATAGCCAGGACCCACCTGCTAAAGGGCTTAAAATTCCCCAGCCTGAAAGCATTTGCTGTGATTTCCTGTAGCCTTGCTCTATACTGACTTTTATGTGTACCTTTCTGGTGTGTACCCTCAGGGTGTTGCAGTAACAGGAGTAATACCAAGGTGTCCTTTTCCCTGAGGAGGGGTTATTCCTACCACTGTAGTACCATCCTCTCCAACTAGGAGACTTTGCAGTCTAGGCATTGCAAGGCCCGGCCATACATCCTTTGTATCTTAACAGACTAGTGCAGGGGGAAAAAAGGAGCTGTTGTTTCTTTGTTTTGTATTTTAGAGAGTGAAATGAATATGTTTGTTCTGGTCCAATATACGTAGAGCAAGCTCTAGAATTTGTATTTCCTCAAGATTTGCTAAGATGCTGTAGTGGGTTGACCTTGGCTGGGTGCCAGATGCCCACCAAGCCACTCTGTCACTCCCTTTTCCCAATGGGACGGGAGAGAATAAGATGGAGAACAACCAGCGGGTGAGATAAGGCAGTTTTATTACAGTGAAAGAAAGAAATGAGCAAGAGTCTGCACGCACATAAGCGAAGGGAAAAGTCAATCTCTACTTCCCATCAGCAAGTGATTTTTGGACACTTCCTGGGAAGCAGGGCTTCAGCACAAATACTGGTTCCTCTGGGAGGCAAACTTTGAAGAATCACGAATGCCCCCTCTTCCTCCTCCCTCCTTTAGCTTACATATCTGAGCTGATGTCATATGATATGGAATATCCCTTTGGCTGATTGGAGTCAACTGGCCTCGTTGTGTCCCCTCCCAGTATCTTGCCCGCTCCCATCCCCTTTGATGGGGGAAGGAATGTCAGAGAGACAGTGCTGTTCAGCAGAAGCCAAAACACTGGTCTCTTATCTACACCCTTCCAGCTACTAATGCAAGGCACAGCACTGTGAGGGCTGTGAACTTTACCTCAGTCAGGCCCAATACAGATGCTTAAAGATAAATCATAGCAGCTCAGTTAAGATTTCATAAGCTCCTTCTTGGGCCAAATAACTCTCCATGCTGTACTCTCCCATGAACTAAACAATTATAGCCCTGGGGTGACTAGTAACTTCTCAGGGAATACTGATGCCTTAGGTTTTAACTTTTGTATTTTTTCAAATCCTGTACTGCCTAGCGTAACTGAAGTTCCTTGTAGCTCATTAGCTGCTGCTCTCCTATGCTAAGACAGACATAACAAAGTCTCTCTGACTTGCTCTTCAAGGACACCCAGACTGTCCTAGGCCCAAAAGTGTAAACCTTCATCTTGGGGAGAGGGCTGGGCAAGCTTGGGGAAATGACATCATTAGCTAAATGGCGAATTTATGCTGGTATGCAAATGGACCAAACCTGTAAAAGTGTGAAGAACTCCTGACCTGTTGTCCATCTTGGGATCCACTGAGGCAGGAGCTTCTGGACCCCCAGGGTGTACCTTTTGAAGGCCTTTCAAATAAATACCTCCTTTATTCCCTTATTCCTGTCTAGTCTCTGTTTTTAGGTGGCCAGATAAGTTAGGCATCAATACCTGTCTTTAGCTGTCTTCGAAAGCTGCTATGCTTCTGTAAGGCTTTTGGGTTTTGCAGGTGGATGTAAATGTACTCACTATTCAAATTTAAGATTCATTAGTACAAACAGAAATTACATATGTCAATTAAAACTATATTTGAAGGAGGATAGAGGAACTGATGCATTTTAAGCTTATATTTTAGTGTGATATTTGACTGTATCAGTACATTAAATCTAATATATTAAAATTGTGGAATAACTTAGGTTGGAAGAGACTTCTAGAGACCAATAAGTCCAAATCTCTGCTCAGTGCAGGCTACTTTCAAAGTTAGAGAAGGTTTCTCAGGGCTTTTTCATTTGAATTTTTAAAATCTTCAAGGATGAAGGTTCCACAAGAAAAAAGATCTCTGGGATGTCTTTAGCTTTTTCTTCTCTTTCTCAGGATCCCCCAGCCTCTTGCCCTGAGAAGGTGACCATCTTCCAGCTCTGAGAGAGAGCACTTACAGTCATCACCATTGGACCCCTTGGATATATTCTGTCTAGCCTCATGGATTTGCTTTATCCAGTTAACCGAAGTATTCCCTTCCTTGATCCTCCCAGACAAGCAGGTCAGGGGTGTAATGCAGGGGCTGGGTGAACTCTGCAAGTGTTGTAGGACATCCAGGACCTGGGCTCCAGGCAAGCAGCAAGCTCCTGAGACAGCTGGTCTGGCCATCCTTTCCTCACCACAAGATGAAGCTTACCTCTGCAGAGTCCCTGTGGAAAGTTGTGACTGACCTTTGGACTATTAGTGATCTGCCACAGTTATTTCTGTGCCCATGATCCATATGATCCTATCACTCCAGAGACAGGATATCTGGCACCTAGGCTATTGCCGTTAGGTAGGAGATTCCACTGCTGCTCATGGTGGTAAGAGATAGAAGAAATGTTCATGATTTCTATTTTACACCAAAACGTGTTTCTCAGATACAATTGCAGGAAAGCGAATTTGTTTATGTTGGTTGCTAAATGTATGCAATGACTGAATATCTGACCACAGAATCACAGAATCAAGTAGGTTGGAAAAGACCTTTGAGATCATTGGGTCCAACTTATGACCTAACGCTACCTTGTCAACTGGACCTTGGCACTGAGTGCCACATCCAGTCTTTTCTTAAACACCTCCAGGGATGGTGACTCCACCATCTCCTTGGGCAGTCCATTCGATTGCCCAGTCAGTCTTTCTGTGAAAAACTTCTTCCTAATGTCCAAACTAAACTTCCCCTGGTGCAGCTTAAGACTGTGTGTCCTCTTGTCTGGTCACTGATTGCATGGGAGAAGAGACTGACCCCCACCTGGCTACAATGTCCTTTCAAGCAGCTGTAGAGAATGAAAAGGTCTCCCCTGAGCCTCCTCTCCTCCAGGGCTAAACAACCCCAGCTCCCTCATCCACTCCTCATAGGGCTTGTGCTCCAGACTTTTCACCGGCCTTGTTGCCCTTCTCAGGACACACTTCAGCATCTCAACATCCTTACTAAATTCAGAGGCCCAGAACTGGACACGGGACGCAAGATGTGGCCTAACCAGAGCCGACAACAGGGGCAGAATGGTTCGTCCTGCTGGCCATACTATTCCTGATACAGGCCAGGATGCCATTGGCCCTCTTGGCCATGTGGGCATGCCGCTGGTTCATGGTCAGCGTGCTGTCAATCAGATGATGAGATAATTAGGAATGCTTCACCTGAAAGAAAGTTGAAAATGCAACTGGGTTTGTCCTGAAGCTTATTCTCCTATTCATTTGCTTTTGGAAAAAGGAATTAAAACATCAACTGAAAAGTCTTGGCCTCTTCCTTCCAGCAATGTTAGTCTGGGAAGGACAACATCATCATCTCTCAGATTGTGAGCATTTTGAAAGCATCATAATTTCTCAGCTTCAGAGAACTTTGACATTCCTTGTTCCATATTTTTGAAGGCAGAGTTTTAAGCAATGATGCAATGGTGCAGTTATTTGAACAACAAAGTGAAAAGTTCCAAATGGACCTGTATTTCTCAAGCTGTGTTTAGTCTGAGGCATCCTAAATAAGTTGTGGAATCTGTTGTGAGTACTGCCAATTACTGTAATGGGACCCAGAGATCCCAAGTATATGTATCACTACAGCAAAGTCTTGTTCTGTCAGTCAGGAGTGTAAATTTTTGACAAATGAAAGATATAAAAGAGTTTTTTGCTCTTGCTGAAATATTGTTCACTAAGTGTCTAAATACTGAAGGACGAAGTTAGAAATAAATGGGGTTTCTGGCTGTTGCCTGTACCACCACTTATTTTCCTACTATTAAGTAAATATTAAGTACGAAAAGACTGTCTTAAGGTATTATTTTGAATCACTTCAGACCTAATTCCAGTCTACATAGTTTTTTTTTCCCCTCAGACTTGGCTAGTTACTTTATTTAGTCTGTGATTCAGTCATATATCCTTATGAAAGCGGCATGGATTATACTTTAGATGATAACTTTTAAAAGTTTCATGTTTATAAGTATGTGTTAATAGTAGGGCAATTATAATTATTTCATGCTAATGCAGATTCATGCTAATGTTACTCTGAAAAGTGTCAAAATGGTTATCATGTTTTCTTTCCTGGGTCACCAAAAAGTTATCAAGTCTGTGTTTCAGTTTAACTTCTCATGGTGCCTGGATAGAAGGAGTAATGAAGCCAATCACAGTGCAAGGAGATCAGCTATGTTATCTGGGGTTATTGTAGCACTATACCCTCTCTTGTGGAATTATTTTCTCTTATTTAGTTTAGATTGAGATACAAAAAGTAGATAATGCAGTCAATTATTTCCTCATTACTTAAGCATCTGTCATCTTTTGTTGAAAACTGCTAAGGAAAGTTGCTTCTGTTGTTGCTGTCAGTACTTCCTTTAATCACATTTCGAAAGGGTTGTAGAGAAGTTGCATTTTTTGAGATGTAATACAATCTGAAAGAACACATATTAGCCTGGATATTGTAATATTTTCAGAATATTTTTGAAATTTATTTCCTTTACCATTTCCTTTTATTTTAAATGAAAAGGACACAATATACATATTTAAATGTGATATGTTGTGTGATGATAAATACACTGATACAATGACGAAGTATTTGATATATGGCAAATATGATTTATTTATTTTCATTGTAACTTCTCCTTTCCACAAAATCATCGTATTTTATTTATGTTCTTGATAACTAATTGGGAATGGTGGCTAAGGCAGAGGATGATAAAAGAAAATACTTCTACTAAAAACCCCAAAAAGCAGATGAATCATTAGCAAGTTCTGTTTTGACATTAAATTAGCTTTTGGAAAAAGGAATTAAAACATCAGTGTATATGTGAAACTGGATATTGGATGTTCATCAGCATATATGTGAAATTAGATATTGGACAATAGCAATCTAGTAAAATCTTGAAGAAACATAATTAGACAAGTCTGGGCCATCTCATCAGAATACAATGAAAGAAACTGACAAGACAGGCTTCTCACTCGCCGCTGTGTGTGGGAGACATTTTGGCACAGGCTGCCTTTGCAGCAGGGTGCATCTCATCAGGAGCTAAGAGGAAAGGTTGTTTCCTTGGGAGGGCAGAGGAACTGACAGCTCGCAGGGAATGAATGAAAGGTCTTGCAAAATCTCTGCTATTTCCAGCAGTACCAGACAGACAAAAAAAATCAATGTTCTACTTGGGCCAGCTTTGCTGTTGCAAGCAGGGTCTGTGTTGCTCTGACAGAGAACACATATGGTTTTGGCAGAAGCCCTGCGAGGACAGGGGCCACTGGTCCTGATGCTCTCTTCTGCCAGAGCTAGATATTTCAAGGACTGATTTTAGGAGTAACTTGGAACTGTTGCTGATGCTGGTGTAGGTAGTATCAATAACAGCTTCAAGTGAGACAGAGAAGAGACATACTGATAATGAGGTTATCTTTTTAATTCCTACGGGAACAGAAATGATAACTGGTATTTGCTGATACACTCCCTAGATACCCCTTCAAAAGCTTAGCCAAATATAATTATGTTTGTGGGAGTGGTATGAAGTTCAGATTTGGCTTTGGTAGGTTGAACCAACTGCATATTGTTAGAAAGATGAAGGCAAGCAGCCATGATGCAGCACTTCACCACCTGGCTGCATAGAATCATCACAGAATTACAGAATAACTTGGGTTGAAAGGGACCTCAAAGATCATCAAGTTCCAATCCCCTTGTCATAGGCAGAGACAGCTTCCAATAGAGTAGGTCGGTGATCAAAGCCCCATCCAACCTGACCTTGCACACTTTCAGGGAAGGAGCATCCACATCTCTGGGAAACCTGTTCCAGTGCCTCATCACCCTCTGAGTAAAGAATTTCTTCCTAATATCTAATCTAAATCTCTCCACTTCTAGTTTAAAACCATTACCTCTTGTCCTGCATGAGTCTGTCTGCTCTGAAAGAATTACAGTAATGCTGTAATGATAAGCCTTTGATTTATGATGGTTTGTATCACCCACCGGCTTGTGAACAGGAAACCTTGCCTACTTTTAACACCCTTTCTGAAGTCAGATATCTTTACAGACTGGCCAGGTAAGTGGCTGCTGTGAGCAGCCAAATCCCAAATGTTTCTTTTCTGCTTAAGAAGCATCAGTGAATAGGTTTCAGAGAGGTTCCTTCTCCTTCAGCAGTGCCAGTGGGATCGAGACATCTAAAGCCCTCAGGTATGAAGCCAAAATAGACAGAAACAATAATACAAATGAAAACAAAAATATTATATAGCCCCTTTAATAACAGGTGGCAACAAAAGACATTCAGAGGAACATGAGCACAGAATTTCCAGTGGTTTAAGATCTAGTTACAAACATTATTCCAAAACCTCTCTGTAATAGCTGACAAAGAAATTTTTCCTAAAACAAAAGCCATGAGACAAATACAAAGAAAAACTAATACAGAGATAGAATGGATATGATCCTTAGAATGAAAACAGTCAGAATTCACTCCATGAGGCTTGTGCGGATGGTAGGAAGGCAGCAGTGCTTAGCACAGAGCAGTGCAGGTGGCAAGGTCTAGGAGGTGCCTATCTTTTCCAAAGAAGTGACACAACATTTGAAAAACTAAAAGATAGGAACTCACTGGACCACACCCAGGTATCTAACCTGAATTTTCTCCAGTACCGTACTGCTTCCATAGAAGATACAAGGCGCACTTGGTGGCTGACTCTGCCCACTCACTATTTCTTTGCAACAATCAGTGTATGAGTAAAGCTCAAATTCTGGAATCTCTTTTCTCTGAAATTTTATAAATTGATGTGGATTTTCGCAGTATGTTTTTGACACATTTTCTTCCCGAATGTTACCATATTCTTGCAATCAAAATGCCTCACATGCTAATTGTAATCGTTTTCTGGGGAGGGAGGTTTGGAGCATAGGGGGCTCTCCCAGAGGCAGTCCTTGGAAATGATTGAACATGACCACAAGAGCCACAAACAGGACCTGTGTGGCAACCCTAAAAGGGTATCTTCTGACTTTCTAGTCTTTGGCTTCACTGGATTTCTAGGATGTAAAAAGCAGAAAAATATTGTCTCATCTTGGACCTGAAATTCAAGTTGAGCTTCTTTGCTTCTGGCAAGTTACAAATCACAGTATAAATCCTTGTTAACTTCTGCGTTAAATTTCACTTATCAAGCACTTGGACTCCTGAGTTGGGTGTTCTATAAATTTGGACCTGTGAAACATTCACTTTCAGTTGACTTACTTTTTAGCAGAAAAAAATGTAAATGGAGAAGGAAAAATAGTATCTAGCTCACTTTTCTATGGCTATTTTAGCAGTCCAATTATAAGTGGAGTAGAAAGGAAAACATTTTTATCATTCAGTACCATAGAGAGGCCTGAGCATCTTTGTGCAGCAGATCCTTTTAAGTGAGTAGATATTCATTTCACAGAGGCCTTTTTGCACACAAGAATTATTTTGCTTCACATTTCTGCTTCTCTGTAAAGTGGGGATTTTTTTAGAGGGTTTGAAGTTAGCACTTTCCAAACTTAAATTGGTTTTTTTACGAATTAATTCTAGTTCTTGTTATATCACTCTAAAAAAAAGCTGTGTACTGAACACTCAAAGGACTTATCTGTCTTATTTTAAAGAAATTCAAGGAAAATTTCCAATCAAAGTTATAAAGATATGATCTTTATTAAACTAAAACCAGCTATGTAACTACCCTGTGCTGCTCTGAGGAGCTTTCTGAATACCTATATTACATATAGCTACAGGATAAAATCTGAACGCTGATTAATATAATATAATATAATATAATATATTAGAATTATTATATTGCATGTATGTGTGTCTAAGCACAGCAAGCTATAGTGAAAACAAATGTAAATAGTCCATATTAATATCCAACCATAACAATTAGTATTTTTCACTGAATTTGAGGATGCATTCAGCTTGGCATCACAAGCAGAGACTCTGTTCCTGCTACATGTGACTGTCTAGCTGTATTCTGTTGACCAAAGTTAATTTGCCTACTGCTAGGGAAACACCTTGATGTTAAGGACATACCACCTGCTGTATTATTTATTCTGTTTCTGCATCTATGAGTCCATTTTTAATTTAGTATTGCGTTGCCTTAACTCCCAGCTGAGAGCTTATAAAGCAACTGAAGGTTAAATCATCAGTTAATATCATTGAAACCTGTTTCTCTTTTGCCTTTTTTTTTTCTCCCCTGTATGTAAATCCCTCCGGTTGCTCACATATTTTGATTTCTACAGCAGAAACCACTCCAAGTCTGCTCTGGGTAGAGATTCTCCCTCAAATTGCCTGTGTAGGTAAATTTCAAACAACCAAAAGGAAAAAAAAATAATCTAAGGATTTTCTGTAAAATTAGAGAAAAATCTCTGAGACTGATAAGGCATTTTAGGCATTTTAAGCAATAAACTGGGTATTACAGCATGCAAATGAATGAAAGGAAAGCAGCAGAGGAAAGGAGAGGCTTGTAGAGGGAAAGGTGACAGTTTTGCTGAGGAATTCTCCTGTCAGTTTCCCTAGGGAGGAGAGAAACAAAGTGGGGAGAAAGTGGGAGGAGAGCAGTGTGAAAAGGCTTTTGGATACCATGGAGATGGGTACAGTGTAAAAATCTGTATACTGTAGATAAGTAAGTGGGAGGTTGATATCAAACTCCTACCAGCCAGAAACTGGCTTTGTGCCGGGTAAACATGTTAAAGGGCTGGGGAGCAGGAAGCATTAAGACTTTGCCATACTGTTTGCCTACTTAACACTTAAGAGAGTGAAGGAAAGGGACAAACAAATGTTTTTTCTGTTTTTTTAGTATGTCTGTTCTCTTATCTATATCCAGGAATTTTTTTTTCCCATTGAAGTTGTCTTACTACTTCAGACCTGGATATTTTGATCTTTTCTTTTAATTTCAGTTTTAATTTGATTAACTGTGGGCTCATAATAAATTCATAATGCTTCTTCATTGGTTGTGAATGTGGGGAAGAAAATGTGACACATTTCTGAGGAACTAAATGTTGCTTTATGTCTCAGTAAGACAGTATGTTTTTAAAATTCAATCTTTGTGTTACACTGCTTTGAAAGACTGTCTCTGCTCATTTTAGGATTTCTTTGTTCTCCGCTCCTAATTTTTATGCTTTCGATGCCTGTAAGACTGCTGTTATTTATATCCATGGCCATAAGGAAAATGCTATAGTTTGTACATATGACATTGTACTTCCAAGAATTATTGGATTTTTTTGAATTCCAAACCGTGATAAACACTGTAGAATGGTGAGTGTGGTTTTTCAGAAAGTTGTTATTTGTGCTATTGATTCTTCCCAAAATACAAGCTGCCTGCTGCTTATGAAGTGGGGTAAAGCAAGCTGATTTTTTTTTTTTTTTTTACTTTTTATCCCCAAGCTTAGCTTTAGAATAATGCTAAAAGAAGTGAATTACTTTTGTAAGAGCTTACATTTAAATGCTGTGCCTAGAGTAAAATTGAGATGAGTTGGATGGGGAGACTGTTCTCATCCCTGTCAGTTGTACCCATTGCTTTTTGTTCAGGGAGGCTTTCTGGCCACACACTGACTCATGAAGTAGTAATGGCAATAAAAGTAGTGTTTTGCAATGGCTCTGCCTCTGCGTGTGTGCATTCAGGAGGAAGCATGGTGCAGCAAGGTTCTTAAGACTTTAATTTGTTGTGCTGGAGGCCACACAAGCTGAGGTGTTCCTCCCCCTGGGCATACTGAAAGCGAGTGTTGGAAAAGTCCTGCAGGGAGGAGTGGGGGTGTGTGGCACTGCCACAGGGGCTGTATGCGTCTGGGTCTGAGCAGTCTCAACCCTGGCTATTCATCTTGGCCAACAGCAATAGCAGTCTTTGGGAAAAATAAAAATGTCTCTATTCCTTAAAATATTTTACTTCCTGGATTTTCAGAACTTAATGCCAGCTGTGGTGGTGCTTGGGATCTTCTTAGAGGTTGGAAGCCCAGGATTTCCTGACAGTGGTGGTGCAGGCTTACTGTTTGCAGAAACTAACTGGATTTTTTCTTTTAAGTTTCAGACTTCAAAGGCTGCATGTTGACCTTCAAGGGTAAATTTGATGAAGCCATCTTATAGCATGATTTTTAATTGGTTTTTTTTCCTCAGAAACAGCAAAAGAAAAGGGGTGTTTTTTGGCTTTTTTTTGGCTTTTTTTTTCTGTACAACTCAAAAACTTTAAGCTACAGTTTTACTGATGCTGATATCATTGTCCAGGGTGCAAATTTTAGATGTAAAAGTCAGATTAAAATAAAGTCTTGGATGCTTTAAGTACTGGTTGTTGCTAGTATGAGTACCAAAGCTGGTTGTCTGCAGCAAAATCAGTGAATTTAATATGTAAATCTGTGAAGAAGGGTGAGGTCCTGCCTGTAGGAAAGGGTCAGTGGTGGGTTGAGCTTCTCCAGCATTTCTCACTGGCTGCCAGATGCATTGCATCATGGTGGATGTGATGAACCACGAAATTGGGATCTTCTCTGTCCCCTCTCCCTTGAGTTTTCTACTTGAGCTTCTGGAGTTTTGTGTTGTCCGCTGGAACTGGCTGTGTGGAGGGGAAAATGCTCTGCTTTGGAACTTGGAGCTGAGTGATTTATAACAAGCTGGATGCCATAACCCCAGGGCCATGTGTGAAATCAGGGACAGCAGCATCACTGACTGATAACATACTATCTTTCTAAGTTGAGTATGTTTGGTTATGGTCTTCAGTCCTTTTAGTCAACTTTTGATATTGTAATCAAAGGGAGAAGGTGAAATTTACTTTACAGGCAGGTAGTAAGCAGCTAATTTTGTAAAATTCTTCTCTGTTTGCAGTTCCTAATGAACAGGAATCACATTTAAATCACATGATAGTTAATTTGGATTCAGTTCGAGAGCACAAAGTTTGATCAGATGCAGCAAATGCAGCATTCCAGCAATCTCTGTCTCTTCTTCATATGATAAAATATACATATCCATTAACACCTTTTTCTTTGTTGCCACAGGTTCTGCCTGGCATACTGCAGAAGCATTGCTGTATTTTACCTGACAGGAACACAGGTAAACTTTTTTCTTAATGAGTTAACTTTGTAATGATTTGGAGAAACACAAACACAAATTGGATTATATAGAGAAGTCCTGTTTGCTATTTATGGTCATTGAAATTATCTTATAGGGAATGTTAACTTGGATGTTTCGTTTAAATGACCTACTTTCATGTGAAGATTTTATGTATTCTGTTAACATTCTGGAGGTGTCACTGTTGTAGAGGCTGCTCTCAGGTCTCACTAATAAAGTTAATTGTATGAACTTCTGAAGCATTACTGTGTTGCTAATTGTAAAGTTACAACTTCGTCAAGAAAAGGGGTTTGATAATGAAGTCTGCAGTCTGGTCCTCTTGATTCACAAAAGTGCTAAGCATTAAGTCACACATAGCTCTGATGGCAGATAAATGTTTGTCCTATACTTATTTTTCAGAGTAAAGGAGTAGACAGAAGCAGTATTACTAACAATACCTTGCTGTGCCGGAGGAAACTTAGAGTAATGTGTTTGTGACAGAACAAATATATTGATGAGAATGATATTGGAAGAGAAGAAAGCCACAATTTAATTTTACATTCTTTTATTGTAAGGAAAAAACAATTTATTTTTGAAGTAAGCTTTAAAATCCTTACAAAAATACTATAAATTGAGTGAAAGTGACTGCATATGCAACTCTGCGTATGATTTGACAGACTAATTTTAGAGAAGTAGGAGGAAAAATACAGCTTTTTTTCTATATCTTCTTAATAGAATATATGTGATTGCTTGCATCTCTTAAATCTGCATCCCCCTTTCCCCCAGTAGGTACCATTAAAATAAACCAGTTTGCTCCTTGGCATGCTATTACCTGTATTTCAGGCACAGTTTGCGCTAAGGGTAATTACAGAGAGAACTTGACAACTGTGTTGATCTGTAGTGGGATTTGTGGTTACCTGCTAATGCTCAAATGAAATTTAAAATCTGATTTCCATTTTAGACTGTGAACATGATAGAAGTGCTCTAGTAAGATAGTTAATAACACACTACTTCCAGCAAGAATTTTAAAGTTTATAATTAGTGAACAAATTCTAGCCAAACTTAGGCCTTCGTAATAATTTCAAGATTTACTGAAAATTGGACTTGGTATAATGACCTCAGCCCAGTATGTGTGCTCCTTTGCAAACATCCTGTGACAGTTTTTTTCCTTTTATTTATATCAGGATAAATCAGGATTTATTTATATTTATATCACATAAGAATGTGATCCAGATGCCATTGGCAACCAAACTCTTCTTAACTTACATAGAAGTGTATCATGTAGATATCAAAGCCAGAGTTACATGAAGTGATGGCCTGGAGCTGAGCCGTAAGACTGACCATTTATCTGGAGAGTGTATAATATGCCTTTACAACCAGTATCAAGAAAATAATTTATCTAAAATCTCAGTCACTGTCAATAGTGCCTTCATTTCAACATAAAAAAAGAAGACAGGAGCGTGCTAATGTAAAACTTGGGTTTGAAAACTTTGAACTAAGCTCTTTGAAGAAACCTATCAGGTTTTGTTATGTAACAGCTGCTGTACAACTCAATCGCACTTATGTGTGAAAATATCGGTAAGTTCTTCCGTGTGACTGTTGCAGTATTTTTTTCTATGCTTTTTTTTTATGCTTACCTATGCTTAGTGGGGAGTTGCCAGCAGGTGCAAAGTAAATGATATCTGTGTTCCATTTTCCCCCACTTCTCCCATTTACTGTGTTTAAGCACTTGGCAGAGAGAAGGAGAAGGAGAGTTCAGACAGAACATGGGGGATTTTTCACCTCCTTTCTGGAGGAAAAGAATGACTGAATTACAGTATGATAAATTGCATGTTAAAATTAAATGAAACTTTGTCCTGTCAGACCTTATGTCTAAATCAATTAGTCCAAACTAAAAAGAAGAAATTCTGTAAATTTGTGTAAATGTGGAATGTGCTATTTGCATTCAAATGTATACATCATACATAATCTTGTACAGCTCCACTCTCAGTAAATGAGCCCAGAAAAATTGCCTGATTGTGAGCTGTAAATCTGTTTGCGTTCAGCTGTTGATATTTGGAGGAACTGAGTGATATACAGGCTTGGGTGTCCTAATAAATACAGAAGGATAAGGAGAAATGGACTAGGTGGAGGGATGGGAAAGGGGGGAGGTAAGAACCTTATAATGAGGCTGAAAAAAAACCAAGGAAAAACATGCTGTAGGGAGTAAGGATGAGTGAATGGGAGAGAGAGAGTAGCAGTTTCTGCACTTATAGCCATTCAACAGTTCAAGTGTAGGCAGCTTGGTGTTCTTTGGCTCCTCATTCAGGAGACTCCCCATGATCAGCCTCTTCCACATTATCAGCACTGCAGCTACACCCCAGGAAAAGAAATGAGCCCTTGGGAACAGTGGGGCCAGTGCAGCCAGGCCATCCTTTTGTCTGGCTGCCCTTCAGACCTGAGTTTGATTCTTGGGGAATATATGCAAGTAGCCTGAGAAGTAATATGTCCCTGGATTGCCTGTACTCTAGAAAACTGCACTTCTCACTGTCCCTTCCTACACTGTGTAGGAGTTTGAAGTGACCACACTTCATCAGTATTGGTATTCTGTATTTGCAAACTGGAGAAGAGAGCTATGCATGGAAAGATAGGTACATGGGAGCAATGATCTCCTTCTGGTGGTGATGGTGTGTTAGTACTTCTAACATGAACTGTTATTCTCAGTGCTTATAACTTAACTGTAAAAATGTATCTTGCAAAGACTTTCAAAAAGGAGCATTAAAAAATGTAATTCAGCCATTCCACAGCAATGCAGTTTTGGAAGAAGATATATATTTAATGAGATTAGGTGTTTCAAAGGTTAAAGAATGATTAATTTTCAAACATGTAAAGCCTTTACAAAATCTAATTCTCTTAATAAAACACTGAATACAGCTAGTAGGTTGCTGGCATTAAGCTTTGCTAACAGACAGTTAGTGATGTTTCATTTCTAAAGTGTTAATTTATTTGTGGCTCTCCATTAATAATACTTTGATTACTTAATTAAAAGTTCCTATAGCATTCATTGGCACAATATGTGCTCATTATTGTGTTAGCTGGTATCCAGAACCTGTATTTGTCACATACTCTATGCCTCAAGAAGCAAAAGATCCCAGACCCCTTTATTCTACACTTCCATCTTATATGCCATAATCATACTGTAAGAACTGTATTGATGTCTCTGCTCAGTTTCTTTCCATCTCCTAACCAGACAGCAACAACTGAGATGCATTAGCAGTTACAGAGTTAATTGGAAGAAAAGCAGCTACATGGTCTGTACAGGAGTTAGTAACAAGATCATAAAGGGAAACAGTGTGAATGTACTAATGACCTGGTGGGGAGCATCTTGCTTATTTTCTTGAATTATAACCCTCTCTCTCTCTCCAGCTCCAGCTGGGAGAAATACTCCACCCATTTTGATGGGCATCCACTACTCTCATCTTCCCTTTATGAATATTTCCCAGCAATGATCCATCCCATTACTGGGAAATTTTCAGCCATTTCAGAAGTCCTTCCCATTACTGGAGAATCACTTCTGTAAACCTTAGGCAGATGCTAAGGCTGTCCTTCCTCCCTCCCCTAGTAAGGTTCTTGGTTATGGTAATGGATAAGAGAGCTGTTCATGCAGTACAAGCAGTGCCCTTGGTTTCTACCCTCAAAATGAAGACAGCCATTAAATGCAACATGTTTTGGCATTCCTAAACAAAACAAAAATTGAGGGTAGGAATGCAGATTTGAAACAGAGAAGTCAATGTACCCTGCTGTGTGTTGCTTTTTATTTAAATGTATGTATTTTTAAAATTTATTTTTATTTCCAGTCTTGCTTGAAATAGAACTCTTCAGGCAGTACATATGGGTTGTTTAACTGTGGAAAATTCCATGTAAATAAAAAGACGAAATATAACTGAAAGCTTATGCTTCTGTGTATGCTGTGTTTAAGCAGTCTTAGAGCAGATAAGTGAATTATTTGGAGTTTGATTTTTGTTTATCCCAGGTCTCCCTGTATCGTGATCTAGCACAATAATGATCCTCAAGGTGGGCACAAATACACTTGGTGCAGTAAAACATAATGGGACTCATTAATAGAAGGCGCTCGGTTGTGATTTTTACATTGCCGCAGCTGTTAAATGGACATTCCTGAACTGCGGAGATGCTGGTAGCTGTGTGTTTTGTCTGTCTCTGTTGTCCTCTTGATACACAATTATTAGTTTTCTGTCATGTGAGGAAATTGCACAAACAGCTTTTATATTATTCTTTTCCATTGTAGCCGCGAGTTTGATATGTGGTGGACTGCAAATTTGGACTCATTTTTTCCACTGAAGATCCCAAAGGCAAGAATGAATCAATAGTCAGTAGCAGCTTCTTGGGCTGATTCATTCTTTGATGCTTTAGTCTTAAATTTCCCCTCTCATTGTGAAGAAGAACATAGGTACAATAAAGAGCATCTGCAGCTATCCTGCTGACTTGATTCTGATAAATAGCTCTCTTAAACTTTGAGCAACACTCTTAAAAAAAAAGGGAAAAAAGACTGATGCTGTCTCAAGTTTCTTCATAAACAGTTTTCGTGTCAGCTCTTGTGTGCTCACATTGAACTTGTGCAAGATGTTAAATCCTTCATTATAATCATCCTCTTTTGTCCACTGCATTGCCTAAAATTACACTGAAAAAAAGTGTGACCGATGTTCTGCTTTCTGCAAAGAATGAGTAATATCTTCTTGAGAGAGTGGTAATTGCTTTATATACAAAAGCAGGAATTTAATAATAACCATTCTCTTCATTGGGTAAAGTACAGCCCAAGACAGGAATGTTTCATCCTTTGCTTGTTTGCTTTTCTTCCTGTTGCTTGAAGAGCAAATATTGAACAGTAGAAAAATCTGAGATGGTATTAAATAGAATTCCTACACTAAACTTTACTAAATTGGATAAAAAAGGTAACATAGCTTTTTTTCTTTAACTACAACTGTGTTGCCTTATTAGCTTTTAGAATACAAGGAGTGTGAACTGGTGCTCAAAACCAATGTGTTTTATAACTAGCAAATACATTGCCACCTGCTAGTTAATTTTTAGATACATGTATATATATATTTATTGAAATGCAATGGGTATTTGTGAGAAGAGCCATCCAGATGACTGGGTTGACAATGCGTATGTATGAACTGTACAGCAGCCAGTTTGATTTCACAGGAGTTACAGCATAGTGTTCAGAAGCCAAAGTCCTGTTACAAAAATATCTTTACCATATTCACTAGCATATTATCTTTCATCGGAACATTTTGAAGTATTAAATTAATTGTGATGAATTTTTGTTTTGTGCCATTGTGATAAAGAAATTTTTTTCTATCAAATGCTCTTTTATCAAACAGGAAGTCAGATTATCAACTGCTGCCACACAAGAATATTCACTAGGGTGATATATCATCCTCTTTAGAAATTCTTTGCTGAAACTGAGGTTGTCCTTTTGCTTTCAAGATGTAGCTATAGATTTTAGACAGTTCCTGCAGATTTCACCTGCTGACTGCTTGCTGAGTTAAACATGAGCATTCTCATTCAGATGTTCAGCTGCAGGCTGCCTGCTGGTACTTTCCAGCCCAGTTTCCATGGAAATGGGAATTAGAGGGGTGGAAATAAAGGAAGAATAAGTATTTTCTTAATCTTCTAGTTAATCCAGAAGTTCTCTTACCTTGGCATCAAGGTTGTTTTGCTTTTAGTTGGGTGGGCATATGATGCCAACTTCTGCAAATTCAAAATTAAATAAAACTCATTATTGGAGCTGTTACAAGCAATACCTGTTACCACGACTCTGTAAAGGTGTTGGAGATCACTAGAAGAGGATGAAGAAGGAAGAACTGAACTGGACTGTGAAAGAATAAATTGATAAAAGGATGTGTGGCAATACTCAGTGGCCATTTTAGACTTAGTACTGCTAGATGTCTATCTAGAATAAGGAACTATACACTTTCAATCTCAAACTAGCCAGAAAACTGACTTGTCTTACTGGATCTGCATGTACCTAGGATTGCTCATCTTCATCCACTAAAATCTGATCTCTGTGTGTGCAAAAATAGAGGCAATTTGGGGCAGACTCATACTTCACAGTGGTCTGGTCTATTATCTCAAGACCAATAGGACCTCAGACTTCAGCATCTAGACTTCTAGCTGTAAAATTAATCAACACATATTTTTCCACTTAAAATAACTGGACAGACTAGAAGACTCTGGAGCATAAAAATGTTCTAAGGCTTCAGCTGGCACAGATCTCTGTGCCATTCTGTTTGCGATGTAAAAGGCGTGATCTCAGGGCACAGCCCTGGTGCTTCAGTCTTTGCATGGTGTCCTAGTTGATTGCGAGCATAGTACAAAGACCTTTATGGAGTTTGAGGTCCTCTGCTACAACTAGCTCATCCAGGGAGGTGCTTTTCCCCTCTTATTACTGTTATGGGGAGTCACAGTTGTACTTCACCCAAAACTATATAGTCTTAAAACAAAACACTGAACAAAAGACTTCACTAATGCTTAGATGTCACATTAAATGTTTCAAAATTGATAAAATTCACTCCCCTGAAAGGCAAGTGTTGCCTAACCCCTGTGCTCTCGAGACTGGATGTAAAACATTTGCTGTAAAGCAGCACTTTCCAAAGAGTCTCACCCTCATATGTGTGAGGGAAAGTGGGACTGAAGAAAGAGCTCTGACTTGGTGAAGCTTAATTCTAGAGGCAGACGTGAGCATGTGTTTTTGCAGTCTCTTTGCCTAACATTGTAAGAGTCCTGGTAGCTAAAGGTGTGTAGGAAGGAAATTCTCTCCAGAAAACAGCATCCCTTTCAAGAAAGCTTACTTGACCTTTATTTCTGAAATGTTTTGTGAAGCATTCCAATGTGTACAGCTCAGCTGCTGAAAGAAGAGAGAACTGTGCATCATCAGCTGCAGAAACTGCAGGCAGCTCTGATAACTGGCCATGTTAATAATGTGAGTAAGTCTTGATAAATGAAAGCTGAATGTAGAATGACTGATTTCTATATGCCACAGTTTGGGAGTTTTATTTTTTTGTGCTTTCATCTATTTGTGAAATGGTTGCCCAGGCAGTATGTAAATCACGTGGACTGAGGGGCTCTGTGTGTGTGAGTGCATTGTACACGGGCACTCTCTTGCGGAGGAACATGCTTTTGAAGCTCACTGCCAAAAGGTATGTCTTGGCCAACACAGTGCAGTGTGTGGGCAGAGGGAAAGAGTGTGTAATTGAGCAGAGAGATCAAAAGATAGACATTTCCACTCAGTGAGTAAGGTCAAATGTTAGTATGTTTTTCTAGAACAACTGTAAGTAAATGGCGAGGAGCACAGGGAATTCTTACAGGTCTCAGAGGAATATAACTATAATGTTGGAGGACTCTTGAATTAATTGGTTTTACAGTAGACCACACTGATATTTCATTACCCTTAGAGAAATTTGATTGTGGGTCAAAATAAATTATTCCCTTACCTTTTAAAGCTCTCAGGGGTGCCTACACAAAAGTATCTGCATTCCTTACTTCAGTGGCATCCTGCCTCTCCTGCTATGTTCAGGCATCTCTGAAGCAAGAACAGATCTCTTGGCTGGTACACATTAATCATACATAAGTCAGTTGTGCAAAGTATAGAAGTAATAGATGTGTTTTATTTGCTAC
The DNA here is from genome assembly GCA_013396875.1 of Vireo altiloquus. NCBI lineage: Eukaryota > Metazoa > Chordata > Aves > Passeriformes > Vireonidae > Vireo > Vireo altiloquus. The sequence continues at coordinate 186,983 of VZRF01003077.1, forward strand.
CATTTTTTAAACATTTAATTATATTCCTTTTTCCCTTAAATTGCAATTTAACCGTGTAAGTAGATTGTTATCCTAAAGAGATATCTGTTCCTGAGCTTTGAAGACACCCAGAGGAGTAAGCAACTGAAACAGCACTGGAAGTGACCACCAGTCTTTTATTCCAGATTCACATAATTTGTATCTCAATCCTCCAGTTTGACAGAAGCTCTTCCAAGGTTTTGAAGAGCAAAACATTTTTTTTCAGGTTTGTGGGAATTTTTCATAAAAGTTTTCTTGAAAAAAGAATGTAAGTTAGAAAAAATAAGGACTGGAGTTCATATTGCTAACTTCTTAAAAGAAATCTATTTTATGAAACTCTTGTTTGCTTTATTTTGTCCTTCTTCACCCACCCTCCACTCTTCCAGCACCCCTTATTACTACAAGAGTGGGAGAATATGGGGAATTGGGTTCTGTATCTAAGATGCCCACAGTGTTAGATAACTTTTATTTTTGTAAGATGCCTGAACAATCTTTGCCTGCTCTAAGGCATGCTTCTTAATTTGGAATAGTCTGCCTTATGTTTTGAACTAGTATTTAACTCCCTAGGATAGAATAACAGTTTAAAAAAGATGTAGCATGCAAGCATCTCCCTGATTAAAGCCATCAGAGCTCTCTTTCATTCCAGTCGTGCATTTTCCAGAAAAGGACATCCCACTTCCACTGATGTAGTGGTGGAGACTTTTTCCAGATGTACCTTTTTTCATTCAGATGACTTTATTAATGTACAGTTTTCCTGTCCTTCCTATATCTTCTTGTATTAGCTGGTTGGGTGGGAGTACTAAAACATACATTTTGTTATCAAAACATCTGAGCTGTTCATGCTTTCCATTCTACAGTGATATTATCTATGTTTAAAATGGTTTACTTTGTAGAATGATTTTATTTGTAGTAATGCTGTATGACGTGGTTCTCCTGCCTTTTGGGATACTATAGGAGCTATAAATAACAGCTGCTAATGTCTACAGTCATGCACAACAGGAAGTAATTTAACCACTTCTTTCTGTCACAATGGGAAATATCAAACATTTCTGCATTAATTATGCATATGATCCCCAAAGCTGTTAGCGGTGCTTATTGTAGAAGTATATTACCAGAGGCAGTGCTGTACCCTCTGCACTTGAGATTAAACGGTAGCAAATGTTTCCATGCATGTGCTTTAGTTGTCTCAGTGTGACTGTGCATTGGGTAAGACACCAGCTGTATCTCCAGAGAATCTCTCCCAACCTGTCAGCCAAGAGAAGGGATGCTGTTAAGCAGGGAAAAGCAGGGGAAGAGCCTGGCAACAGCAAAACCTGACATATTGGCTTATCCTTCTTGACACAAAGATCATTGGGGCAGGGAAGGAGCAGAGAAAGTGAAGATGTTTCACCATAAAGGAGGCTGATATTTCAGTATATCTCTATGAAAGTCATTGTACAAGATTAGATGCATGTTGTCACTTGTAGGTTGTATTAATTTTATTAAAATATGTTGATTTTCTAGACTTAAAAGTGAGGGTGATTGAATATGTAGTTGTCCAAAGCTTCTGTCGCAGAGTTCCCCAGATCTTATCTGGATGCAGCTTAAAATCAGGGAAGACGTGAGGGTAAGAGTACAGTACCAGGGAAACTATGAGAAGCATAACTCACAACTGTGCTCATTTGACAGCAAACCCTGGGGATGAATCATCTGCAGATTTTCAGTGGTATATATGGGAAACCTAAACTTACGAAAGAATAGCGATGGGATGACAAAAAGCCATGGGGGCACTTGCAGTTTTTCTTACCTTATGTAATGGCTCCTTTAATGTCCTTTATAAACCAAGGGCTGATCCTCTGTACTGTACCATTAAACCTTGTGAGCCATGAGCCTCCATACTGAACATGGGCAGAACAATGCTGGAGGCTTCAGATGACAGAAGTTTAATTCATGAACCACCTTCACAAATATATTTGGAAATTGTGAGTCACAGAAATCAGCCCACAAGGCATAAGAAATTACATCATGGTTAAGCTGCAGGTGATTATAAATGTAAGGGATAAGATAAGCTTCAGGGAAAGACATGTGTATGTTGAAAATGCTTCAGTACTTTTTTCTCCCCTTCTAAATTGGAGGGCAGTTGGAAGAAGCAATACAAAATTGAAAAGCTGAAGAGGAAGGATCAGGATGGCGTGGACTGTTAATACCATGTGTTAAAGGATTTTCTATTTCTCTCCTTGCCATAAAGACTTGGGAATCATCTATAGCCATAAGCATCTGTCCATTAGGACTAGTGATCAATGCTTCATATACCTGAGTATAAATCTTTCTGATGTACTGTATAACTAAATACATATAATGATTCTTTACCGAAGATCATTAGAATTTGTTGCCCAGTGCTAAAATTTTCTCTCTCCTGTTTCTATGGAAACTGTAATACTGATAAGACACAGTAAACAAATGCACTGTATTATAAGCCTCCCCTTTAGCAGGACATTCATTTTATTAATATCTGTCCAAATTTGTCTGGTGACAGGTATTGTTCATTTAACCATTCAAACAGTAAAATATCTATTTAATTTTAACGGAAGACTTATCTTCTAGCTTTGAGGGCTTTTACTTCCTCTTAAATCATTTTCCTAACCCAGTGGTGAGTTTATATGTGCCAGTGCTTGATGCTGGTAGTATTTGCTTAGCTCAGAGGAGAGTAGTGAATGCTTTTATGAAGTGCTTCAGGAATAGGAAAACCTTGAAGTGTACACTTGTTGCTAGCTAATGCAGAAAATAAAAGCTTCTTTTGCCTGTGATTCTTTTGAACCTGCTTATGTTGCATGGTCTTTTGGGGCATAGCTGGAAAGGTAGAGCCTGCTGTCTAAGAATTAGACTTAGCCTTTTGTGGAACAAATTACACCTCAAAAAGTGGAATGTCATCTTCCCAAGCCATGCACAATTGCGGTCTTAGAAGTATTTTACACAGCAAAAAGTGCTCTGTACATTCTAGAGTGCCAAACACTGACCTCTCCCTCCCCTGCTCTGGCCAGGAGGACTGGCAGGTTGCAGGCAGAAGCAGGCAGTGCATCCCCTGCAGTGCGGAGGACTGTGTCTTGCAGGCATCTGCCAACCCAGGGAGCTTGAGTTGAGGTGGCAAACTTCATACTCACTGACAATACAATAAAACTCCTGCATGATTGCTGATCCTGCCATCTGTTTTAGAACCTTCCTTCTGTGAAACCAGTTTCAAGGTGACTAACTATGCCAAAAAGGATAAGGAGGTTTTCAGAGATTAAAACTAAATAAATTGTTCAAATGAGTCAATAAATGCTATGCATATGCTGTACTTCAAAATGGAGGAGCCTACTTGGTTTTCATGCGCTGAAAAGATTGCTGGCAATCAATTTACTCTGAACTCTTCCCCTGGGTTGCAGATGGCAATCAGTTATTAACCTTTGATCCGGTTTGTAACATTAAATACACTTTAGCAACTTAAAGAACTTCCATAGCATAAGAAAAAGACGTTTTCTTTGCTATGAAAAGCTTATGATGCTTCTTTCATTGAAGACCTGATATGTTTAATATCTAACTAAATCAGTTGATAGCTTTACGTCATGGTAGTTAATTTAAAAAGGCTTTAGAGAAACTGTTGGGAATGGGTGTGCTAATGAAGGAAAGCTGTTGATCTAGAGAAAGACAAATCATCACTCATAAGCCTTGATGTACTCATGGTAATGATAGACAGCAAAACCCCAATTTGTAGGTTTTTCTTTTCAGATTCTTTAGCAGTGAATGAATATTGTTACTGCAACAGGGACTGAGATAATCTATCCGGATTTTGGATACAATGGTGACAAATGGTGTTCCTCAAAGACTCTGAGATTAAGAAGTAGGCTTTTGGATGGTGCTTAAGGTATCTACTTCTTTGTGTGCAAACAAAAATGTCTTGGTATCATCCAAAAGAAAGCCTCTTTAGGCAGAGCATCAAGGTTTGACAAGGGCCCTTGAGACACTTTCTACTGCTTTGGTGAGACAGGCTCTCTGAGGGAGCCTCCTGTGCTTTTCCATAACTATTAATGGAAGATGCAAATGAAGGCACATAAACCTGCATAGGCAGAGATGTTTTTGAAGGAGTAATACTATTTTATTTTGCCTGGTTTTTTTCCATGGGGGGCAGACCAAAAGCCTTCATTTGTTTACTTGAAAAGAGATAGACTTCACCATGTATCATTCAACATGTAAAGGGGGCTTATTAAAAAGATGGAGAAACACTTTTTACCAAGGCCTGTAGTGAGCATTGAGCACTGATTTTAAACTGAAAGAGGGTAGTTTTGAATTGGACATAAAGAAGAATTTGTTTACAATGAAAGTGATGAGGCACTGGGAGAATGACTTCCATCATTGGAAGTGTTCAAAATCAGGCTGGATGGGACTTTGAACAATCTGATCTAGTGAAAAATGTTCCTGCCCATGGCAGGGGGCTCGATGATTTTTGAAGATCCTTTCTAATCCAAACCATTTTACGAATCTGTGTGGTTTTTTATTTTGGTTGTACTTGTTATTTGAATTAAAATTCAAGAAGGGATAAACTCTGAGATAGATTTGATTCCTTGTCCTTTCAGTTGTCATGAGATTCACCTTCATATTGGAAGGCAGATTTTGGCCTTAAGGTTGACATATTCAAAATATCAACTTTGTAGGCATGAAGACAGTACTCTGTTGGAAATCATTGCAAGTGATAGTTGCTGCACTGTATTCACTGTTTTCTGCTAGAGCTGGTCTCCAACTTCTTTACTCCAGTAATTTATGTGGGGAGGCTGTGGTCATCTTTCTTCTTTTGAATCTCCATTGCTTAAGCCCTTGTGGAAGACATCTCATGCCATTTCATCATTTGGGTTTTTTTGAGTTGTCATTCAAGACCATCACACATCACAGATATATTCACTGATGTCCTGTGTTTTCCTTAGGACCTTTCATAACTCAGCATAGCCAATAACTCAGATCTTCTTCACTGTTGGTAGTTATTTTCATCCTTTTTTAAAAATTTGACAGCTTTATCACTTTATTAGATATTTTGCTGATTCTCATGCCTAATGTTTTGCAGCTCCCCATAGGATTTTTTAATTATTGTTTCTCTAGTTTTGCTGCATTTCTTTTTGATTTTTAATTTTGTTCTTTGTAACTTATCTAATTTCTTTTTCTGTCTTTTTTTTTAATTATATAAGAAACACTTCCTAGGTTGCTATTCATTATACTTCCTCTCGATTAAAGTAGTCTTTTAGGCTAGCAGATTCTTAGCTTTTCGATGTTGTGTAATGCTTGGCTGTGAAATTCAGAGCATCTTTAACTGTTACTGGCATCTTTGTTTGGCATTACAGAAGACATATGGCTTCCTACTAAACTGTGTCGTTATTTAACTTGAATTTTGTTGCCTTCCTGTTGGAGCTCTTGACTAAGGTATAAATACTGCACCATAAATATTTCTTTCCCCCATTCAAGAAATCTGATGTTGGCTTAGCACTGAGCATTGCAGGAGAACCTGGGAGGTTTAGTTTGCAATAAAAATATTTTGGTGTTTCATTCACCTCTTCTTCCTCCCAGCATTGGGCATGTGTGCACAGCACATTCATGTTTGAATGTTCTCGCAAGCCATGTGAATAGGATGGCATGGAAGTACCAAGAGTGGGTTAATTTTTCAGCAGAAATGAAGGTATGAGTTCTTTTTTTGTTGTAATTATTGTTGTATATTGGTTTGAGGTTTTTTTTTTTTTTTTTTTTTTTCTTTTCTTTTCTGGATAAGCAAACTGGGAGGAATTTGCATTCCATTCTTTTAACTTCACTGTGTTTTCTCCTTGCACTGTGGCTTGCCAAAGTGAAGGCAGGGCAGTCATGTTGTTGCTCTTTAGACTGAGCTTCCAGACTCCCACAAACAGCATGTCTTCCCTAAAACAATTGATTGCTGTTGCCAGGGTTCTGTTTTTCAGAAACATTCTTCCTTTCCAGGTATCCTGAGTTGGTATTACCTAATTCTTAGATGATGATAAGGGTTGTCCATAATTTAGTCTGTGATACAGTTGACTAGTGTCTCTATCTCTTCAGTTTTACATTGTCACATTCAGTGCCTTCCTAATGGATGGTAACTTTTAACTTATAACACAATGTGCCTATACACACAATTTTTAATGGAATTAATAACTAATTTTGCATGTAGTTTAATTAAATAATTTTACTTTAAATAATTTAATTAAATAATTTCGACTTTTTTGAGAATGTGATATATACAAGAATTCTTCCTAAAGGCATATTATTTAATACAGTAAAAAACTGCTTTAATACAGTAAAAAACTGCATTTTTCATTTGAATTGTATCAATTTGATGTGATGGCTGCAGGTTTTTTAAATCATTCAGATAACTGGAGAAGACCTCTAGGTCTGGAAGATGATTTGAAATTTAGGCAGTCTCTTTCCCTTGTCCAATGCAAGCTCTATTTGTGCTGTCTTGGAGCGACTTTAGAATGTATCCCGTATCACCTGCTCTATGCCCAGAACATGAATCTTGTGCTTTTCTGTGCCTTTAAACTGAACCCGAGAAGGGAGAGAAGGAAAAAAACAGCCAGAGGAACTTTTTCAAAGCAGTTCTGTGCTTCAAGGCCACTACTCCTCTCTGTTGTTCTGCTGCTGTTGGCGAGTGATAGCTGCTGCAGCAGAGAGGGGAGGAAGCATTTTCCTTGCTTTTCCAGCCAGCTCTTGGCTCTGTTTTCTTTGAAAGAAGAAAGACGGAGTTTTTCCTGGGACTTTGGTTTCTTTTTCTTCTCTTCTGGACTTGTTCAGGACATCAGAACACTGAAACCTCACTGGGAGGCTTCCCTCCGGCCTGCAGGGGGGTCCCCCATGCTGACCCAGCTCTGGGGAGGAGAGAGACCACACCCAGAATGAATTTAAAACTCTTCCAGGTTTCTCTCCACAGCGAGAGATTTTATTATTTAGCATCATTATTCTTTTCTCGTGTGTTTATTAAATAAATAGTCTTGTTTCTTCTTCACTTTCCTCCGAGGAAATATTTCTCTTCCTGAACCTGGTGGGTAAGGGGTAACTATGACCTGGTTTCTGTCAGAGGGTGTTTTTCTCTGAATTTGTCTCAAACTGGGACAGTGCCTTCCTGGATGTGAATTTTGATGGTTGTGCAGCCTGTGCCAGGTTCCACAACTTTCTGAAACAAAGTAAGTTTGTATTTGATTAGTCTTCCTATTAGAAAACGTGCAAAATATTTCAAACTGGACATACCCCATTGCAACTTCAAACATATTATTGTTCTGTCTACCATAGACATAACTTGACTTTTACGTGAGCCTTCGCAGTTCTGAAACTCAGGCGATAGTATTTTATGTACCTAGAAACTAGTGCCCTTGATTTGAGCCTTCTCTTTTTCAAGAGAAGATGTTAAAATACTTTCTTGGCCTCTTAACCATTTTTTTCTAAACCTCTTGTGGAAAAGGTGAATCTGGCATGGTACTCTTTCTTTCTTAAAGTGTGATGCGACTGCATTGAAATTTCTTCTTACAGAGGTAAGAAAATGTGATCACTGTTCCTAGACAGCAAGAATGTTTGTCCTGTAGTTACTTTTTAAATCCAGATTAAAAATTTTAAAAAAAATTAATAAACATTTGCCTCTATTTCTGATATTAGCTGAAAAGCAAATTATGTAGGCCAACACAGCTGCCATGGTGAAATAATCCTGCTTAATCTACATGAATTGGAAGCCCAAGAAGAAAGTCGTAGTTTAAAAATTCATTTTTAAGAAGTTAATGAATATATCCAGCTGCAGATTGTCTTCCAGTTAAACAGTAATTTAGGCATGATAACTTCTTAATTCTCAAATATATTTTTGTCCTCCTTTCTTTCCTTCCCCCATCCCTCCATCTGTGGTAAAAGGAGCACTTTAAAAAATATTCTAATTTCTATATATCTCCTTAACTGTAGTACCTAGTTCATTCTATTTATTAATTTAGAAGTGATCTTCGCAGAAAGTCAAGAAAAACATTTAGCCTATTTTCATTAATTTCAGCCTTGAAATTATTAACAGGATAGCTTTATTAATGTTATAGATATTGACTTTGGGATGCACATTAATTATTTAAAGTTCAACAGTCAATAAGTAAATCATACCAAAATATGAGTTAACTGGCATCAGTGACCCTTGTCCATTTCTGCATTTCATATTGGCATATTTATGAAACAACTGCCATCCCAGTGCCAATCCTTAAGTGTTTTTCACTTAATATGCTCACATTCGCATTACACACTGGGAAGTAAATCTGTAGGAGTTAAGTGCCTGTTTTCTCATGGTTATACAAAATAAAGAAATCTAGTTAGACATATTGCTGCAATATGATGAATTTCAAGTATTTTACTCAAATGAATTAAAGGACATGTATGCATCTAGCAAAGGCTGCATACTTGCCTTTCATCTAGGTATTTTTTCTCCTTCAGATTTAATATTAAAACATAATCAACTTTTTTTTTTTCAACCTGTGTGTGCTAGTTAGACTTTTTAAAGTGAAGCTGTCTGAAGAAATTATAGCTGAACTCTACCTTCTTGAGGTCTTTGGAAGCATTTGCTATTTTTTTTTTTTCCTTTTCTTTTTATTTTATGACTGACTATTTGTTTGCAATTCAAAAGTACCTCTATCTTCTGCCTGGGATGTTCACTGCTGGTTCTAGGGAATCTATTAATGTAGTATTTTAGAGTTCAATGAGTTTGTTCCAGATCACCTCAAGTTGGCTAACAAATGCAAAGCTGATCTCCAAATATGGCTGTGAACATTGATACAGAACTGGCTCCTGAGCTTACTGTCATGAGAGATAGGAAAGCTGTAGGTCTGATTCCTTCCTTTATGAGGACCTGATACAACAAAGCACTTAAAAGTGTGTTTTCTCAAAGACATTAGTGAAAAATATAGTGAAAATTGGCAGAACAAAGTTTATTGGAGGATTTTAGACAACTTAGAAACAAAAAAATTATAGCGGAGGTGTCACTTTGGTTTTCAGCCTTCTAATTCTGTTTGCATTTTTACTATAGAGTTTCTCACTCATTTCATATAAACAAAGTAGTGTTTCTGTAACTGTCTCTCTTGTTTTCATTCCATTCCTAAGAGAAGTTTTTGATAGACTTCTCCCTGAACCAGTGGAGTTTGAAAGGAGATCTCACTATCCAATCCACAGAGTTCCACAAAATTGTGTATAAGACAGAAAAATTAAAGACTTCCCTGTCTTTTTCCTTCCACTTCACTACATGTGTGCGTGTGTTCTTTTCGTGCTCTCTAGTGACAACGGAGGAGTAAACCCATTGTGGTTGAGGAAAGTTGTAGTACTGATGATAGCAGAAATTATTTCTATTCCATATTCTATGTTTCAGGGTAAGGTCTTGTATTATGCAAGTCAGTAGTTTTTTTGTGACAGTGTTATCTACGGATAACATTAGTACCTCTAGAGTCAGGTCATTTACATCCAAGTGTGTGAAACAGCTGGTTTAGAAAGTTTTCTGGTTCATTTTTAATACTAGAATAATTCAAGGACAGCTGAGAAAACTTCATTACCCATGGCAGGGCAAGTGGAACTAGATTGCTCTTTAACTAGATGGAACTTTTAAGGCTCCTTCCAACCCAAACCATTCTGTGATTCTATTAAAACAGTCTCCAAGTGTGTCAGTATTATACAAGCATTCAAAGTAACAATCAGGATTGCACCAGTAGCAATTTTGATTAATTTGATACAAAGCCTGAATTCTGTCTAATCTTTTTGGTTAGTAAGGAGTTACAGGTTTAGACTTTAGTGGGTTTTCACATTTTTTAATGACAGTAGATCTTGTCATAGAATCACAGAATGGCTTGAGCTGGAAGGGACCTTAAAGGCTCGAACCCTGCTGCAATGGGCCGGGACACCTTCCACTACACGAGGTTGCTCCAAGCTCCATCTTGCCTGGCCTTGAACAGTTTCAAGTGATGCTGGGGTGTCTCCCCGATCCCTGCGACGTCCCCGAGTACCTTTTAGGCTCTTGTCACAGGTCGGCAGACTCTGCAGCTTCCTCACTGCTGGCAGGCTGCTCCCTGATGGGAGCTGTGCCCACGGAGGCAAATAAAGAGAGACGGGTCTCTCCTCTGGGTATTAACAGCTTTTATTGTCAGCACTAGACCCGAGGGGAAAAGACCAAGAACAAAGCAGTGGAGGGGGTTTTATAGTGAGGGGGGGTGGGGAACATGAGAACCAATGAACACAGGGTACGGGGTTGGATCCGGGGATGAATGACAAAACAGCAAACAGTTGGGGATTAGCAAGGGAGGAATTAAGAAACAACAACCAATAGCACACCAAGCAAAGGAGAATTTTCTGGAGGGGAAGGTGTGCCTCGGGGGATTGACAGGGTCTTTCCGCCCATGGGGTGGGGACATGGGTGGAGAGGGGAGAGGAATCCCCGCCTAAGAGGCGGGAAAGGGATGTGGCTAACCAAGGGGAAGAACAGAACTCAGGGAAAGGGGCAACTATAGGAACTGGGGTACGAGGAAACAACTTAGAACTACAGAACTTGAACAGATTGAAGGCTTTCTAACAATGCTTGCTTTCTAACTTCTCCAGTGCATCCCCAGCTTGCCCAAAGCTGGAGCACCACAACATCCAGGGATGCAGAAGTTTTCTTCAAGGTTTCAGTTAATTTCAGCCAAATGTATATAGAGTGATGCAAGCTGCCTGACTTGATGCAGATGATTTTAAAAACATCACTCCATTATAGCAGAGTTATGGACTAGATACTGGTTGAAAGACAGATCTCAAAAGGTTGCTGTGATGGCAGTGAAAAGAGGTTGTTTTTAGAATGGCTGTCCAACAATTGGAACCAGGATCAGCCCAATTCAGCACTCAACTGGGAGTAAATATATTAAAAAATAAATCTTTTAAAACTTGTATCTGAAACAAACAATTAGAACACTGTGACTAGCATGTACGTATAAACTATCTCATCCACACTATCCACAAAGCTGGACACCTGGTTTGCAGAAAAATCAAATGGCCAATTGAGACCAAGAAAAGGAGGTCACGGTGTCGCCTTTTCTTGGTCTTAAAATTAAAAACTAAACACAGTTATGGGGAAGAGGGATTTTTATATCAGTATTTATTTAAGGATCTTTATGTGCAGCACTTTGTCCAGGTGGAATGCTCCGAAAATGCACTTTTGTGCACTTGTATCATTTGTACACGTATGTACAATACATCACCTATATAATTTATAGGCCTTGCAAATTAAGGTATCTATCAAAGATTCCCCAATGAGAGAATTGAATGAATTCCCCATTCTGAGGAATCTCCCCCCTGGATGGGCCTGTCTTAGTTTACAGAATGTGTTCTAGAAAGGACCTTGGTGTCTGAGCTTTCTGACCCCTGACTGGGAGGCTTCCAGGATGTTTGGTCTCCTGCCCTAACAGAACAGTGGTCTCAGCTCAGTTATCAGACTTGAAGAATTACAAGTATGTGGACTAAAACCACTAAGAATACATGAAAACTATATAAAAAGGTATGTAAAAGGGGTATAAAAGAAAAGGCAAAAAAATCATCCTGGCATCAGCAAAACTAGAATAACAAAGAATATCTTCTTGGAAATTTTAACTCTTTCTATTCTGTGGTGCTAGACATGGGATGCAACACTTTTATAGGGTTATGCTGGGAGTTGAAGGGCTCAGTTACTGATTCAGTATTTAAACAGAGGACTAGGGAACAGAGATTAGATCAGCATTACAGTGGTGTTCTTGCTTCATGGTCGTTTTCTTGCTTGTCTTTTTTAAGTGACCTTGTGTTGTGGTCTTCTATATGAAAAAAACACATAGGCATGCAAAAAAGAGGGGAAAAAAAACCCTAAAGGTCTGGGTAAAATGCCTTACAGTCAGACTCTGTTTGATCCTTGGCTTTTCAGAAACAGAGGTGTATTTCAGCTGAACCAGATAGGCATTAGTCCAGAGAGAAAGCATCATCAAATAATGAAGTTCTTCAAGTCGTCAGAGAAAAGTAGAACAAGACAACTACAAATAAGACAGGTTTTTCGCTATGATGAAAATGGAGATAGAAATGGCTGGTGAAACCTATTTCCTGTGGCAGATTCTTCATCTCTGACCAGCTCCCACTCATATCTCTTTTGTCTCATACCTATCATACCTGAGAAGTTTTGGGTTGACCCTTCCAGCTTAAGAGGCCAGGCCTGCTGAGTCAGAGGTGTATTTCTAGAACATGCATGAGACATGCACTATGTTACCTAGGCAAATGATAACCCTTTGGAGCACCAGGCTTCTTAGACTTCCTGACTTTGGTTTACGGAAATTTGCAGGGCACTTGTCATTCAAATACCTTCCTAATGCACTTCAGATAGGTCTTCATCTGGGCCACTTTGCTTATTTACTTGCATAGCAGGGGGCATGTACTGATGACCTTTAAGACTGTAATTGCTGTTTGCCAATTTTTCTAAATATAAAACTAAATATTAGCTGTAGCACTAAGCTAAAAAAAAAAAAAAATCTGACATCCCTTTTCCCTCTCTTTATTTTGTCTACAGATTTTTTTTTTCATTCTTATTGTGTAAATTTTTTTTCTGAGCATTGATGTTTCAGAGGCCAAGGTGTAGAGGCTGCTGCCTATGTGACCACAACATATACCCAATGTGTGCCTCTTTAAAAGGTTATGATTGAGACAACCAAGTTGACTGGAGTTTTTGTGTAAAATGTAGATGTCTGTGGAGAAATGGATCTAAACTAGAAGACTTCATGATCTTTTCTAGGTCTTTGGGAAACAATGAACTGTATGTAAGTTGCTTTTCTGGTAATTAAGGGCTTCAGGAGCAGGCTGAGATGGTTTCTTCATCACATCCTGTTACATGTACAATGTAGCTTGCATATTCTCCTGAAAATTACACTTAAATTACTATTTTATTTCCAGCTGTCTGTAACATCAGAGGTTTTAACTTTTATTTTGATGTTATCATGGATGGATCTTTCTGACTCTGAAGTGACCAGAGATCACTTGTTATGCAGATGAACAAGATGAAGAGCAATTTCATAGCAACAATTCTGAATGAATCACAAGTGCGATGAGGATTAACAGGATTGTCAAATTGTGCCTTGTTGAGAAGTACACCTATCCACTAGATACAACTTTGCCTACTTCCAGTGATCTTGTATCACAAAATATTCAAAACATTTTCTAATCTAGTTTTGCATGCAAATAAATGCATGTACTGTGTCCTAACTGCTGAATTCAGTCAAATTTTAAAAGTGTGCAAATATATTGTGCTTATGATATATGTATGATGAATGTGATTTGCATGGGATTAAATGCTGAGATGTGTTTCTCAAAAGCAGTGAGTTTCCTGAGCAGAGTGCAGTATTTTTCCTGTTGCAGATGAAAATTCTGTCATTGTTACAGTGGGTCTTGTGCACATATTTAAATAATGTTTGTAGATAAAGGGTTCAGGTTTTTGCCAAGTTGTTGACAGATTCAAGTCCAAAGCTATTTGAAAGAGAGAAGTGCTCATTTCTTAAAAGTATTACAACATCTTTCCATTTAGTTCTATTTCTAGGAAAACATCCGTCCTGGTAAATCAGTAACATATAAATTAATTTAATGTGATGTGGTGTGATGTGATGTGATGTGATGAAAAGACATCTCTGGTAACTTAAAAACTGCATCATTAGAATTTGAATCAACATTTCTTCAAACATTTCTCATGGACAAGTCATGCAACCAAATAAAGCTGTACTGGTTTTAAGTGGGTTCCTGAGAGATTACAGGATTTCTATGCAGGAAAACATTTCAGGATTGATTTTCAGATCTTATTTACCTAATTTCTTTGGACATGTGTGCATGATTGGTGGATATACACTTAATCTCACATTTGAAAGAAATAATTGGGAAATTAGGTGAATGTCTTCTTATTTTCTGTCAGACATGGATTACTTTATTACACTTCATTGAAGTGATTATGTTTTGTAAGCTTAATAGTCATTCTGTCACAAAAGTTCAGAGTCTTGTCAAAAAATTGTAGTTTTACAAATCACACCCAGAGTAGAAAACCAATTCTCACAGTTGGATGGATTGGAGAATAACTTTGTAGTGTACCTAGGCCTCAAGGATTTTGTAAAACATTTCTCTTCCACACAAATATGAAGACCAGTTTACCTATGAGTTCTAATATAATGATGAGCCTGTTGTTTAAAAGTGAATCTACCTTTGTAGGCTGGAGGCATTGGCAAGGCAGGGTTGTTGTATCATGCATGAACAAAAGATCAATCCAAGACTCATGCAAATCAAGACTATTGACAACCTTTTAACTGAATTTTTTAATGGGAATAATAACGTGTGCTTCAGAGAGTGAAAATTTTAAACATTACTAAAAAGTAAAAGCAATTACAGTGACTCAGAAAAAAATAAATACAATAATTGAAATTGGAAAAGGCTATAATGAGATTATAATGGTACAATAATAATAAAAACAAATAGTAAGCAAAGGAAGATTATGCTCCCAAATATGTAAAGCTGCTGACAATAGCTGGTGAAAAGAATGGGTAAGATGGATAGGGAACATTTTGGAAAACTGATGATGCAGTAATTAGCTGTGAGCTGTGCTGCAGAAGCACTACAAGGTGTCAGAAACTGCCATTTTGGAGAATAGGGCCAAACCTTGCCAAAACTGAGCTATCTCTGTATGTATGCTGTGAGTGCGTCAAGAGGAAGGCAATTTGGGGCTTCAAAGGTGAATCTGAATTCAGAGGGGAATCTGAAAGCAGGATGTGTCTTGAATTACTCGTGTTCAGTCATAACCTAATTCCCTATAGTACTAATTCTGGACTGTGATGATATCCTGTTTCAGCAGTGATATTACAATCCAAAAGTGAGCAATTAGGCAAGAGAGAGATCGAAGTATTGTTTTTCTTTGTGCTTTGGTATCTCCCAAAGGTCTTCTGGAACTTCTGGTTACTCTTATTAATATTGTTACAACAAAAGTGCGCTGACACTGCCAGAGCTGTGTCCACAAGGGCACTATTGAGAGGGGATTGGCTGCCTGTCCATGTGCTCCCAAAGTGATTTACATCGATGCCAACATGGGAAAAGACAGTCCTGAGCTTGGCTGATCCTGTATTCCCTCATGGAAACATCCATGCAAGCACATAGAAGAGGAGCGCAAAGAACCAATCCAGAATAATACTCACTTTTAATGTGTATTAATCCCAGTTGTGCAGCTACAAGTCCCACTGTAAAGCCACAAGAACCGAGTGGTCAAATGTTGGGGTGCAGAGCTGCCTCTCAGCAATACTGCGTGAGGTTCCAGCTTCCAGCACTTGGAGATCTGCAGTGTTAGGTATTGACAGAGATCTATTCAAAGAGTTAACTTATTTTTTTCAGCAATTACTCACTAGATCCTAAGCTAGTTTATCTCTTCGTATCATGTCTCTCAGATATGTCTGAATAACAATGTGGTTTACATTGAGAGAAGTATTTTGTTTGACCCAGAATTGCAAAACTTCAGGATTTTTGTTTTTACAGGGCCCATAGCCAGATATTTGTGTCTCTCACAGTAGTTTGAGATGAGCTCTTCTTCATTTGAGAGTATGCGCATGTTCCACTGCCTAGTGCATTTTTACACTGATTTTGTATTGATTTGTTTTTCAGGTTGCTTCTCTGACCTCTTCTTTTCACCTTCCTTTTTCTTACTTTCATGTTTCCTTTTCCATTTGCCTTCCTTTTTTTCCCCCCTTTTAAATTAGAAATTACAGATAAGTTTTCAATCAGTCTTTAGAACCTAGAGTGCTTGTGTACTAGCAAACAGAAACATGCAGTGCAAACATCCTAATATCATCCACAGATCCAGAGATATTGTTATTTTCCAATCCACAGATTTGAATATTTTCCATGTTGTTGAATTGTTAACATAGAGGGATTTTTCCACTGCAGTTTTTGCCTGGGGCCAAAACTACCTGTGTCTCAGGTAATTCCTAGACAAGGAAAAGTGGTAGCTGAGGCTAAGGACAGAACCCACCCACAGCTTCTTGGATGCAGCCATTCTTATTTTAGAGGGAAGAGAGTTGTCCAAAGAATTGTGTGGACAGGTTGTGCATGTTGCCCTCACAGTAAGCGAATGTTCCTTGCAGAATTTTGTTTACTGGTGTTGATGTGTCACAGGCCTTTGTGTACAGAAAAAGGATATCAGGGAAGGTTGTGAATGGCCTGTGGCCCTGGGCTGAGTAACAACAGCCTGTCTATGAGCTGAAGTCAGAGGTTCTTGCTGTGAAAGTACAAAAATAATGCTGAGTATCCTAAATTCCTGATGAGGATCAGGTTTATCCCTTTTGTCTCATTTCCAACCTGTCACAGCTCTGGTTCTCCATTTCAGTGCTATTTACTTCCTCCTCTGCCCCCTCTCCTGGTTCATTCCTTGCTGAGGAAGTTTGAGTCTCTTCTTCTGAGCTTCCCATTGTAGTCGATTCTGGTGTTCCCTGGAAACAAGACATACTTTGAAACCAGTTTCTTAGCTTGACAGTTCTAACTGAGAGGACACTTTTTTTTTGAGAAACATTTCTAAGTAGTGATCTGAGCCAACCAATGCAAAGTAAGGCTTCAAATGTTTGGGTCAAGGCAGGAAATTATGTCTATTCCTGCCTTCATGCTCACTTTGCACTAGAAAGACTGTTTGAGAAGTTATGTATCTGTGTAGAAAACTTAGTGCCTGGAAGAATAGGTCATAACTTCTTGGTAATCTTATACACACGTCATAATAATGATAATAATGATGATAATAATAATAATAACAGCAATAAACATTACTCATATATGGGCATTTGAGTCTCTCAAGAAAATTGTTAATATATGACCAAGAAGCTCATCTGCCCTGACTTCTTTTTCCTTCTCAGTGGTCTCACACACATCTGATGTCTTCATGTTTACAAAGCACTCTTTGTACTTCATGTTTAAAAAGGCAAACGAAGCTGACAGTGACGTACTCTGTAGGAGAGTAGGGGCTATAAAGAGTTTTTTTTCAATTAAAAACTTCTTTAAAGCTGTATTTTCTGTATTGATCTTTGGCCATTTTCTTCATTCAACCACTTTTTGTGTTCTTTGCATCTTGGCACAGTTATAGTGCCTCTGCTGGGACTGGTGGGAACTTGGGATTTGAAAAGGGCACAGGTACTGAATCATGCACATCTTGTATTCTGATGAAAAATATGTACAGTGTCTTACAAGTTGCTCCCAGGAGAATTTTCCTCAAATGTTAATACGACACAGTATAATTCACTGGCAGCATCCATGAGAATAGCTGAGCAGTACTGGGAACAGACCAGGTTAGATCCTGCCACTGTCCCGCCAAGGGAGGGGTGTCCCATGCCTGAGTGCTTGCTGTTGTGTGTCCTCCAAAGAGGCCAAATTCTGCCAGCTTGTTCTCAGCTTCTGCCAAATGAACCTAACTAAACCAGGAATACACATTTTATAGTGGGGCTGTATGTAGCTTCCTCTGTGCTTTAAGGAAAATGGCAAAATTGCATATAAACAGAAAATTTGGAGGAACTGAGAAGGCAGTAATTTTTCCAGTCGTGGATTTGTTGCTGTAGGAGG
Organism: Vireo altiloquus; assembly: GCA_013396875.1. NCBI lineage: Eukaryota > Metazoa > Chordata > Aves > Passeriformes > Vireonidae > Vireo > Vireo altiloquus. Next base: position 204,611 of record VZRF01003077.1, read on the forward strand.
GGAGATTATAACCCTGTCACCTAGACCACTGACATCTGGGTTAGTTGAACTGGTTTTGTGTACTCATTGAGCAGCTCAGTGCCGATTTTTTTTGACATGGAGGACAGTGTAGAATACCACCAAGATCACCTGTGACCAGTATTTTTGACCTCAAATACAAAAATACAGATTTGCAGTAAGATACTTTTATGTGCAGAAAGGATTCACATACAACGTTTTAGCTTTTTAGAACTGTTTCCTCTTGATTGCAATTTACATAAATGTAGATTGCAATTCACAGAAATTAAATTGGGTTATTATTTTGAATTAAGATACAAACAGGAAATAAGTTTCTCAAATTTCTGTCAAATGTATAAAATCTTCCAATTAAATGTTAGTAAGAAACTTTTTCTTGTTGTCTATAGTATTAATTTTCTGCTACGTGGGAATAAAAGAAAAAGATTTTTTATTATCTTATTGTTGTTATTTCACTTAAGATTCCATACACATTCTTCATGACAGCACCTTATTTTGAACATTGCAAGGTGAATGGAAATAATTAAATTTTAATCTATCCTGTTGGATATATGACTAAATGCCTAATCTATATAAGGAAAATAGCAAATGCAAATTTCTTTCAGTGAAAACTTGAAGACTGAGGAAAAAGGCATTTTAATATTTTTACTTTAATATTTTCAATTAATGTAAATATCTCTCATAATCTGATTTTTGTAGAGACTTCTGGAGAAGTCTCAATTTTATTATAGCATGAAAAAAGCAGAGGCAGCAAACATCATTAATTCCAGTGCTCACAATGCTTTGAAAGTTGAAGTAAAAATGGGGGCAGCCTGTGAGCAAGAGAGGCTGAAGTTTTACTTTGTCATATTAGACCTGGATCTATTTTACCCCTTTGCACCCATTTGTACACAGTTGGACTGGAAGAAACCTCTGCAAGGAGGTCTGGATGGGTATCAGTGGTGCAGAAGAAAACATTCCCCTTAATTAAAATGTGGCCAATTGCAAAGTAGGAGCCCCATGGTGGAGAGCAAAGGTACAGTGATGTTATAATTATCGTAGCTATACTCAGTTAAAGTGAACATCCAGCATCAGAAAATTATATGTAACTGACTGAACTCAGCATCTTGAAAATCAGGTTGTTAAATGAATTTTAGTGACTGGGAATTTGATGTTTAGCTGTAGTTCAGTTTCTCCCACTAATCCCACCAGAGGCCAGTAATGTAGATATTTTGCCTAAAAACATCTATTCTGACTCTTGTTCCTGAAAGCAAAGAGGTATCCTTTAATGGTATTTGATGAGCATGTTTGGAAACCTTAGTTCTAAAATAAGGAGAAATTATTTTTCATGCCTACTAGTTCAAGCAGTGCTTCGCTTATAAAATAGAATCACGTTTCAACAATCACTTTTCCAACATTTCAGTTGGAAAAATCCTCTAAGTTCGTCAAGACACATCATTAGCCCAGAGCTGCCAAGTCTACCAATAAACCATGACCTATACTCCATATCTACACATCTTTTAAATATCTTCAGGGATGGTGATTCTACCACTTCTCTGAGCAGCCTGTTTCAATGTTTGACAACCCTTTTGGTGAAGAAATTTTTCCTAATCTCCGATATAAGTCTTCCCTGGTCCAACTCGAGGCCATTTCCTCTCATCCTACTGCTTGTTACTGGGGAGAAAAGACTGACCCCCACCTCTCTACACCCTCCTTTCAGGCTGTTGTAGAGAGTGATGAGGTCTCCTTTGAACCTCCTGTTCTCCAGGTGAGATGATCCCAGCTTCCTCAGCTGCTCCTCACAGGACTTGTGCTCCAGACCCTTCACCAGCTCCACTGCACTTCTCTGGACTCACTCTGGCCCCTCAATGTCTTTCTTGCAGTGAGGGGCCCAGAACTGGACACAGGGTTTGAGATGTGGCCTCACCAGTGCTGACCACAGGGGAACAATTGCTGTCCTGGTCCTGCAGGCCACACTGTTGCTGGAACAGGCCAGGATGCCATTGGCCTTCCTGGGCACACTCTGGCTCATGTTCAGCTGCTGTCAGCCAGCAACCTCAGTTCCTTTTCCACTGGGCAGCTCTCCAGCCACTCTGACCCCAGCCTGTAGAACTGCAAGGGTTGTTATGACCTAAGGGCAGGACCCGGCACTTGTTTTGAACCTCATACAGTTGGCCTCAGCCCATCAGTCCAGCCTGTCCAGATCCCTCAGCGGAGCCTTTCTACTCTCCAGCAGATCAACACACCTGCAAAACTTGGTGTGATCTGCAGACTGTCTGAGGAAGCATCAATCCCCTCGTCCAGTTCATTGATAAAGATATTAAACAGGGCTGGCCCCAACACTGAGCCCAGGGAAACACTGGTATGTGGGAAGTCTGTGTGGAGAAACCCACAGCTTCCTTTTAGGAGTAGTCCTCATATGAGGTTTTCCACTTGTCTGTGCACTTGTCAAGATGAACAACTATCTCAAACAGACTCTTCTTTCTTGCATTCCATGAAACTGTATCTGTTTGCTGGCTAACAACAGAGCACACTGTTCCATTTATGTCCAGTCCCTAGGAAACATGTTGATTCTTTTCTTTAAAAAATACTTGACGGGTTCCCGCTACCCTATTCTTTTTTTCGTATCTGCCTCTTCCCTCTGCTGTATGTTAAAATCAGGTGCAAGCCCCAACCTGACCTATCTTCTGTGTCATCTCAGACAGTGCTTGCCACGAGATCTTGGCTGCTGTCTGCATTGAGTGGAGGTGTCTGGGTCATTGTGAACCCCTTGCTGAAGTACAATGAGTTCATTGTAGTGGTCCAGAGGGAAATTACTCAATTCTGCCCCTTCTCAATCAGCAATCACTCTACTACTTTCAGCCACCTTTTACTTGAAGCAAGTCTTTTGGACCAAATACTTTTTAAATCAAAAATTGAAAAATCCTATTTGTTTTCATTAGTTCTATACAGACAAACATTGATTACCTTGTATCTAAAGTTCCAGTGCAACACCGTTTCATTCAGGGGTGTTAGCCACAGCTCCACTGTCCTTCAGGTAGGAAATGGCTTCTGCAGCTTTCTGAGGAAGCTGATTTAAAATTCGTGCTAGATGGGTAAGCAGTATGTACACACTCAGGACACTGCATAACAAACAGGCAAATAAGCAAAGAGAAGCCCCAGGGCACAATCTAAAGGAAGATGTTGATCACCAAGAATGCTTTATTAGTAAAAATGGATCAAACTTGTGAGAAGACCACTTGGTCATCATGCATGAACTTCCTATAGTATGAAAGAAAACTGGTGCTGGTTCTGCATGCCTGGTCATTGCATGTGCTTCCAGCCAGGACGCTCTTCATTACACCACTAAGCAGCTGCAATTTGTGCTGGATGAAAACCCTGTCCTGAAATAAATCATCCCAGAACCACCCATTGTAGCACTCAAATTACCCTGATTTGGTGAATGCCATCTTGTGCAAAATCCCTACAGGCTGAAAGGGATCAAGACATTAGCATGAGCTTGTGGGCTTAAATTTAGGACATTGAGACAAGAGACATACCGTCATCATGTAAGCTTTCTCCATAACAGAACTGTCAGAAGCCTTGCATTTCATATGTCTTTGCACACAGCAAGATACTACATACTTTATTTGATGCACCAACTACCAACAAGATAGATGCTTTTAGCTATTGTTCTTAGCTTATATATCCATTTGGAGATTTACTGTTCCTGTTTTGGATTGAAAGTGCACTTCTCGATGTGTCTCTGCTCCAGCTGTACTCATGAATAGTTGATTAATAACAGGTTTGTATGTCTATCCGTGATGCATACTTTCCTAGTCAGACCTCTTCTGCTGCTTCTATATATTTCACCAACAGATGGAGTAGAAAGTGCCAATAATTCTTTAAAGATTCATTCAGATGATAGCTTAATTGTAAAATAATTCTGGCCTGGAAGAAGTTATGTAATATGCTACCAGCTTTTAAATTTGTAAATAAAATAAAAATACATGCAAGTGTCTTTACTAAACAAGGCATTTGACAAAAAGACTTCCTTTTACCTCAGTTATTCTTTGGTGTTCTAGCATTAAAGAAAATTTTTTGGAATATACTATTGTACACAGCTGTTTGGTAGGAGGAAGTGGGGGTGTCTTCAGTGAAACACATAAGTTTTGCATGCAAAGACTACTATTTTTGTTGTGCATTAATATTCAGTTTTGTTAAAGTGGATCAAGAAGAAACAAGTTCTGTGATGAGCAGATTCTTGACAGTAATCAATTAACTGACAGTGATTTCCATGACTAAATGTTCATGTTTAGTATATAGCCTGCACAATTAATTGTAGTGTGTACCTCTTAGAGAATAAAATGAAACCTGACATGATGCAGGGATTTCTTTTTTTCCTTTCCACTATTATATTGTCATGCTTTATTATTCCTGAATCTATCACAAAATGTGAAATTAGGTTTGTTTGGTTTTATCTACTTGGCATTCTTAAGCTTTGTGACTTAGGAACTATGTGTTGAATGTAAATGTTATTTGTATTAATTCCGTACCTCAGTAATGCAGTCTTCAGTGTATAAAAGAACCAGGCTTGCAAAACAGAGTTTAGACAGAGTGAATAATAAAATATGCTTTCTCTTTAGAGATGAAATGAATAACCACTGTCTAGTTTAGTAATTGTAACTGTCTTGCTCTTACCTGCTTCTCCTCTCTCTCTATTCTGTCCAGGATTGTCTTTTTTAAGACAGTGATTTGCAGACTTGATTACTAAATGGTGGTTTTGTAATGCCACTGGAATCTGGGCAATGGAAACAGTCCTAGAAATATTATGACTCAAGCATTTAAGCTAGCTTTTACAATCTCTCTTCTTTCTCTCTTTTTAGTTATCCTTTCTTTTTTTTCCTACCCTTCTCCTCCCAGACTTGGAAACCGTCTGGTAAACATAGTCTTGAAAATTCAATTACAGCAGAAACATTGGTAAATTCTTAGTTTTTCTCAAAGTCTGAAAAATGAGAAGAGACTTAAAGACAAAAAGCTGCCTCTTCCATAGGTGCTCCTCACTGTCCCATGCTTAAGGGAGAAGGAGGAGGCACCTCTCCAAACTTCCTCTACCTCTGAATAGAGTTCAGTCATAATTACAGAACCACATTCAAACAGGTCCAAACCTCCCCCCTGCCCCCACCTGGCAAGAGCATACAGTGAGATAAAGGGATATTTAAATGTATCGTGCTTCCTTTTTGTTGGGGTGAGGCCATGACATGTTACAAGCATCAGAAGCAGCCCCCAGCTGGTGCCGTCTCACTGCCTTACTTCCAGGCATGGCCAGGAAGCAGGTGCTACGTGACCCTTCCTGAAGTCAGAAGAGCTGAAGGGTTGACTTGAATTATTGATGGGTGCAGTTCCCATGCAGGTTATGCCAACTCTGTGAACCTCTTACCAGTGCATATCTTGTTCTGCTGTGTCTCTTGCACCTATCACAGGACATGAGCTGGTGCAAGGGTAGCCTTTCTGCATGAGATTTCTCAGTCTGAGGTTAGAAGAGATGTCTTATCAGGGACTGGGGTAACTTATCTAAGCCTGTGGAGATAGGCTATCACCATTTGGCTAGAGAAAGGTAATTTTGATTTGTGGCAAAAAGGCTTTAGTCTATTCAGGGAAAGGTAAGTCGGAAGATTTTCAAAATAATAATGTACTTTCTAACCCAAACCCCTTCTGTCATAACTTAAAATGCAATAGCACTAATAAGCCATAATTAGCAATGAAGTCCCTTCTCATTGCACCCAAGAATGTGCTGTGAAGAGTTACGCCTCTTCTCTTCTGAAAGTTGTTTGAGCTCTCCTCCTCTCCCTATTCTCCTTGAGCAAGAGCCAAGAGTGATGTCTGCCTCCATTGTAAATAATAATAGACCTGTTGGCAATTGCCTGAACCAATAGTTGCTTTCTCTTAAAAAGGGAAATAACTTTTTACTGAAGTTCATTTTTCCTGGTAGATTGGGAAGAGGCCAGGTTGCCCATGCTGGTATTTGCTCATGCTAGTGGTTGCTCTTTCTTCAATCTCTTCTGCTGCTTATAGCTTGAGCTTGCTGTTGTTTTGTACATTTTGCCACTCTCCCAAGTACCTTGTCCGACATTTTATACCAAGTAGTTGATGTCTGTCCTTTTCACCCAGCCAGATATGACTCTAAATAAAATACCTGCTCTGAAAGAAAATAAAATTGGGAACTAGAAAACAAGGCAACCTTTCAACTGAGCAACAAACTGCACTCATATGCTTGAGGACAGATTTTAACCCCAGTCTTGAACCACAATGCATCTGTATTTTTACATGCTCCTGGCACAGAATGGACAAGGAACATCAAATATGCCTTCTGAAAGAGCTTTTATGCTGGAGCACTTGTGCAATCCTCCCATCTGGGACCGGAGGATCCCAGACTTGTCATTGTCATAAGTCCTGACAGCTGGACTAGTCATTTCATAGAACTAAAACAGAGTTAAAAGATTCTTCTTGTTATTTTTTCCCTTTAATTAAGAACCACTGAATTACCACTTTTCAATGATATTTTTAAATAGTGGCTTAAATGCTTCCTTTATATATATGTATGTGTATATATATATATATTTAAATATTGCTTTCATGGCACATTTTAACTTCAAAAAAGTCAGTCTGGAATTTTGATATGCATTTTGAAGTCACAGTAGAATATGAGTAGAATTGCAGGCTTAAAGACATAAAAATATCAATCATTCTGTTGATTATGAACTCAGAATATCTATTGCAATTGCCTTGCTTGATCTTTTATATAACACAGTTCATGTGATTCCCTTTAAATAATACTTATTTCAAATGGACCCTATCTTTTAGGCAGAAAAAGATCTGATTATGATTTTAAAAATAGAGTAATTTTTATAAGAACTGCCCCTCTATCACTGTGTTCCTGATGAGCATCTGAGTGACACATTTAACAGCAGTTTAGTGCCATTTCAAACTCCCAGGAAAACATTTTGATAATCTTACTGCAAGATCATAAAGAATACTTAGTGTCTTTAAGGGCATGTCTATTAATTAAGATTAAATTATTCCTTATTTCCTAAAGTAGTAGTTCTGTAATTTTCAGTCTGATAGTTGTTATTGTCTTTGTCTTTATATCTTTCTGTTTACTTGGATTTCCTGACAATGTCTTTGTTTGGCATAAAAAACTTTTAAGAAAAAAAGAGCAAGAAACAAATCACTTAGAGAGTTCCTGAAAATAATGGCAAATTTTATACTGGAAAATTTGAAAAAATTAAATTTACCATAAAGTATGCAATTGTAGGCAGAAAAGAGACTGCTGAATTATATTGGTTGTTGGGTTTTTTGCTTCATTTTTTTTAACCACGTGTTAGAGAATTGATACTGTATCCAAGACTTCAGTGAAACAACACAAATAAAAATTCAATATTCTAAATAGAATAGCCTTCAATTGTTTTTCTCAGAAAGGACTTCTTCCACCTCCACATTAATAAGCATTCTTCTGTGCTTCAACTGACTACCCACTCACTTTCTCTCTTTAAAGGATCGTCTATCCCAATTACCATTGAGACTTTTCAGTCTCTCATTAAATTTGGAGCAGTAGGCAATTTAATCAGGTGGTGATCAGTGTGATATTACAGAACATGACCTTTAGAATGTGTATCTAATAAATTTGGATATTCTGTTTTACTAAACTTATACCTACTGTTTAGTTAGTTTACAGTTCTCTTTGGGGGGAAAAAAGTGACTCATAGACAGCACTGGTATACATAAAAAAAAGAAAAAAAAAGAAATAAGTTTTATATATGTTATTTATCTTTAATTTGAAGTGTTTTCTCTTGCATGTCAAGCAAATACAAATTTCCACCCTCCATTTGCACAAGTTTAAATCAACCGTGGAGCTGACTGAGGATGTGGGACATTGGTACAGCATCATTCTTCAGATGAATGCCACATTCTGCCTTTTTTTTCCCCTAGTCAGAGTATCATCTCCCATTGCTTGCATAGAAGGAACCCTCTTGCAGATGGAGCTTTTACGTTGTGAGCTGTGACTCAGAGCATCCCCGTGGGCCGTGGAGCGGAGCTGAGGCGCCTGTGGGAGCTGCAGGAAGCGGAGGGGGTGCTGCAGCCTTCTCCCGGCCTTCTGGGGGCTCCTTGGGCTCTGCCGCACTGCCAGGGACACAGCAGCTTCATCAGCTTCCAGAGAGTCCTTTTCTGGAAGTCCCTGGAGACTTAGGGTACTGCTAGCCAAAAAGTGGGCTTAAACTAGGGCCAATATGTAGAGTAGGAAATCTGTGAGGCCAAAAGGAGTTTCATGCTGGCGTAGCAGGGTTTTGCATAGCAGTATTGAAGCACGCTAAGCCATTCAGTATGATTTCTACCTGTGGTCACCAGGAGTTGGGAAATCAGAACTGCCCTGATACCAGTGAGACACTGAAAATTTAGTTTGAGTTTAGCAAATTTAGTTGTGCAGTACAACACAAGATCTAAAGCAACTGTCTTTCTTTTGTATTCAGATGACAAATCTGGTTGATTTTTTTTCTCCCTGCTGATAAGACTGAAAATACATATAGTCCTTAAAAATTCTGTAATTTGAAGCCTTAGATTCAAAACCCCAAACCAACTCAGCAGCTCAGACATGGGTCTTCTTATGCATAATCCCAAGCATCTAAAGCTGTCCACCCATGAGCCATTTGGAAGCTCTACATCTAGATTCTTCATTGCACAAGGTGAATTGCAAGTTGGATAGATAGGATTTGACTTCTGAGAGGGTTCATACATTGCTTCTTCTCCTCTAGTACTAAAACAGTTGAATGGATTCCCTGAGATGTAATATCCAGGATATTGTGTATCTCTGTTTTTTCAGACATTAGCATGCTCTGAGTTCCTGAATATCTTTTTCATACTATCTTATATTTTGTAGTGCAACATTATTTAGTTCTGCCAGCCTGAGAGGAAGAGATGACATCCTCTTCTCTGAAGGCAGATCTCTGAATTTCTATAACATAATCCTCATATGTTTCTTCAGCTAGGCCAATCTCATATATCTGTATCAGAAGTATGGAAGTATTTTTGTCAAGGAGTCAAGACTACAAGTACATTTGTGAGGGGTAGTTTAAAGGTTTTATTATTATTGCAGTTGAGTGCTGAATCAATTCCTTGTAGAAAAAGAAGGCCAGTTTCATGAAATCAGAATTAACAAAGGTGAACCATTTTCTTCCCTCTATGAACTAAAGAAATTAACAAAAAAACCACTATGCCAAAATTTAGCATCCTGGTTCTACCCTTTCATACTTCCCAAGTACACATCTAGGAAGAAAATTTGTCAGTTGTCTCTAAGCAACGTTACGCAGTGTTGCAATTTTTCATCTCATTCTAAAATAAATAATTTATTTCACATAAATAGTGAGGACACCTGTGTTGAATGGTGGATTAGTTCATAAAAGGCAGAAGATTGATATCTGATTATTTTGACTCCTTACTATGAGTCTCATCTGGGAACGCTGCTCGTCAAAAACTCACATTGAAATGTGAAGAAAAAGGTAAGATTAAGAAACAGAATGCTTTTAATATCTTATAGCACGTTAAATTACCAATAAGTCTTTTTAAAAAAGATACTGCGTTCAGTAAAGCATGTTTTTAGGGATGTACCTTTCTCCTTATTCAGATATGTCAGGTACTGACTGCTTAAAACAAGATGAATTGAAGAAAGGTCTGGAGGGAATTTTACAGATGTCCTAGTCATGAGAAACTTTACAAAAAGCTTGTGAAGCTGCCCACAGATTTGAAGCTGTGAGAAATCTGAAATGCCATGGATGACTACAAAGCTACTTAAAATTTCTGAGGTTAATGGACTGCATGGTAGGGATTATGAACGTCACTTAACTGCTCTGCTTTTACAGAACAGACTTTTCCTCTTCTAATAATGTTAATTATGAAGCATATGTACTCTGAGACAACATAATGGATGCTATTGTTCCATTTATGAAAACATTTGATGTTTACCAGTGTTGGTGAGGGGCAGCTTATTGCATAATCCTGCTATACTTAATTTTCTGTTGTACATAATACAGTGCTATTTCCGATACACTTTCTTTGCATGCCAGTAGAACATCACTGTTTTCTTCTTCACATTACACACAGTAAAAAACTATTCCCACTTTTATTATAATCAGGAAATCAAAGTACACCTCATCCCATGCCTTCATTATTTTAGAAAATGAGTGATGGCCTTCTTCAGGCTAATGAGTATTCTTTCTGGAAAAAATCAGTCTGATTTTCAATATCTGATAGTCTCAAATTATTACTTTTTCTCCAAAAAGTCTCCTGTCTTTTATCTCCTGCAGGACTACTTTGGACTGAACAAAGGCATAAGCAAACTTATCTGGCATGAACATAAGAGCTCATAGATGGCAACAGCTATGGATAATAGAGTTGTACATTCAAAACAGTTTTAACACTTACATCTTCCCATATTTTTTCCTCTGGGAAATGTAGATGAGGGCCTTTCAGTTTGGTCCTGGGTGTGCAAATACAGCTATCTTAATAAAAACCACTGAAAATTAGTATTTTTCTGTTTTGGTGTTTTGTTCCTGTTGGCATTAGCAAATGAAACCAGCAGACAAAGACCTCTTTCACTAATATATGTCAAAAAGCTTTTTCTACAGAATGATGAAATTAAATAAAATATTTGTTGCATCCATTTAGAGAGATTAGTCTAAGATTTGAGTAANTGAGATGTCCCCCACTTCCACCCCACTTTAAACTGATGGAAATGTTTGGAATTGAGAAGGATTTTTCAGTTACTATAACGAGAGCAAAATTTAGAATACAGTAGAGATTGACTACACCTCGCTACTTTAGAAACTGAAGACCCCTTTTTTTCTGATGTGTAAATCTTAACAGATTTTATCAGGTTCAAAGCTTAAGTACAGTACATATTCTAAAAGTTTTGTCATTTGAGCTGCATTTAGCCATTTCTGAAACCTTGTGAATAAAACATTTCCTGCCTCTGCCTTACAAGCAAGGAAGCATTGATTTGGAGACAAGTGCTTGAAGATGTGCTCTACTGTTCATCACTCCGAGGTACTAAATTACAGAAAGCCCTATAATGTTTCTCTCCCTCATGCCCATCCTTAACAGCCTTTTATAGAAGGTTTAAATTATTAATATTGCAAAAATAAAGTTCACAGCTATTACTCCGCTCCTTATTTAGCTGCTGGATAAAATTCTTTCCCCACAGTGGTGAGCACACTAATTACACATGTTAGCAGATTGGGTTAAAGACTAACATCACAAAAATGGTGGATATAGAAGTTAAAATAGTAGCTCAGAAAAAAACCTGGAAACTGGTGATGTTAAGTATGTGTAAAACACTGCAATTGAGGAAGGACCACACTGGGTGCTCCTTATGTTCTCAGTGAATGTTTAGTTTTGACTTCCTTTGAATGATCTCTCTGCAAAGGAAAAAAGCAACCAGAATGCAAGCTTTGTTTCCAGAACTGAGAAGTATCTTTGAGCCTTTTACACACACACCTTTTGAAAATGTCTTTTTAATCCACAGTTCTATTTTGGCTTGGACTCAGTCTTCTGTGACACATCTTTATAGTTGTTTTGAGTTAGGAATACATATATATTTAGCTTAGTATGGGCTGAAGAATATCCTCTTTCTGGTGGTCTATGCAAGATGGATACAGTCCACAAAAAATGTCTTTCTGAAAGAGGGAAATCTATCTAGTTTTATTATTTTCAGGAAAAGATTGTTTTCTGAGTCCAGTAAGGCTTGTCTTGTCACCTCATTTAGAAGGGTGACCCCATTAACCCTCATGATTTGGGAAGCATGAACAAAGGCTACTGCTGCTGTGAGTGCTTTTTTTGATAAAAGAGTGCTAAGAGTCTTCGAAGTGCAGGCTTACTATCCCTTTCATTTTTATTGTAAGTAGTTGTACTCTTTAATGGTGCCCTGTAGGGAAAAAAAAAAAATACTCTTTCCAAATGCCCTTAATCCACAGCTGCTGCAGGTGTCCAGCACCACCCTGCCTTGCCTGGGGTCTGGCTGCTGTGACCAACACTGTGGAATGGAATGGAATGGAATGGAATGGAATGGAATGGAATGGAATGGAAGAATAGATTATTTTAATTGGAAAAGACCTACAATGATCACCTAGTCCAACTGTGTGACCAATACAGAGCTGACCAAAAGTTAAAGGAGCTATTAAACGTAAGCTTGTAACTAAGAACCTTTATACTTACATGCACATAAGGTTATGTATACTTTGTACATAACCTGCATACTTTCCTCCTTCAAGCCAAACAGATTATGCCTGAAATTCTTTTTTGGAGGCATGAAAGGACAATTATAAAAATGGGGGAATAACAAAGTATTTATTAGAAGCCTGTTCTGTAAAGTGTGTGACCATTGAGGTGGTCATAGATAGCCTTTCTTTTCCCTCCCTGTTGGCTGTATTGCACATGTTGTCACTGCAGCTCACGTTCAAACACTGTTGTGTATCTAATGCTTCACAGTCACACTGGAGTCATCACCAGGAGTTGAACCCAGAAGGTTTTATGAGTTTGTGTAAATGAATTCAAGAAGGTTATGCTAGGCCGAGATGTGTTTGGTGTTCAGACTGGTGTTTAGGGAAAATCTTGTCAAACAAGGTCATTCCACTGTCCTAAGATAAGCAGAAGAAAATATTTATGTTCAACGTGAGGATCCAAAAATGAGCTATGTGTTAAGAAATGTAGAAGCACACCTATTAATTTAGGAGTTTTTTTGAATGCTAGGAAGTTATATGGTAAGAAAAAAATTAAATTCTTACTGTTATCAGCACACAAGTATAATGTAATATGCCATTAATTTACCTCATTTGATGGGTTTTAAAAATTTCTATCTTAGAAGCCATTGATGTGAGACTTGTTTTCTGTGCTACCTTCTGTTGAATCCTTAGCTGAGATACTGTAGGACTCTGGGCCATAAGAAAATCACTGAGCTCTTTCTAGTAGCTAGAAAGTCTGTAATTTTCTTCACTATTTATCTCACAAAGTCTCCAAGCTGGCAGCTGGTTCCCTGGCATCTGTTCTGGTTCAAGATGCCACCGGATGTGAACTGGGATTAGGTCATTTGGTTAGAGCCTAGCGCTAATAACACCAAGGTTGTGGGTTCAATCCCTATATAGGCCATTCACTTAAGAGTTGGACTCGATGATCCTTGTGGGTCCCTTCCAAATCAGAACAGTCCACGATTCTGAATTAAAAATGCTCCGCTGGAGCAGGACTTGCCACAGACGTCCTTGCCTAGGGTTTCCAGCAAGGTCTATATGTGAAAGGATTTGACTCTGTAAGTTCTTGAAAATACACAGCCACTCCAAGCATCCATCTCTCCTCCCATGAAATAGCAGTAAAAACCATATATTCACAATGATATTTCAGGGGTTAAGTAATTAATGTGTTGAGTAGCTTAATGCAGAAGCACTTTGTATGATTAAGTACTGATGTATTTAATTAGTTTAGGAATTTGATAATGTTCTTTGTGGTCTCCTGCTGTGCTTCATTTAGAACAATTCTGCTTGGCCTTCCCATGGGAGTATAAAGGATGTTGTGCCAAGAACACAACTACAGCCCTTCTTGCAGTCCCACCAAAAGAGACAGGACACATTAACTATTAGGGAATTTCAGTTTCTTTGTAAAAATATTGGAACCCAGAGGAAACACTAATGCTATTGGGCATTAGTGCACATGACTGTTCATAATTCAAAAGTAACTAGCTCTTTTCCTAGCACTCCTCTTGATCCTTGAGGCTAATAATCTAGAATAAATTATACCTGCTAAAATTCCTGATATATAGTATCCTGAAATAAAGTTTGGGAGAATTTTACCAGGTCTCCCCATCTAGTTCTTTGCTCCATTTGGGCTACTTGGGAAATGCCAAAGAGACACAGAGAGAGTCAGGGCCAATACCTGAATCTAACTGCAGAAATAAAAATAGTTGTATGTGGTTGTACAAGTTTGTATGCTACACAATCATGGCTTTATTTTCCAAGCAGCTCTTCTCGCTGAACATTGTAGATATGGCAATACCTAGAAATGCAGTGCTGACTGCAAAATGGCTGGTAATCACACCAAGAGCAGGGAGGGACCACTGTCCTTGTACATCTCAGGTGTAAAGACAACTCTTTGGTAAACACACCTGCACTTCAACAAAGGAAAATAGAGTTGCAGTCCCTTGTGTGATAGACTCAAGTAGTCCTTGTTAATGACAAACTCAGATTTTGGAGATGGCAGCCTTCAATGACAGGGGCAAATTTACATTTTGATATGAAGAGCAGACACTGAACTGTAACATTTGGTGAGAAAATACTGCCTGCCCTTTTTTTTCTACAACTTAAAGAGAATGGGAGAGTATTTCTTGATACAATGCGGATGTATTTCTTTCTAAGTGATAAACTTTTGAAAACTTAATGCTTTCCACGTTGAGGCCACCACACTTGCAAAAGCCTCAAAGTGTTTTAGCCACAGTGATAGTTTCCTAATGTCTGAGAACCATGACTAGCTGTAGGTGGGTAGTCACCTCTGAGCTTTAGACTTAGCCTGTTCTTCTATGGAAACACTGAAACTCATCTCTGCTTTTAACTTCTGCCCACTTTCTGTCCGTCCACTTGCCCTCATCTTCAGCTGTTAGCTCTCTTCTTGGTGTCTACCATGATGGAGCCTGATTTCAGATTGCAGCTTCTAGATGCTATGGAAACAGAAATAAATATTTTTGCCTCTTTTTTTTTTTTATTTCCTATTATATAAGTGCATTAGTAACAATGCATGGCTCAGGGAATGCAGTAATCGAATGTGCTGTGCAGAGCTTACTCTTTGTTGCTTAGCAATTAAATGTGTTCACGTAGCAGCAGCACTGACAAAAATGCTACTAAAAGTGACAAGTTATATCTCCAGAAAAAATTACACAATTAAGAAAAAAACACCTGTCAAGATACAGGAGCAACAGCAAATGGTACATATGGATTGATCATGTCCCTCCTGAAGGCAAGATCTTAAGGTACTGACCACTAGAGGGGCTGAGATGATGGAAATAGAAGGTATCCACATTTATAGCATGGGCTACAGACACACAGTTGTGCAAACATCATGGTAAGGCTTTCTGTTGTTGTTGTTGTTGTTATTCCTTTATAATTTGTATTTATTTTTATCCATAAAATGTCTAGAAACATGTTCTGTTTCCTTTGTTTCATTTTTCTCCTCGGTGTTCAGGTTTGCAGATTTTTCACAGCATTTCTGTCTGTCGAATTTCTGACTTTCCTAGCAGATCCTTGTGTCACAGTATAAGGTTTTATTTATATAATGTGATGCAATCTATCATGTTAATGTAAATAGAATTCTCTATAAAACTGGTTCTTTAAGAATACTAAACTGCTTCTCTTTATTTATTTATTTAATTCAGAGCAAACATGAAGCAGAGGAACTGCACTGTAGGCTGCAATTCTCAAAAAATCCCAGCATTTAAAGACTCCTTTCTTTGTGGGATTTGTATGTTTAACCTTTTGCTCCTTCTCTCTCATCTTTAATCTTCTTCCAAAATCTGTGTCACTTTTGTTGTGCTCGGGACTGGTTAATACTGATTATACACTTGCTTTGCTGTGGATAAACACTGTCATCAAGGTTTTTTTAGCGCTTTTTCCAAACCGGCTTGACACATTGTTGCATGAAATTCTTTTCACTACATTTAAAGAATCATTTACAGGTTCAAAGTAATTGCTCTTAACTTGTTTATTAATATCTGTGGTATTTAGCAAGTATTTCTAGTTATGTGAAGGATTTAAATAGTTTTTCTTCTAATAATTCTTTCCGGCATTATAGAGCTTTTCCTCATTAGATTTCTGCTTACCAAAGTGCTGATTCTGCACTTGACAGTCTGCCTGCATAGTGAATTGCAGGATCTGGGCCCAATTTTGATCTATTTATATTATAGTCCATTTCATTTTAACTGAATGCAAGTACTAATTTGGCTGTACTTGCTTTCAGCATTATCTCAAGTTGTGCCAAATCATCAGACAGTCCCTTTGGAGTTTGGCGGGCTTTGCTGAAGCTTCTGCATTTTTGGTCAAGTGCTATTGAAAAAAATGCTATTTATCAAACAAAAGTAGCTGAACTCTTGGCTTGGTTCAACAATTCTGGGTCTCTATCCCCAGCTTTAGCAAATAAGATGGACCCTGAATCTTTGCAGATCGGATTGTATTCTATGTTAACAAAATGAATCAGGCTTCTTTTAATTCATGTACTATACCTCTTAAGAAATAAAAATGACAACATACAGTAAAAATAATAGTTGAAATTTGGAACACTACTTGACTTTTTCCCCCTGCCTTCTTTATTACTGTATTCATAGAACAGTAATTGAGATAACTCTGCACAGAAAGCAATCCTGTCATATGATGCAAACAGCAAAAGACTGTTCAATGAGATTTTTTTTTAGCTAGTCCGCCTTATGATCATTTCACTTGTTCTGTATTTTTCCAAAAAGGAGTCTTTTAGTATTAGTTAAGCAGGCAGAAACTATCTCATACACATGAAACTATATTGCATCCCCAACCAGTGAGGGTAGGGAAATGAGTGTGTAAGATAGAAAGGAGAGAGAAGAGCAGCTGATCATTGTGGTAAAATATCTTGTGTGCATTGTACTTTTTAAGAAGATGTTTTACAACTAGTTCAGGACACTGAATCAAACATCTGGAAAAGGGAAGATTTGAATCCACTGCGATGATAGAAAACAAAATTTTTCTCTTCTTCCAACTCCAGTAAATGCTATCATGGCAAAATAAGCTTTGAGAGAATCACTTTGATTTATGAAATACTTTTCTCCAAAGGCTGCATTTTGAAAGCTATTTTCAAATAAGCCTGTGCTATCCAGAAGTAGCAGAAGTATTTCATGCTCTAGAAAAATTTTTGAAAATGTATTTATGTATGCCTTCCTTCCCACATTACCTGCAATGACATGAAAATATGGTGTATGCATGGGTGTATACATGTATGTGTGTGTGCATGTATAATGCAAAGGGAAAAAGCAAATGCTTTATAGAAATGTCTGCTTAAATGTCTGCCTGAAAATGTATGCGGTACATTCTTTTTTAAGTAGCATCCTCCTGGTAGTACCTTCACTCAGATTCTCACCATTCCCATGTAGTGTTCTGTAAATACCCTGTGAGAATGACTAGCAGGGAGGATGATCTTGCATAACAGGCAGCTGACTAATTTAGACCAGGAACATTGATCTACAATGACGGAAATAGTCTCAGTCTTGTTCTGATTTCGACATTTGAAGTTTTGGCATCACACTCATGGATACTTGTGTAGTTTAATCTCCGGAAGTCATGACCTGTTAATATATTTTACCATTTCCAGGTAGAGCAAGAGAGGGCTAAGCCATTCCAAATATAAAAAAAATGTTAGGATTTTGTGTGTCACATGTGCCCCCAACACACAGAGACGGCTATGTTAAATTTTTGTGAATGATCTCTGCCCTATCCACTTATTTAACACATACCATAACAGGCCCTCTTCTCCATTTTTCTCAGCATGCCACTTTGCCCTCCATATTTTATTCACCTTTCTGAGCACTGCTTCTTGACCTAAGCTGTTCTTCTCTTTTATCCATTTAGATTGATTCATGTTTTCATAAAAAGGCTGCCTCCAAAAACTTATTGCAGTAATGAAAGTCTGAGGTCTATCTCTCACCTGTATTTTCTTCAGTTTTGGACCACCCAGGCAAAGCCTGGGGCTGTGGCATATGTTTCAGAGGTACACTAATTGTGCAGTTCCTGTTGCCAACTGGGACGCTGTTTTTTGAGACATTGATTTTAGTCAGTGCTGGACCCTGCAAAGCCAAACACTGCAAAGAGGCAGGACTCGCTTGAGGACTGCTCTGTTCTGGGTCTGAAGCCAAGGGATGAAGCTGAGCTTGCAAGGTGGGAATGTCTTTGGGCATAAGTGATTGCTAATCACTAGAGCCTCTTGGAAGTTAGCTCTGATGTTTTCATTTGATTTATATTCAACTCTTCCCATAGCTGTTAACACATATTCAGTGTCATTGTACATGTGTGTATTTGCAAACACGTGACAGTCCACTGGGGTCCTCCTTTGACTCCAGTGAGCTTTTTCTCCATCCATGCTCTTGCACTTCTCTTAGAAGAGTCCTTAAAAAACTTCCAATGTGCTATTATGCATGTGCTACATAAATAGACATACATCTTATATTCTTTGCTACCACAAAAATATGAGTCATTGCTGCAAGTAATTTTTTTTTGGGTAACAGCAAACTGGATCTGAATTCCTGAAGTAGGAAGAAGTCAGGGAAGAAATGACTGTGTAGTTTGCTAGGTTTTTTTCAGCAATGAGTCCTGTAAAATAAACAAGGTTTCATGGAATATATACTCCTAAAAGAAACCCAAAACCTAACCTAGATCTGTAAAATATATTGCCTCTGCATTTGTTCATTTAGATTTATATTCTTATTGCAAAAATACATCTAAAATGAGTGAAACACAGGAAAAGAATAGGTTAAGAAATGAGCAGACATTGTGCAATTAATTTTTGTAGGAAAAGGAGCATTGTTTTTTCTCTCCCCTCACTCCCCAAAGTGTCTTGCTTACAATAATCAGCTCACCAGTTTTAATCTTAACTATTTATACCTAACTTGCATCATTATGGAAAAGGTAGACTGGTTTGAATCCAAATTTCCTTCCTCACTAACACCAGAATAAAGTGATGGGTAAAATTTAGGGCACTATTGTATAATAAATGAGTAATCTGAGAAAATGTAATGCATAGACAGCAGTTGCTCCTTGCTGTGCTGTTGCTCAGATACACAGCTTGTCTGAATCTAAACATACTGATTTATAAAAAGTGCATATTTGGTGAGACATACCCCACAAGCCTGCAAACAGTGAACAGGAAGAATTATATTCATATAACTGGTTGCTGCCTATTCGAAAAAGCCCTTTTAGGAGTACAGTAAGCTACAGTGAAGTTAAGCTTTCAAAATTACATTGCAGTACATATTTTGGCCTGTGACTAGGAGAAAAGGGCTTTCAGAGACATCTACTCAAAGGTTTTGTTTTTTTTTTTTCTTGACCAGTGCAGAAGAGGAACTCTTCAGTGAGTATAGCTTGGCACAGAGTACCTACGCCAGCAATGGAGAGGATGAAGTTAGACTTGCTTATATTTTTTAAAGTGTGTGATTTGGTGCTCCTGGGCTCCTTATCAGTATGTGGTTGGAGATATTTGTTAATTGATGGACAGAAAAGAATAGCTTGATCTTTGTTCAATACAGAAGGCTTTTGCAACATAAAGAATTATAAATACTCTCTTTGATAACCTCATTATTTTTTGAGACATTTCTTTAACTTCATATTAACTAGTGGTGCTCTGTTTTATACTGAATATAGGTGTGCTTATCAAGATATTAGTGGGAAATAATCTCTATTTCTCATGAGACACAAGTAGTAAAGGAGTGCAGGAACACTTTGCCTGTGGGACCCATTCTTGCCATCAGAATGAGAGTAAGCCTTCAATCTGTGCCTTCTGATGGATGCCGCAGAATCAATCTGGCAGGCTTGGTGTGGGAGACCATTCAAACTGAGAGGTGGATTTCATGGAAAGCTTGGCTTTATTTTCAACTGCTCAGCCTTTGCAGAAGGTGAGGTGGATGGAGCTTGCTCCCTCCTGCTGGACATCCCTGCCAAGAGGACAGCAGCTTGGAGCGCTATTTTGAGTAGGTTCTGACTTGTGAAGAAAGAGATATTTCAGTGTCAATGATGCCTTTTCAGCAGCTCGGGGATATTTGCCTCTAGATGGAGCCGTCCACTTGCGTTACAACGGCGCTGGCTAAAGCAGTCTCAAAGGTGCCGAGCTGCTCCTGGCTCGGCAGAGCCCTGCAGCCAAGCAGGTGCTCGGCTCACGCTTGGCTGTGGGTGACAATGACAAACACTGCTCTGCCTGTCTTGCAGACATGAGGATGGCAGAATAGGCTGCAGGGCAGACCCCCCTATTTACAGCAAAGACTTTTAGCCCTGCTCCCATCCCTGGCTATTTTCTTGCAGGCTTTCTCTGTTCCCTCTTCTTGTTCACCCCTTGCAGCTCACTTTGTGTCTTGGCATCTTCTAGGCCTACAGAAGTTACTTGTTCCTCAGCATCTTCATTTTCTCCTTAAATCTATCTGCCAGCTGTGTTCTGTGAGATAGTGACTTTTTTATGGCTTTGTTTTCTTTGTACTGTGTACCCAGCCACTCTGATCGTGAATCTGCACTGTATTTGTGCTTTAGGTAAAGTCAGAGCATGTCCTCTGTGTGTTTGAGGCTTGGAATGATTTCTAAAGAATTATTTGTAGCTTTACAGGTCATTTGATCCCCAACTTGAATTACTTTAACCTGAGCAAGATCTGGGCTTGTTTTAAATATTGTCCCATTATCAATTATCTTGTTTGTGGGTTAAGATACTCTGCCATAGCTTGTAATGCTGCAGCTGAACCCCTATATTAAGCCATATTTAGAGCTGACGTCATGGTTCCCTAGAAGCTGGGGCTGTGAATTTTTATTGTACTGGGTATATGTATTCCCAAACAGAACAAAATGTGTTTCTGTGCCAACCAGGTTGTAACATATTTTAAGTAGCATGATGTGACATATTTAATAGTTAGTATACAGAGGTCACTTTATTTTTTTGGCATTTCTCCCAGGAAATAAGACAGGAGCACAAGTAGGCAAGCGTAACAGAAAACAGCTTAAAATTCAGACTAGCACTCTACCAATAAATATTAGTCTTTTGGTGTACTCTCCTTCCACAGTTCCACAAGTTTTATAAGCTCCTATTAAACATTCTGTTTTTGTCAAAACCTGGACTCATGTGCATTTACTAAGACGTCATCAGAAGGAAAACATTCATAACATTCTCATTCACACCGAAAATTTTGAGCAGAGAATTGTTCAATATTTCCCATGACTTATATAGAAATTGCTGACTATTTTAAGCCAACAGCTAAATCCTTTGAATTTCTAGGAAGTATTTTCCTCCTCCTTTAATGTGTGTAGGTGCCATACATGGGAATGATATGTGAAAAAAGTGACCACTGCTGATTTGTTGGTTTGTGTGACATTTAATACATTAGCATTATACATTTTCCCTCATGAAAGTGAGGGAAAAGCTTTTACAGGGAAAAGCTTTATTTTTCAGTCTGGTTTAAGAAACTGATGTTGTGATAGGAAGTATTCCGAATCCTTAAAGGTGGGACATCTGGTCCAAAGTGTCAAGGGCAATGTACATACCTATCTTTCATGAAAGTGTTTATGATCTTGGGAAAGCTCCATCTGTGAGTTTGGGGGGTGTTGTTTGAGTCCCTGGGGATGGCAATGCTAGAAGAGATTATGTACATTTGAGTGTCAAGGGGGCTATATATGCTACCTCAGCAGCAGGAATGAACCTCTGATGGTGCTGCTTCTCTGCAAGCCACGGCTCAATTTGGTGTAATTCCTGCTGAAGGTGTCAAGTATTTTACCTGCATGTCCAGTATGCAGTGAGCACTTTGCTCTTCCTGGAAAAGGGAAAAAAGGTTCTCAATGAAAAGACCTCATTGAGTGTATTGAAGAGTAATATTAAGGACTGTCATCTAAAGGGAGCATCAACAAAATCACATGTAGGAAAAATAAAGGGAAGTAACTGAACTGATAAAGAATATATTGATCTGTCAAATATGTCACACTAAGAGCAACTAGCTGCAAGGAGGCATAGAGGTGAAAAGACAAAAAAAAGGCTACTTGAATGTAGGAGAACTGACAATGAGAGTTCAGACAGGTTTTCAAAATAACAATTTTCAAAAAAATTTTCCAGTGTGCTGGAAGGAAATTAAGCAAAAAGCTACCTGAAGTAAAAGGATAAAACTAAGAAATATTTTAAATGACTGTTGAGGACACAGCCACTGGATACAATTTTAAAGAACCTGGTATACTGAGTGACAGTGAGATCAGGAAATATTACAGGCTCTAGCCAGATTGACATTTATATAAGAATTCTGAAAGAAAGAATCATGCTGATTGCTGTAAGATAAAGAAAAACAAAAAAAAATTAGTTTCACATATAGCTATCTCTTATTACAATAGATAGGAAATCTAACCACAGAAGACGAACTTTTACTTTTCTTAGTATTGGAAGGATTTACAATAATACTAAGCACAATCACCTGAATTTGGCTTGCTAAATCTCCAGCTAGTGCTGTTTGTCTGGCATCCCATACAGGCTTTTCTGGGTTTCGGCTTTGCACTGGCCAACAGCAGACAGCTGTTCCACACACACTGCTGAAGCTGGGGGTCTGCAAACATTTCCACCACAAGGTTTCTCTTGCAGTACTTTTTCTTATATTCAGATGTGGAATAATATGCCTCAGCTCTGAGTCTATACTTAAAACGATAAAAGCAACAGAGCTAAAAGGCTTATAAACCAAAGAGATTTTTTTTTTGTCTGAATAATTTTGGTGCATTTGGTGAATTTTAATGCTTATGGAAATTAAAGATCTTATTGGAGGCAAAGAAAGTGTAGGCAGTAACCATAGTGACTTCTACACGTATCAGCTTTTCCAGTGTGCTTCAGTTCTAGACTGCAAAATCCTGGATATCAAACAGTCGTGGGTGTGTACTGGGCAACCACAATGAAGGGTAGATGCAGGGGTGTTATTGTCCTTTCATATAAGACTAGAAACATGGGAACAAAAGTCATTTGCCAAGTTTCTCACTGAGGTCAAATCTAAATTATGAAAGCATCAAAGGGTGTCATGTTATTGCTGATGTTTTTCCTTTGCACACTGTCAGGGTTAAGTAATTTATAGGGGATTTGTGCATCTTTGTCATGTCATTTTCTGGCCTCACTCACCCAGAGAAAACCAGGTTTACAGATGTAATATGCTTTCTTGAACTATTGATAGAGGATTTTACTTCTTCCTGCATTCAACTGTTAATGAGTAGTCTTGCTCACATTGTCTTTCTGCAAGAAACATATAACTTAATAGAAATAATCTACTGAAAGAATATTTCTACTATTTGTTTGCTAGGGCTGAAATAACAATTTTTAGTAGTTAGGCTAACCAGTAATTTCACTGCACATTTTCACTACCATAGCTTATGCTAGAATCCTCTGGATCTATTCAAGCTAAAAAAAAAAATAAAAAAATTAGAATTTGTGGTACATATCAGCTTGGGAACTTTTCCTTTGGGATGTGAGCAAGGTTCTCTGAAATGAAAATGCAGGCTGATAGAGGAGGGAGAAGATCCAACTCCTATTATATGAAATTATTACATATTTGAGTATTGCATATTGCAATATTGAGTATTGTGTATAATTTCATTAAAGTATTCAGTGGGGTTTTTTATTACAAAGTTGCAGTTTCCTTATCCCATGTTGTGAATATTTTTTCTTCAAAAAGGAAGCATTAAATAAAATTTATTTAGTTTCTAAAATAAGACAGATTCAATTAGTTTCTAAATTAGGCCTCATAAAAATTGTGGTAAGTCAATATACATTATTGTTTATTTGGATGCGTGTAAATACATGCATCTATTTACCTTTATTACTTTAAGTTAGCATATAAGATTGAAGAGAATGTGTGTCAAAATGTGTTTTTAATGCATATTGTGGCATTCAGTGTATACCATTTCCTCCCATTGTCTCTATACAATGTTTTTCAATCTAGCTCAGATTTGTCACTGGGGAAAAGTAATTTAAGTGCTATAGGTTTTACTGCCTTTGAAAACCTTGCCAGTCCTACATTGATACTTTAGAGTTTGACTTTTCAAATTTGTAAGGGACAAATCCAGGTTCTTGTTGAGCTGTTGCACATACTCAATATGAAATAGGGTCTCAGAAAAAAAGCCCTTCAAGAAGCTGTTGTAAAACAGAAAGAAGCAGTCCTTGCTTTGAAGTCCTCTCAATTTATTTAAACAAAACAAAAATACTTGTTTTCCTGATTGTATTTCAAGTGAATGTGTCAAGACAGGTGTGTCTTTCTGAATGGTTTTCTTGGGATTCATTATTCCAGGATGCTCAAAACCAGCATTGAATAACACTGAGCCCTATATTTTTTCCCTAGGAGCTAAATCATTCCATCTCACTTAACTAATGTATTGATTGACTTTATTGAGTCCATAATAGTTCTGAGTTTATGAGCTGTGATGCCTGGAAATGGATTAGTGCCAGTGCCTCTGATGAGATATGGCCAGAAGACGACTGTTCCGTCTCTTGGCAACATGTGAGGTTACAGAATTTGACTTTGTTTCACCTTCAGAACAAAGCTTGTCATCTCAGATCACTGTGTATCAGCCACAACAAGGACCTGAACATGATGTCAAACCCCTGTTTCAAGTTGAAAAAGTCCCAACTCTGATACTTTAGTTGTTGCAGCACAAGACACAGTTAATACTGGGGTTACATAGTAGCCATATTTGCATTCTGGAGGCACAAAGCACAGACTATGTGAAGCAGAATTTTATTTATGCTATTTATTTATCAGAGGATCTAGACTCTGTTGCTATATTTAGCAAATAATCAAGAAATATTACTGAGACCTTGTAGGCTCTTTTCCATGGCTGTGACTTGGAGACAGTGCTTTGACTTGGAGCCTCATTGTGTGAGGTGCCTCCTTTGGGATCACCAGACCCTTTGAAAGCCTTTGAACTATCTGCAGCTACTGTCACATGTCTCTCTCCCCCTTTCCCAAAAGTTTGTCAAGACAGAACAGATGATTTGATGTGAGATTTAATCTGATTATACTTTGGTCATCTTCAAGTCCTTCCTCTTTTTTTTTTTTTTTTCCCCATAGTTTCTAGAATGATTTTTTATAACAGCATCTTCAGTTTTGTCATAAAGTCTACTGGTCATCTTTCAAAGACATCAGATATGAGTAAAATCAAAAACCAGATAGAAGATCACTTTTTTATCTATTTTCACATAACTTTTTTGTCTATTTGAACTTAGAAAATTGGGAAGGAAGAAAAGGGGAAGTGAAGGCAAGGAACACAGCACTGCAAGTGAAAGAATTGTGTGACACAGGACATAGATCAGAAGACAAAAATACAGAGAAATTAAAGCCCATCATTTATCACAAATCACTGGTAACTATTTTTGCTTAAAACAAAAAAGGTCAGAAAGCCTACACTAACATGCTCAGATCAGTGGTTTCTGAAGCAGTGTTACTTGAGAAAAATTGGTAAAAATAATGGCCCTTTTTTAAAGTTTGTTAAAATGAAACAGTGCAAAGCTGAGAAACTTCTTTGACTTCAAGAACTTCTTTGACTTCAAGAACTTTGAGTTCTTTGCTCCAAGTCAAAACACATGTACAGGGAGACCAGGTGTTTACTGTTTGTTTTTCATTTCCAATAAAAATTTTGAGATAGCAAGTTCTTGAGTACATTCTGAAAATGCTACTGCAAAGAAATGGCTGGAAACTCTGAAAGCAAAGAAAGAAAGAAAGAGAAAGAAAGGGGAGGATATTAAGAGCCTTTAACTTAAGCTCTCTGGAGATGTTAAGAAGAAAAAAGTGCAATTTTGGAAGCAAACTCATTGTCTTTAAAAGAAGGCACTAGTGCTTTATTTTTGGTGTTACTATTTGCATATGGTCTTCCAGGATTGCCTTCCTCTTTCTTGTTATTATAGCTGTTCTTCAACACTTGCATTAAAAGGCAGCCAGATGTTTTTGCAGTCTTACCTCTAAATGAGTGAGGGATCATTGCTCACAAAGCTCTCCTGCTCACAGATGCATCTTCCACTTTGATATTATAAAAATATGAAGAATTTCTGACATCTTAACCTACAAGAACCCTCTTCTTTTCATGTCAAAGTTTTATGACCATACCATAGCTTTGTTGGTCAATGTTAGTACTATTTTATAGCTTTGATCTTCAACGAAGAAAACTCTCTCTATAGATCTTCTGTCTGCCTGATCTGAAATGCTCTAAGAATTAGGTTTTTAGACTATGAGGATGAACCCTACAAACCATCTGACCTCTTGAAAATCTACCAGGCATCCTACAATATTGAGGTATATGGTAGAAGAGAGTATTTAGTTCCTGCTTATATTAAACAGTATTTTGTACAGACTTTAGGGCCATGAATGTTTCAATGCAGCTGCCTTTCAAAGAAGTGGGGAGTTCCATTGAAAAGGAAATGACTTAGTAAAATGCAGTTTCACAGACAGAAAGTAATCAGGCAGAACTTTTTATCCTTTTCTTCCAATTTCCCAAACAATTCTGTTTTGTTTAGAAGAGTCACTAGATGCAAACCATGGCGGTCCCTTATCAATCAACAATTGTGTTAACCAAGTTTTGAAAAGCAAAGCAAAGCCCTCCTTAGTTTTTTTATTAATTTCTGCTCTCTATTATTATTTTAATATTCATATGGAAATGAAAATTATGTGGTTTTCTATCAGAACATTTTATTTTTTATTTAGTAGATTTTTTTTACTCCTGTATTGCTAATGAAGCGTGAAATTCA
The DNA here is from genome assembly GCA_013396875.1 of Vireo altiloquus. Lineage (NCBI taxonomy): Eukaryota > Metazoa > Chordata > Aves > Passeriformes > Vireonidae > Vireo > Vireo altiloquus. Next base: position 231,128 of record VZRF01003077.1, read on the forward strand.
AATGAACACTCGTATTTTCTTCAGGAAACCAGCATTGAAACCGGTGCTATAAAATTGAGCTTGTGAAAAGGACTTTTTTCTGATTGCTTTAGGCATTAAGTAATAATTTATTATGATTATTATTCCTAAGAATTTATTTAGGTGTGATACCTGCAATTGATATTCCTAGATTTTCATTGGGAAATAGGATTTTGATGCGTAATTAAAAACTGCACATTATTCTTCATCAACATTGCTCTATTATGACAAATTTGCCTTATGAGGCTGAACCCTCTCTTTGAGTTTTCCATAGTGCTGTTGAAAAGCAAAAGTGATGAATCTCAGAGGGATTTAAGGAAGAATATTTTCCTAGGTACAGAAATGTGATGCCTATTGTAGTCATGTCTGTCCAATGGATCCCATGAGTTCAGTTGAGCTCCTGAAGAGATTTAGGCACAAGTAGATCTGGTTAAAAAAATGAGGATACACCTTTTAGCTCTCAGTATTTTTGATCTTGGCTTCAAACATTATAAAGGGTATCAGACTAAAATTTCCCTGTCCATGACTCCTGCTTAATTTTCCTGTCTGTTTTCTGTAGAAACAAGTGGAAGTGCAAGTTCTTAAAAGTATTTTCCTCGAATTAGTGAGTGTGATCCTTGTTAATCAATATGCACATGGGGTGGCCTAAGTAATACAATTAAAGGAAGCATCAGACAATGTGCAGTAGCTGTTTTCCTACTCTATTTCTAGGAAAAGATGGCATGTAAGAATTCACTTTTTATTTATACTGATGATTGCTGTTGCAGTTTAAAAGGACATAATTGTACAATTTTTTAAGCATAATTTTTTGTTGGTTTGGTATTTCCCCACTAATTAATATGTTACCATGATACTTACTGGAGATGGCAGGGTTTCATGCTACTCAAACCAGCAGATACACTCATTTAACTAAAGCAATTCATTTTGTCTCTACTTTAGAGACTAGCTATTAAAAGAAGAGTAGGTGTTGTAGAAGGTAGCATCCTTCTGTCTCCAGTCTTTCAGAATGGAGTTTCAATAATCCACTGATATTCTCTGACTTAGGTTTCAACTCTAATTAGTGGAAAGCCCAGGCATTTTAAAGAAGATCCAGTCTGCTTATTCTCTGCCCAGAAATGTGCAGATTTATCAGCTGTTGCAACGTCTGGAGAGATTTAGTTTCCAGTTGTGCTAGAAAGAACAAGCCAAACAAAAGGAAGACCAGTAAGAATTTCAAGTGTGGTTTAAGGACATTTAGACTTATTTGTTAGGATATCAGGGTATTTCAAAGATCACAAATATAAAAGAAAGACCGTAAGAGGGGAAGAATATTCTGCTGTGTGGTCTGCAGTTTTATCAGATGTCCACTGTACTTGCTTAGTATTAGATGTTGCAGCTTATGACAACCTCCTCAAGACTGGACCAAGTACAACAGCTTTGCTTTCACTGGAGTGACTCATTCTTTCAGTATAATCCTTCAGGTCCTTCCTCAGACAGCAATATGCTTGGAGTATTTTCTTACAATATCTCCCTAAACAAATTGCAAGTGTTGGAAATGATAGTCTATTATCTTGAGCACTATGTTTTATAAAGCTTAGAGGCCTTTAAGCACAGATCAGAACCATTGAAGCATCTTCCATGGACCATGTTTAACATTCTCCTCTGCATGGGAATGAGCTCTAAACTCATCACTGCATGCATGGTAAGCTCAAAACTAGGTTAAGGAAGAGTGGCGACATCCTTTGGCTCTAATGCTGAAAAAGATATTGTTTTAAGAAAGCATATGCTTTCCTAATACATCCTGGGAACAGCCTTGAAAGTCTTTGTACATTAACAAGGAAATCTAACATTTGGTTTTTCCCAAGGCAGGACTGAATTTGATGGAGCAGTGATTAATTTTATTTTTAGCTATTTTCTGTCTTTTTTTCTTCCCCTCATTTCCATTTTATCAGCTTTTATCTAGCCAAGAGAGAGAAACTTCTGGACCATCAATCTCAGTTACACTCACACACACTTCTACTTTCTAACTGTTTCTTGTGTTATCTTTATCTTTTGTCATGGAAACACATAGAAAATATTTATGCCATCTGGACACACAGAGTATATGCTTTTCTATTTCCATCCAGTACTGAAATGAAGGGGTTATGATATCCAGAGTTAAAGCTGTGCTTTTGTCTTTTCCTAAATGGAATATTTAGGGAGATCAGCTAGTGTTGCCTTGAAGACAAGTACAGGAGGGAGGGAGAAGGAAAGAACCTCCTTGTATCTAAATGGCTGTTCAGTGCTCTGAAGTTGTTTTCTCCAATATTTTCAATCTCTGAGGAAGGAGTTCTTCTCTTTAGGGTGCCTGCAAAAAACCCATTGACTTCTCTGCTTTGACAGCATAAAGTGTCTTGTAGCTATGGGTGCTGTGTTCAGATTTTGCTTTCAACCTATCTAGACCTCAAGTGAGTCACTTTGGTAGCAGTCAACTCTGAAAGAGTTGCTATTGTTATTAAAACTGGCATTGCCTTGCCATTGAGACCCTCTCTATGTGTAGTACAGAAATTTAATACAGGGTGGTCCCTGGTCCAAAGAAACTATAAAATAAAGGCAAAGTATTGAAAGAAAATGTACAGTAGAGGGGCAGGATTTCGAGAAGACTCCTCTGTTTCGCTGCAACTACATCAGTAGAAATGTATATAAAGTCCTCTCGGGGTTTTTGCTTTTAAGCTTTAAAGTTTTCCACCCTGAAACCCCAGCTTGACTGGTGTTCTGGTGAGCATTCTCCAAACATTAATGTAGATGCATCCTAATGATACGTGTTTCTTCCCGTGTATTAAGAAGTTGTTGAGATGCAGCTCAGTCTGTTCTAAGCAGGAGTAAGTAAACCAAGATTTGTGGAGATCTTGTTGAAAAATGCCCTTGGGTAACTTTTTTTTAATCAGGGGACCTTCTTCTGAAGTTCTTACTAACTTGTGCCAGGAAAAATATTAAATACAAGTTCTTAAGCAATTTGCTTTAGCCTCTAGGCACAACTGAGTCCCTTGGGGAAAGGGCGGGTAGGCAAGTGAATGCTGTATCACCTTTAACTGTCCACACATCTCTATGTGTTAAACCAGGCAGGTGGAAACTAATTTCAGCTCTCTGTGAGTATCATAACATTTCCCAAATACGTATATTTAATGGAATTATTTTTCTTAAGAAAACACTGATGTAAGAAATTAAATCCATGTAGCTAGTGCATGAAGCAAGCCTATCTACCAGCCTGGATTTCAAACAGTCTAAGGGTAATTTGATACAGTGTTCATATTCCAAGCTCTTGTGACAAGCAGCTGCTAATTCTAAAGCATTTTCACTAAGAGCGGGCTAATTTGTGTATCACTGAAGCACTGGTCCTTTTTGCTGTCAATGCATATTTTACATTTGCAAGGAAAGAGGATATGCAGTCTTTCATTGTTTGTTAAAAAGAAACTGACAGCTACACTTCTTAACTGAGAGTGATTTTGTTCATATCTACCAGTATCCTTGAGAGTGCCGAAGGCATTTGCAAAGGTGCCACTGCTCTGTCATTATGTTTTATCTGCCTTTACTACCTCTCTAGGGCTGTTTTTCCCAGTTTTAGGTGTAGGGTTTTTGTTTGGTTTTTTTAATGAGCTCCACTAGACAGGTTTAATGCTTCTCTTAATTTACAGTCTTCTAGGTGATTATGCAGGATTCATGGTATCACATCAGAACAAGCAGCTGTAGATTGATGGGACCCCATCAAGCACCCTGCCCACTCAATATTATAAAAATTTGTGTCGTCAGTAGTCATGACGTTTTGTAGGAAGTTGCCCATTTATGGATACTAGAGCAAATGATATCATCACAATAGGTGGCTCCTGTCTAAATAGGATCATTTGTGAAATGAGATTACAGGCATTTATCTGGGAAACAGGAGACAGAGGCACCTGCTTCATGTAATTGATATCCTGGGGAATTATTGTGTACAATAATCAAGAAAAATCTTCATTTCTAATTCTATTATGTGGGAAAAGAACCTTTCTTTTTTCTGCCTGCATAAAACAAACCCCACTTCCACATGGAATAAGCTCCAGACCATGTTTTCTATTATGCTTGAATATATGGGACATGCATTGCAATCCTATGCTTGCCACACTGCTGCAGTATACTTGTTTTGCAGAGCTCTGTAGCAGGCTAGTCAAAGCTGTGACTAACCAGACCCTTGGATACGTACTCTAATCTCTGGCCTTTATTTTTACAATGAATTTGATTTGTTCATTGATTGTGTATTTTTTCTGATTTGTGAGAAGCTTCATGCTCTGTGCTTGGATGCTGACTGCAATACAGCAATAGTCTTTGATACGGTAAGTCAAAGATGACTCATTTCTTACTCTTGTGCCTTCAATTTATACTTTCTACAACACCATCTCATCAGGTAGAAAATTATGTGTTAATTAATGTTGAAGTAGTTAATTTTCAACAGATGCTAGTCCCTTCCCTCTCCCGAGCACTTTGCACCATGTTTTTTTTCCTACTCATAAAAGCAATAGGTTTGAACTGTCTAAGTAAAATGCTTCTGCTGTGATATTTTTCATAATATTGCCATAATTTTACCTATTCTCTAATTTCAACAATAAAAAAGAAAATAGATCACATGTAGAGATTTGGAACTTAACATGTGATGCTAGAATACGATAAGTTCAGTTCAATATTAACCTTTATTACAGTAAGCACAATTGGAAAGGCAAGAATCTTTTCAGGGATTTATACTTCAGATAAAGTAGAAGGGTTTCAGTTTTCATTTGAGTATTAATACAGTCAGATACGGTCAGCTACAAGAGCCCTTATTTCATGTGAAAGCAGTGGAGAGAAAATGCCTTACAGAAAGACAGTTTTCTTTGTAATGCAGCGTGCAGAAGATTCAGTAGTACTCCTTATCAAGTGCACTACATGAGATAAGAGAAAAAAAGCCCACAAATTTGCTGCACAGTGATGGGAGCCTTTACATTATAAAAATATTGCTAGCAAAAATGCTATTGAAAAGAAATATTCTTTAATGAGCTTTAAAATAGTGCTGTGATCACACACACAGTATGCACCCTTTTGGATACCTAACATCAATTGTACAGTAAGGGTTAATATTTGATATAAGATTTTTTTTTTTTTTGACACACCTACCTCTAAGTGGAGATCTGGAGGATCACTGGGTTACTGGGTCTTCTTCAGTAAAATTCATTCAATCTTTGTTTTAGTACAGGCAACTTTGCAGCAAGTTCAATAGTGTTCAAATGCCTTGAAATGTTTCGATATAGGAAGTATTCTCTGTATGTATTTTTCTCCCTCTCATGTTCTAAACTTTTCAACAGTAAAGATTTGAGGTGTTCTTTTTTCTACGAGCATTAGCCCTTCTAGGTTTGGATATGCCTATCCAAAAAAGCAATAAATTTCTATTTGCCAGATTTCTGATGTGCAGGTAAAACAGCTCGCTCTTTAAAAGTTTATGTAGGAACAAACCCACAAAGGGAAAAAAAAAAAAAAAAAGCAAGGTCTGTATAAAGAACAAAGGTTCAGGCTGATTTTCATCAATTCACAAGTTGTAATTTCTGTTGCTTTTTCACTGCTGTGGAGAAGTTTGAAGGTTTTATTTCTATAGTATCAACGTGATTATTTTACAGGCATGCATTAATATCAGTTCTTGCATTTGATCATAATTAGTTCATGGATCAATATCTGTCATGTTTCCCTGTCATTTGAGACAGATTACATCCTTTCTATTTAGCAACAAGTGACCAACATGATCATGTAGTGCCTAGTACAGTACACTTTAAAAGGTATCTTCTGAAATACAGAAACAGTCAAACAATATTTTTGCTAGGTATACAAAATCTGTGTGTTTAGAAAAGTTGGTGACAAATGGCATCATTTTTTGAACAAAACATGTTATTTTAAAATACTAGCAGGCAGGTGAAGGTACTTCAACACATGAGCAGATTAAACAGCAGTACTGTGCCTGGTAGTATTGTTCGCTTTTCCAATAAAAAACAGAGAATAAAGGCTATTTTGCTCAAATAGTTACATAATGAGATTTACTTAATATGTTTAATGGAAGATTTTTTACTGTAGAGGCTTCTTAAAGTGATCTAGAAAAATGAAAACATTTTCATAGATTTCCTTTATGCATATTAAGCGAAAGCTAAAGGCAGATACTGAGTAGAGGCCAAATTGAATGCTCTATATTTCAGACACACAGCTGTTAACGTAGCTTAGCTGATCAAATCTCAAATATCGAGTGGTTTGCAGGGTGCATCTTTTGGGAAAAAAAAATAAAAAAATAATTGTGTAGTCACTGCTTTTACTAGCCCAGCTGCTACTTTTAGATTTTATTTTCCAAAAAAAAAAGCATTAATAATTTTCTACCAGTTTTGCATCTATTATAATTTCCCACTAAAGGAAAGCATATTTGACAGCTGCTTGTCATAAATAATAAAATAATTTAAAAATAATAGAAAAGGTAATCAACATAGTTGGAGCAATAAGCACACTGAAGGGCACATAAATAAAAGCAACCACTCCATTATGTTTAAAACAGTATATATAGTTCTTAAAATAAAAAAAAATATATAATGAAGGAGAAATGACCATAGCGCAGAGTAGCACAATGTGTCACATGTGCTTTATCTAATAAGTTTTAAATTATATATGGAGTCAAAGAACTCTGTAGCATAGATTATGTCATGTTAGTTATGCTCCATAAATTTTGCTTATTATTTCTGGCATTCTATTCTTGCCAATGTGTTAGAAGTCTCAGCCATATTTTTCCGAAAACTTTTTGATCTATATACTTGGGATTTTTCATTTTAGATACTTAATTTTTTGCTCTTGGCTTTGTCATTGCAATAAATTTATGTAGTTAATAATTTGGTTCTGGTTTCAAGGAGAGAAGCTTGAATTTGTGCTGGAGTTCATCACAGAAAATCACAAATGACTGGACTTCTGTACATTCAAGTTTCATGAGTGTAGTACAAATGACACCAGATAGATGTCTCTGATGTGAATATAAAGGGATTTAAGTCTGAACACAAAGGAAAGACTATGGGATCCACATTGCTATCAAAAATAAAATCCTAATAAATTATTCTAGAGTAGTAATGGAAATTAGCTGTACTTTGCACTCATTTAAAAGAAAAAAGTTCTGTTCGCTGATAAGCATTTACTATAGCACAGGGTCCGTAAGTGCCAGCTTCATTTTCTTTGAATACAACAGGCATTACATTGTTTCTTTTTTATATATACTTTAAGAATCCTTCTCAAGAACAGTGGAAAGGGCTGAAGAACGTACAAAACCACACATCCTTGACTAGAGACCCCATGGCTAAATTAAATTGAATTCCTTTTAGTTTCTCATTGTGTAATATAAAATATTCATACCGGCAACAATGAAATATTTGCATAGATTGGTGCAGTACAAATTATATCTGTTGTAGAATTTGTCTTTGACAGATACACTTGAAAAATTGATAATAAACCCTGAAAATTTTACAGGACAGTATGAATGCCAGCAAAGCATACAGAAAGCAGCAAAGTAGTTCAGCTCAGCAAGCTATTAATTCCTCTTAGCAGTACATTACCAAGGTACAAATAGGGTAGCAAGTCTGTTACTGTCAGACAAGCTGCACAGTAGAGCATTCAGTGATATACAGAGAAAACCACATAGTAATTCATAGATTTCTTTTACTGAAGGAAAGTGAAACTGCATCTTAGTTGCCATTAACATCTTCAGAGAAATGGCAGGCGAATAATAAATGCAGCATTTGTGGTAACAATAACCACTTGCAGTATAAGTCAAAGATGTAAAGGTGACCATTGTTCATCAAACGAAAGAGAGAAAGAGATCCAAAGCAGAAAAATCATGATCTCTGAGAAAATGCATTATTTGTCACTAGGTTCAAGTTTTAGTAATCTGTTGTCTGTCCTCTCAGTTCTAAGCACTCTATCTGACATTTGATACGAGAGCAAAAACATCCTTAAAAATTTTCAGTTCATTTTCTATGTGACCTACCATCATCAAATCCTCGGTTTCTAGGGCTTGAACATGCTTCTGCTGAAGCTGATGGCAAAACACTTACTGGCTTAACTGGGATCATGATAAGGGCAACGTACCATTTAATAACAGAGGCCAGAAAATATCAGGCTGCTTTTTGCTTGTCAGATCCAGGTGCTATTCCTGCGGGCAGAAATCTCACAGCAGTTCATGAAGAGGAATAGGACTTCCAGACCTTGTGTACTTTACCCACAGAGAGAGGAGGGACAAGGGCAGGCCAAGATAAAGTATTCCAGCAGCACGGCACAAAAGCATGGCTGGTGAGCGTGTGGTGTAGGGCACCAGGTGCTGTACTCCCCAGGCTGTGCTGCCAGGGAGCAGCCTGCCTGCATGCAGCACCTGCTGTCAGGACCCCACTGGGGTCCTGCACTTCAAATGCCAAGATCTAAAAGGAAAGCAGGTGTTGGTGATCAGATTTTACTTCAGCACACAGTCACAGTCACACTCCCTCACTGTGGCTGCTCCTCTTTATGTGATGACAAGGAAACCCAAATGGAGGTAGTTCATCTCCTACAGAAATTTTGCTGCGGGGTTGGAGGGGGAAGTGAGTTCGGCATTGCTTTGAGGAGTGGGCCCAGTTCAGATGTTCTTGTTTTTAACGGAATCAGGCACCTAGGAGGTACTTATTCTTAGAAAGCTTGTCTTTGTGCTGGCTCTCCTAGAGAAAAGGCCTGGGTTAAACTCCCCCAAGACCTCACATCCCTCACCATTCACATCATCTGCATGGCTAGGAGAGGGCACAGAACTCAAGAGCTATCTTATAAGTTTCTGCAGAAACTTATAAGATAAGTTACTATAAGAAACTTATAATTTCTGCAGAAATTTTTAATCCCATTTTTTAATGCATTTTTGGCCCTATAAATCTTACCAGTGGCTCTTTAAGTGGGGTACTGTCATCTGGACAATTATTCTTGCATCTGATTTCTTTCCCTTCCCTCTGTCCAACTGCTGATAGAAGTAACAGGCAAGAACTAAAAGAAATTAAAAACATATTTTTTCTGTTCACCCTGTGTGTTTGACAGAGTTTTGTATCTATTCAGCTTCATTGTTTCCTCAGTGCAATCATTTGGTTTCTTCCCATTTGTGCAGCCATAATAGAAGCTGAAAGGAGAAAACATCTTAAACCAAGAGGAAAAATACTGTAGTATCATAAAGATTGGCAGGCTAAATAGCTGAATCTCATAGGGAATCTTGATTTTATTGATTATATGAAGTCAATAGATTCTTTCTCATAAATATGTAGTCTGCATACATTTTCATAGACTTAGTTAAAGCTTAAATTATACCTTACAATTAGACAATTAATTTGGGCTATTGCTCTGAACTGCCATCTAAGCATTTATCTCTCCATATTTTAACCATACTGCCACATATTGAAGTTGTGGTACCATTTCATTATTCCTTTAGCCGATTCATCTGAAGAGGTTCACATCCTACCACAGACACTTGTTCTTTTCCTCTCTGTGCCTGAAGTATGCCTAGTTGTGCTGACTTGGCTTTTTCTGTGGCCAGACTCCAAACCACGGCTTGGACAAGACATTCTTTTTTCAAAAACATGCAGTTTTGGTTTTTTTTCAAAAACAAGCTGTACAGGCCTTTTTATAAATGATATTCTTTTTTTTCTGCACATGTGTAGTTCCATTTTATTTGCATGTTCCTTTTCACAGTTCCATTTTAAAGCACACCAGATGATAGCTAGGTTGATCTAGGAAAAAAAGCTGGAACTAGGAGTAAGACTAACTTCCAGTAAGAACCTCTTAATTCAAATCTACATCCAAAGAAATACTAACAAACTTGGTAAATTTTCCTGATCTAAATGTTGGGTCCATTCCAGATGAAAACATGTATGAACTTGAACTGCTTTCTAACCTGAGACTTGCCCGGGACTCTGCACGGCAGCACAGCCTTTGGTGTTTGGTGTCCCTTGGAGCTCGTTGTAGTACTACTTTGATGGATCCCTTATGTGCCTGTTGTGCAGTGAGTGCCTGCTTCTTATCATTCCATGCATCCCAGACAGAATTCCCTAGATTTCCTATCTAGGGAACACTTACTGCTTTGAATTAAACCCCTTGTGTCATATCTGAACATGGGGCTTCATGGATACATCTGTGCTTCCGTAAGCAAGAACAGATATATATTTATAACAATGTAATATTGAGATTTGCTTCTGATTTCTCTTGTTCTCCTAGGATCTCGTATCTCCTGTACCTGTTCTCACCCAGGAATGCTGTAATGTGTGAGCAGGGGCAGGCATTTGTCCATATGCACACAGACATATACACACATAGAGACACACACATGCTCTTTCAGTAAGAGAATCAGAAAGAACAGTGTGTGCCTCCTGAGATGCTGCCAGATAGCATAGACCAAAAAAGCCAGGGAGCATCCTAAAGACCTCCTGGTGCCTTTCCTCACTCAGCTCATTGTCCTGCTCCATGGCCACACACGGCCACACAGTACAATCACTGCCCAAGCCTGGAGCTCTAGTGACAGACCTATTCTGGTCCAAATTATGGTTCTAACACATTTAAATGTGGGTACACAATTCTCAGTTAAGCCTTTTCAATTACTGATTACATTTTAAATAACAAAATCAGTGAAAGATGGATTTTGGACTAATAATGATTGTATAGTGATGGGATTCTGAAGTGAATAAAACTGTTGACTAGTAATTCTAAAATTTCCACTCTTAATTTATACATGAATAATTAACAGCATCTCCCAAACTCTCACACAGGGCTGGAATTTAGCTGGCTCATAAATACTTCCGTCTTCACTGTTCCACACAGTGCCACTGCTTTGCAAGCCAGCCCCTGTGGGACCAATACATGGTTTTTCAGAAAAGTAGCAAAACAGTCATTTTGCCTTTTTGCCAGACAAAATACCTTTGATTCAGATATTTTTATTTCACTTATGTGATCATGCTATTAGCAGCAATAATAAAATGTACATTATGCAGGTATCTGGGGGAAAAAAGAGCAGGATAAGTGTTTCAGGCAACTCAGTGAAGGCTGAAGATGTTACTATGCTGAAAACTTTTTTGGTTGTTAACAGGTCGTACAGTTTCCTTGTAAGTCATTCCTCTGTATAATATGGATGGCAATACTTTGCCAGGTAACATAAGGTTGTGTTCTTTGAAATAAAAGTGCAGAAGTCACCCTTTTGATATATTTGGAAAGCACTACTGACATAAATTGATAGAAATTACATCTGACGGTGCTCATACATGTTTCTTTCTAGGCTGAGGAAGGGGAAACCATCCTCACAGAAAGGCAGATACTTCCATTGATTCTTTTCTGTCAATTTGCTGACTCTGAACAAGTCCAGTGAAAATGACTGCATGCAGAAATCAGGGAAGGCACTTATATGCTCACTTTCAAATCTCTTATACAACTGTATTTTCCATTTCTTTAGATTTAAAATAAAATTACAGCAGTAGTCAAGTGTTGGCAGACTTAAAGACATAATAAAGAATGCAGATTTGCATTAGCTTCCAAAAATTAAGGTTTTGAAATTGAAAATATATTGAAGATATTGCAACTGGTGGGATTTGGCTTACGACTATTGCAAGGAAGTTCTTGAAAGTGCAACTCTTTAACACATTCTTTTGCACTTCATTTTGTTTTAGTTTTGAAGCACTGAGAAAGTCAACTAGCCTGAAAGGTGCTGCATGTGCCTACTGTATTTGCATCAGAAGAAAAGAGGAGAAATCCTATGCACAGATAGCACACAGGCCTGGAAATTAGCTCAAATATCTAAAACTGTAGACAATTGTTTTAAAGCTAATTTAATGGCACAATTTCTATTTTACCAATTTTAGTTCAGAATTCTATTAACAGTTAGATACGAGACGATCAGCTGCTATCTTCTTTTTCCTTTAGCAGTGCAAATTTTCAGAATACAATATGAATCTTTTTTTCTCTACCCCCCTAAGGGTGAAGTAATATAATTTTTTGCTTTTTAGAGTATTTCCTCTTGTTAAATTGTCGTTACAATTCAGTTTAACTGTCTGTGTTCAAACAGGTTACGCTGAAATCAAAAGAGGCGACATTTGAATTTCCAGGTAGTGTACCATTAAGAATCCAATTAGGGGTAGTCAGTTGATTATGAAAAGATGAGATTTTAATGGAATTTCAGGCTGGAGGACTGCACAGTTTCTGGTCACGTGTGTATGGCACCTGTGCCCCTGCTCCATGGGAATTCAGACAGAGCTGATGTGGTTGAAATTTTTTCAGAGACATTGAAATCTGTGAACAGATCAAGACCATATTGGATATAGACTAAGAGATTCCTCCAAATAAGAGAGTTTAAATTAATGATTTATCCTTAAATTTAAGTGGTATTTGTCATGAACAAAAAAGTGGGAATTGAGGACAGGAATTTGAGCAACAGTTTCCAACACAGAAGGGGACATTGTGATTACTATGCTAGCAGCTGTTCCCTTTAAATGAAGAACACTTTTACAGAAGTATAGGATAAAAGAGGAATAAAATAAAAATGTGCCCAAGTAAAGGGAAGTAGAGATCTACTAAACCTTTCCTAAACCTGTAAAATCAATAGATTCAGACATCCAACTGAGTATTGTATGAGCTGGTTTCAAAATTAAGTTTGTGTGATTTTCATTTGTTTTTAGCATAAGTAGTCAAATCAATGGGATACTTACTAGTAGACAAAACTGGATGTAAAATTATCCAGATGTTCACTTAGAAGACATAAACATGGTTCTTTCTGCTCAATCCATTGCCAGTTAAAGCTAAAGCCTTGGCTCCTACTGACTTGGGAAAAGTATTTATTAAAAGTTATATTCATGAGGTTATGGAGTAAACTAAGATGCCAAGAGAACCTGTTAGCTTTTTTTCAAAAGTTCAAAACCAGTCTACACACAACATTAATGAGAATGCTCAATGAAAGTTTTAAAATACATGCTTCAAAATTCAATTGGTTTTCCTGACATATTTTATGCATCAAAAGAGACCTGGGCAAATCAGAATTATAGCAATCTAGCATCAGTTGGAGACTTTTTCTAAGGACTTTTTTATAGCTTTCTTTCCTCTCTGTTAAAACAAGAATAAACCAAAAAGTAGTCTTTACTGGTAATGACAACATTAAATGAAGACCTTAGTATATGAAAAGAATAAAAGATATCAGGTCTATTGTGGTAGTAAGATATAAACAGCATATGCTTTTGAGGAAGGATAAAAGTAAGCTCGTTTCCCAAAAACAACGTAAATCTGAACTGAGAGTTGAAAGATCCTTCTTTTCAGCAAGACAATGTTGATTCATGTAGATTATTAAGAACATGTTTATATGTCATGTTCTTGTAAAATATGAGATCTAGTCTGTTGAAGGAGTTAGTGATTTAGCATTTATATGATGCAGATTATCTTTTGAACCGCTAAGGCACTAGTTTAAATTATTGCAAGTTTACATCTCTGTAACTAAACCTTAGTCTGGAGAGTTGATTTGATTTCCCTGAATTAGCTTGGACTAAATTGCTTATTTGCATCAAATGGCCTGTTTGCCATGTACTCTGCTCATGGAGCTCTTTCACTTGCTATTGATTAACTGCAGGGGTTGAACGTGCCTCTTCCAATACTGAAATAAATTGTCTAGAGCAAATGTTTGAATTCATTTCTCTATGTGGTATCAAAATTTTTCTAGATAATCTCAAGCAGATGAAGGCTTTCCCTGTTTTCAGCCTGCAGAAAGAGAAAGGAGCAGCACTGAGCTATTTAATAATTTTTTTTAAATTTTGTTGTTATAAAAAAATACTAAACATTCATCTGTTAACTTTTAATGTTAGCCATAAATACAAACCTCTACAACTGTGATTTATTTCTATATTGACTTAAAGCAGTGCTTTTTATTTCATTAACAAAATATCTCATGATTTAATTTCTGGAAGAGTGTGTATTTCTGATTCCAGTGTGGGCCTTGTGCTGGGTTGACCTTGGTCAGCTGCAAGACCCCCACTCAGCCACTCTCTCATTCCCTTGCTTCAGCAGGATGAGGTAGGAAATAAGTTGAAACAGTTTATGGAATGAGACAAAAACATGGAGGTCACTCACCAATTGCCATCATGGGCAAAACAGACTCAGCCTGGGGAAATGAACTTAATTTTAAAATAAATTTGGATAGTAAGAAACAAAGAAAATGAAAACAACTCCTTTCCCCTGGCCTCTCCTTCTTCCCAAGCTCAACTTTACTCCTTTATACCTGACTCCTTGGCCTCTGCCACCCCAGGCGATGGGGAATAGGGGTTGGGGCCCATCTACAAAAGCTCCTCTCTGCTGCTCCTCAACACACCTCTTCCCTGATGTGTCCTTCCGACCAACTTGCCTTCACAAGCTGCAGTGTCGCTGCTCCACCACAGTTCTCTCCACGGGCTGCTGGGGAATTTCTGCTTTGGTGCCTGGAGCATCTCCTCCTCTCTGCGCTCACCTTCATGCCCACAGCATTGGTTTGGGGGATTTTGAAGGTTTATCTCACTAAGTTTTTTCTCACCACCTTCTGTGCAGCATTTTTGTCCTTTCTTACACCTGCTGTCACTGAGGTGCGCCCTGCGGTGGGTGGTTGGATCCGGCTGGAACCGGCTGTGTCCGGCTGGGGCAGCTCTGGGCCCTGGGCTCGGCCATGCCCTGCGGTGGGTGGTTGGATCTGGCTGGAACCGGCTGTGTCCGGCTGGGGCAGCCCTGGGCTTGGCCGTGCCCTGCGGTGGGTGGTTGGATCCGGCTGGAACCGGCTGTGTCCAGCTGGAACCGGCTGTGTCCAGCTGGGGCAGCCTGGCCTCCCCTCACAGAGCCCCCACTGCTGCTGGGGCCTGGGCACCCACACCCTGTACAGCCCTTTTTTCCTTAGAATGCTTAAAACAAAAAGTTTGTAATTTATCTGATTGTGTATGGAGCAGCAGTTTACAAAGCCCCGGGTCATATGGATGGGGTGCAGGTATGATGTGTAGGGGAACCACAAGAAAATTAAATAATGTAAGCTTTTGGACAGTGGCATCCTGCCTTTTCTTATCAGAAGGATGGAGTGTAGAGCAGACCTGCCTAAAAAATGACACCTAGATCTGAAATTTCAAAGTTGTCCCAAATTTCTTCTGTTTAAAACCTAATCTATTTTATTCTGTGTCTCTTGGAGACTGTATACAGACACTTATTTTTAAAAGTGTCAGTGAAAATTTCCAGGAGAAGAAACTCAGTTTCTTGTGAAGTATTCCAAAATAACTATATTTTGATAAATTTCAAGGTGTTTCAGTTAATGAAAATGCTTTTAGAAGTATTATTGTTGAGAAAAGTCCTCAAGTTTGACAGTGGATCAACTATTTCAAAAACATTTAAATGCAGGGAAAAATATATTTGTAGAAGCAGTAAGATTCATGCCTTCTTTTTGTCCTTCTTTGATATGGTCCAGCCCATGAGAGGTTTTACAGCACCCAGCACAGCAGAAATCAGAGTAAATGGGCAGCAGAGCAGCCTGTCTGTCCCTGTGCCTTCATCTCAGCCCATCAAGAGGGATTGAGATTCTTCCCTTAGTGCTAAGAGAGGAGACTAGCCCCTCTTGCTCTTAGGGAGCACCTTTCAGGTTGAGGAGCAATGCCTCATGGGCAGACAGCTGGTGCGACTGCTTGCGTGGCACTGCATGGCATCTTGTCTTCCAGGAGCTCCCCTTGGAAGGGAGCACCAGGCAGCACAGCTCCTTTTCAAGGGGAGGTTTGACCATGTCCTTGAATGTGGATTGCTCCTCTACATATTGGTGTAGATTACATTCCTTTTACATCACTTTTACTTCAATTTGATAGGAGTGCCAAACTGCTTTCTGTACGGTGCATATACAGAGAACATACTGGCTCATATCTTCAAAGAGGTCCCACACCAATGGCAGAACTATGCAGTTGTGTGTTTTTTGGATGTCTTCTGGCATTAACACCAGTGTAAGTCCACAAAGTTTATGTGTAGCTTTGTGTAGCCTCACAGATATGTGAGAATGAACAGTGAGCTTACTTAAACAATTTTTATGAAACTAAGCCCAAAGTAAATATCCAAGAATAATATATATAATACCAAAAAGAAGTTAGACATCAAGAAAAAATGCAATTCTGTTCTCTTGGGACTATACTGATGACAATAATATAGACAATAGATGCAAATGATATGTGTAGTCTGTGTAGTTTGTAATAGTTAATTATCTGCGTAGACTCACACAGGACCATGAGTACGGACTGCTCATCCTTTTTAGTAGGCATACAGATGTGCCTTCTAAGGAAGCTATCACCATGCTATTCACAGTGATTCCTTATGCTGTGGCACTGAAACTCAAAGTGAAAATGTAAAATATATTATGCCTATTTTCAATAAATGCCTTTTCTTTGTAGGTATCTTGATTTACCTATATAAGGCTCTTTTGATTATTGCTACTCACTTGGTAATCAGCATTCAAATTCTTCTAAGAAATCTTGGATTTTGCTGCAGATCTGTTAGGCAGTTTCAGTGGGAGTGAGCCCTGTTTCTTAGAGCAACTTTTTAGTAGGTTTTTAAAAATATCACTTTTTCATCAATAAAGCTCAAATTTTTACTAGTGCAAAGAGCTAGCAATGAGGAATACAAGTGAAGGAGGTCTGCACTATGGTGCAGTGATGGCAGGAGATCAAGATGTTGGAGAGCTGTGATGCACACTAAAGGAACTTCTCTACTTTAAGCAATTCTGCCTGTGGAATACTAATATGGTTTAGAACCAAACACTTATTGATAGATTGATTGATTGATCTTATTCATTAGCTTTGGCTTCAGGCTTGGTCAAAAGCCTCAAACTACCATGGATTGCCTTTTATTTATTTGACTTAATAATATTTAGCCATAATACTGCAAATGAAGGAGGAAGATGTTAAGGAAAGCAACTCCTGAAGATAGACTAATAGCTTGTATTCGGACAATTAAACTTACAAGGAGATGCATATGGTGCAGACTTAGTCTTGCCAAAGTTTCACAAGCAGGCATTTCCAGATTCTGGACAAAAACGTTGCACCACGCTGTGTCAATCTGTCTGTGCCTAAGGCTGACTGTCTCTTGGATGCATGGTTATTCTTTAATATCAGGAGCTTTACTCAGGCAGAATTACTGTGCAACATATTGTGCATCGCTGTGCCTTGCTCAAAGTGCTTAGGGGTAAATGCAACTCTGGCAGGAAAAGGAATGTGTTCCTTTTCTGCTTTATTTTACTTTAATTATGGAAAGTAGTAAAGTTGTTCAAAGGAACTTGCATTACATATATGAAATGTTCAAAACCACAAAAAAACTCATTTAAGTATGCTCACAGTCAATATTGTAGATGCCAAAGTGTAAAATAACTAGGGGAAGAATATTGCACTAGGTTATCCTGGATAGATTCAATAAATATATTGGAAAACTTTCATATTTACAAAATCATCTCTCCTAAGTAAGATGTGTTGCCCGCAAATTTTGGGAAAGTGAGTGAACTTGCAATGTTTATCTAAGTTCACTGTGTCCTTGATGTTATCCATTGAAGAAAATATATGCACATATGTGTTTATATGTATATAAAAGCGAATGTACATATAGAAGCGAATTAATATGAACCTGTTGCACTCTACAGCAACCTGCCTCAGTCATCCAAGCACATCTCTGAAGCGAGGAAAGATCATTATACTTACTTTGAGAATTAAGCAGAGGCTCTGTTAGTTCCTACATGTCCCTGAAGAGGCCTTTGGCAAAGTATGAAATTAAACACATTACTCACCAGTCTTGCACTACAGCCATGACCACTGACCTGAATGATGGACACACTGCAGTAGTCTTCAGTCTTCTATAACAGTTATTAATGACTTTTCCTCCGTATCTGATAACTTTGTGTGACAAAATTCTATGACAGCAAGCATGGCAAATGTGTTTTCTCTATAATTGTCCCAAAAACTTCGTATATCCTGTGCTGACTCAGCCTTGGCTACCCAGATAAATTGAATCTCTGGAAAATTTGGGTCTGTGTACAGCTGTGGGGACAGAAGATCTGGCAGAGATCTTTGATCTCACTGTTCCTAGAACTGCAATTAGAAACATTCATCTGTGACCCCACTGCAATATGTCTAACATACTGCTGGGGCCAAACAGCTTGTAAGAGTCATTACTGCAAACTCAGTATGTATTACTAATGTCAAAATCATGAAGTTTCATCACTGCATGATGAAACGTGTATGTCCTTTAGATCTAATATCACCTATAAACAACAGAATAAAGCATTTAGTGTTTGCATAGCCTCCTATAAAGTATTATAATATGTAAAAATGACTGTCAAGCATGCTTGTCATATAATAAAGACTTTATTGTGTAAGATATAGCTGATTTTCTCCTGAGATATGGAGATATGGACACCATTCCATCTAATTTAATCTGGACTTGCAGTAATATATGATCATGATGTATACAACAGCAACTACTCATCAGGTGTTGTGGCGTACTCTTCCTTTCTGAGTGTTATTTCTCAATGTCCTTTCAGTCTGACTTTTATTAATAAGTAGCACAATAGTAAAAAATGTTAGTCATCTCCCTTTCTTGTTGCCTTCTTTGGGAAATGGGTAGGGGGTATAGGAAAGGGGAAAAGAGACTTCAAACTATTGTATCCTTTCCTCATTTTACATCAGTGTCTGTAAGGATTGAGGAGGCACAAAGTTGTGATTGCAGTGAAGGATGGGAAGCTAGACTACTCAGGATTACACAACTCCTTCTTCTTTTCCTTATGGACACAACATAAAGGAATTTAAGAAATTCCCTAAAGGAGCAGCCTCGTATTATGTCCTTAAGAAAAAAACATGGTTTCGTTGGTATCTGATATTCCTAGAGTAGATTTTACTTGTGTGAGAAATGGCCTTAGCATGACCTAAGACTCATGATGTGGACAAGAATGGCACATATAAGCAAAGGTATAGGATGGTATTACTGTTGATCCAAAGTCCAAAAATTACAAAGCCATTACAGTCCTCTTAAGACCAAAAATAATTCTGTCTTTTAAATTCTTATCCTCCTTAGAAAAACAGTAGCAGCGTTAACTATTTTTCATCACCTTCTGTATCTATTTTAAAATAATTTCTTTTTCCATGTGTACCCATCAATTTTAACTTTTTCTGTGCAGGCAGCACTTTGCATTTGTGAAAGATAAGTGCAGGTTCACTGCTTTCAGCTCTGGTGCACAGACTGGAGAACCTGTCGTGTAAATGAGTGCATATCAGTTCACACTTCTCTGAATTTCTATCTTTTCGCATGTACTAAAAGGCACAGCTGGACATAAACATGTCATAATCACTCATAGTGCCATTCTTCTACTTTGTGTCAGTTTTGACAATTGACTGGAAGATGCTATGCTTTGTTAATAGAAGGATTGTCTCTGATTTTAGATGCATCTTGATGCAAGTCTGTAGAGAGCTAGAGAATGAGTCTGCATCCTCTGGCAGAGCTCCAATACCTGGATATTTATTATGAAGATCATACCTGATAAAAAATATGCATAATAATTAGTCTTCAGTGAGTCCTCTGAATTTTTTTATTAACATGGGTGCTCTGTACAGAACTTGGTTATGTGTGACATGCACAATAAAAAGCCCCAAAATAGCTCTTTTCACTTTAAGTTAAACCTTGTCTTTCCTTCCCACTCATTGATACATCTTTTCGGAACCCTTAAGTCTTGTTTGCAGCTGGGAAGTCTCATAGTTTTCTTCCATTTCCTTAATCCTCACCTTCCTTAAAGTGGTTAGTTGTTGTGGAAGTGTTAGACCATCACCACTGGCACACGTTGTCACCAGGAAAAGGCCTGGTTATTCTTGAAGGATCTTTTCTCTTTTGATGTCTAACATGCACTATCTTAATATAGCCCTAAGAGGGCTCCTAAAACTGCAGGGACCTCTCATCATCATCATCATGGCTAGGCTTCGCGAACGAAGATTTGGGAAGGACACTACCCACACTTGCTGCAAGTGTGCTGGTGGCTACTTTGAAATGTGGGTGAACCCTTCAAGCCTGTGCAATGGACTTTTTAGGTGAGGCACAGCGTGCAGGGACCTCTAGCCAGAAGTTAATGGCAGTTCTCAACATCAGTTCCCTTGAGTAGCACAAGTACCTCATCTATACCCCAGGCCATGGAGGCAGCATGACAGGATTTCTGCTCTTTTAAGGAAATGAACCAGAAACAACTTGATGAGGAAACTGATTATTTCCACAGCAATTTTGTTTCAGTAGAAAAGGAGGTAAGAGGTACCTTCAGTACTGGGGAGCTCCATGGATAAGGAATATCTTTCTTTAGGAAAGGAGCTGAGGGGGCTTGGGGTTGGTTCTCATGTGGGAAGTCTGTCCCTGAGGATTCAGTAGCCAGTTCAGAGCACAAAATCAGGGAACAGTAGCCCAGCCTATGAAGCTACCAGCTGGCATAGGTCTCTTGGTCACACAGGAAAAAATCTCTGCCTATAGCTTCAGGTTTAGCATATGGAGATGAGCCTTTTTTAATCCATCCTGTGTGTGGGTTCAACTTCTTAAAAATAGTTGCTGCAGCTGCACACTTTGAGTCTCTGTTCATCTGAAGTAGGAGGGATGCTGAGCAGGTTTACAGCAATGTCTTGAAGCAATGTCTCCCCACTGCCTTTAATTCTCCTGGGGACACCTTTTGCACAGGCCACAAAGGGGTTCTGCTTATGAGCCAATATTCATACGAATGCATAAGCACTGTCTAAAGGAAATGTGAAAATGGTACCAAGAATTAGCAGCACATTGAATAGAGCTTTCAATTATTCACTGAGAGCCTACTTATATTCCTCTTTGGCATTATACTTAGGAGTGTAACGATGTGTTTTCTACAGATTTTATGGATTAGAAAATCACAGGATTAACCACTCCATAAATTAATCCTGATATATGTTAAGTAACTCATCTAAAAATGGATGCTTCCCATATAGGAAATGAATAATTAATTTTGTTTTCCTGGTTAAAAAAAAAAATCCCTCAGGTGCTTTTCTGTTTTCTGCTGAAGCTGAAATTTTTTAGTCCTCTGACAACGTCTTACACCCTCCAATATGTCTTGTTTCTATGGAGACACCAATGAACTGCAGCTTGCATTCTTCTGCATATCACAATACAAGGTTGCTTCAGAATTTTCCCAGTGTTTCACTCTCTTCTCTTTTAATTAGAAATTAATCAATAGGTTCAGTACTCTTGTCTCATGCACTCACATGTACATGCACAGGCACATATGATCCCTGTGACTGTAGGCCAGCCTATAAACACAGTGTATGCTTTCAAAGTTTCGATTTAGTGAACAGCACATTTTATATTGAGGCTTATAAGACCAGAATTCTGAGCTGTATTGGGTGGCAGTGTGAGAAGATAGATATCTTATATGCAGTAGATGAGATGGAAGGATTTTATGATACCTCATGCTTTTTAAAGATAGGAAAGATGTGTGGAGCTCTGGAACGGACATAAAATATGTTATTTGGTTCTTTGAATTCTAATAATATTATCTGATATTAATGAATTCTATTTTCTAAATATTCTTCTGTTTGGCTCCCCTCATAATTTTTATGTGAAATTTCACCCCTTATCCCTTCAACCCGGAATGATCCGTTATTGCAGGATGGTTCTGAAGATTTGATTGTCTGAGCCACATTGTTCCTCCCCTGTGAACACAAGGATTCCTCTTCAGGGCACCTTGTGTACAGTAAATAGTTGTATGGCAGAACACATGCTAGCAAACAGCCAAAGAAAGAAGCTATGTAAATTATTTTGTTTATTAATTAAAAATGTTCTATGAAGTAAACAGTCTTTTTAATTATCAAGAACCAGTGAGATTGAAATGATGCCACAAGTTGTATGCTGCTGTTAGTGAGGCCTTTGAAGTCAATAATAAGCCCATTTTTCATGCAAGGTAGTCTGAATTATTTTCCCCTGGTTAAATTGAACAGGTAAAATAGAACCAGGCTGGTGCTGGTGTTCTGAGAGTTTTTTTTATTATTAGCTCATATTATGCTGAAATAAATTTCCAGTAACAATTCAAAATAGCATTTGCAGAGGCCTCATAACAGATAAATGTTTATGTAAACCACCTGGTGATGGCAACAGATTACATCTGATGCTCAGTTTGTATCCTGAGCAACTTTTTTCTCATTTTTTCTTTGTGCTACTCAGCAGACTGTATCCTTCTTCTGTCTCATATGCTCATTGTGGTCTCCTCTAGATAACGAATATGTTTTCTCCTTCCATTTTTTTAACTACTTACAGACTTCTGAAGTTAATATTAGTCCCTAATTGTACTTAAGCAACTTAATCCAATGAAAAATAAAGGGTTTGATGACACACTTCTGACTAATTTTTCTTGCCAATATATTTGTATTTATGCTAATATATGCATATATACAGATATATGTATGTTTGCCTTTCATCACCATTTTTGTTATCAAATTGAAAAGGTAAAAATACAATTAAGCCTTTTATAGACATGATTTCAGAAAGAATGCTTTGTTTGAAGTCTGTGAACATTTATTGCACTCTCAATTTATTTCAGCTATTCAGTATTTTTGTTAACAGACAGAAAGTAAGGTTTAACCTCTGAAAGGGCCAAAGCATTACTGCTTTCTCAAGGATAATAATTGTATCTATGCAAGCTAGCACATAACGGTTAAATATATCCTTGCTTTTGACAGAAGCTAGTGGAGTTGGAACAGGGATGAACATAGCTTATTAAATATAGCTCTTATGAAGACTGCTCTATAATTACTGTGACTTTTCTTTGTATCATTATGATCATAGGCTGATGAAAACAATGAATCGTGTGCTTTCAAAAGGACAAGAGCTATGCAGCCAAATAAAAAAGATTGTACCTAGAGTAACAGCCTTGTTAGTTTTCTTTGAGTAGTCTATGTAAATAATACACTATAAAGGGTAAATAACTTTCACCAAAGCTCCTTCTTCCACAATAAGAGTTAAAAACTTAGAGGAGAATGCTCCATGGAGGATCAAGAATGCTTGATCAATCATAAACTTTTTAATTGAGACTGGTTTTTTTGTATAAAGAGATATGACGAAATTTTTGAATGTCTGGACGTGTTTTCTGAGGCAAAAACCTCAGAATGAAATGACCTATATACTCAAAATATTATGAGTACAAAAATGCCCGATTGTCCTTTTCTATCAGCTCTGTCACTTCTCAGATTCAAAATAGTTTTGGGGACCTGAATTCAAACATTTTCCATCTTTTCTAAGCCATTAGAGATTTCCATGCTTTTTGGCCCCAAAAGAACATATGTCAAGGGTATGTTCTTTTGATGTAGATCATATCCATTTTTGCTAGGTCTGTGTTGATACAACTGGGGAGGCAGCAGACCCTGATGTAGTTGCTGTATGTCAGGAGTAGTGAACTTGAGCTTTTCAACAGAAACCTTGATCAGTGCCAGAATCCATTGTTTTCAAGAGTGTCCTTGCTTTTGAAGCTTTCCCCCATGTGTACTTACTGATAAGTAATTTTTTAGAGGCCAGAACTTTGACACTAAAAATTCAGCAGCTCGGGTCTTCTCGGTAAGGAGGATTGATAATTCCATTTTCTTATTTTTAGATTTCATGAGGCAATTGAAGTTCATCAAAACCAACCAGTATTTATTCCAGACTTCCAATACAAAGAAAATGTGAATCAGTAATTTCAAAGACAAAGTTAGGGGTTAAGAATTGTGGGTATTTGCTGTTGTGCTTGCAGAGCTGGAAGGCAGATAGGGCCACCATGTCTGAGGTCAGGGATGGGTACGTTGCCTTTTCAAGCAACCACTTGACAACTCCTTCTGCAAAGCAAGCCAGCTTTGTATTAAAGGCATAATGTTCGTTGCCTTGGCTACGTGTACTGGAAGACTTATCTGAAGGTTCACATTCATGATGGTTGTTATTTATCTTCTCATTTCTAGCCTAATTTATTCTCAGTTAGTGTGTTTGCAGGTCAACAGTAGCTATGCAGGTAAAATAGGTCTTTTCCTTCTGTGTTTATGTTTTTTGATGTTTAACAGACACCTCTCATGCTTCCCTTAGTTATGCTGGAAATGTACTTGGAATTGTTTGTGTTTGTGGTGCATTCATATATATTCTCACTATGTGTGTCTATTTAAGTAAATAATATTATCTTCTATTTAATGTTATTTGTTTGCTAGCACATACCCTTCTGCACAGCCTGAAAGCAACCTAATTGTTTTATCAATTGCATGGAGTTAATTCAAGGGTCTCAAATATGTAAAGGTAAACTGGTATGAAGAGGTAAATAGAAAAGAGAACTGTAGGAAGTAGTTCAAAACACATTCTGAAGCAAATCCAAACTTTGCAGTAGGTTTGGTTCAGACAAGAGCAAATACATAAGCAGATTTTCTATGCCAAGGTTTCACAAATGGCTTTCTGGTAATGCCACAATTAAACATCAGTCAATCGAAAAAAGAATAACTTAGTGAAATCAATTGAAAGGAATGATTTTGACAAATGGGCTTTTAGACCTTGCTGCAGAAACCTGGGCTGATGACACATTCCAGTTGTCCGATGTGCTGCTATAATGATTGGTTTCTGTTTCAGCCTTATTTAACAGTTTCATTAATAGTATTAAAGAAAGCAAGTGAACAGCATGTTAATTAAGTCAGCAGATGATGTAAACAGCAGGAAACAGAAAATAAACCATACTTAGAGATTAGAAACATGAGCAAGAGGAGTTATCAATGTATCATATTCTGATTGAGGAAAAATAAGAAGCTAATGCATCTGTGATAAACTAGTTCAGAACTGATTTTATATGCCTAATACATATTAATTAAATACACAGAAATATACACATTCAATTACACTAAAACATTTTATTTTCCGGTCCAGTTTGTAGTTGGTATAATATCTAAAAGGGAAGTATTGTCTTTGAAAGAATATGCAGATAGATTGTGTAAAAAAAGTAGAGATGTAATTGCTGATTTTTACACAAATAAGTGGATTGTAGGAGCAATTTGCTATTGTTCAAGGAGGAGTAATGTAAGAGGAAAGACTGAAATGTAATGAATAAACAAAAAGGAATGGAGAGGAAGACTACTGTTATCCACTTATCTGAAATGTGTAAGCATTTACAGAAGATATGACTTATTTAGCATTACCATAAATTTGATACCAAATCAGAAAAATGTTCTTTATTAGATGAAAGCAACCTCTTGCCATACTAAATCAAGATTAAAAACATATATACATAGAGGCTGTAAAGCACAATCTCATGCCAATTAATGGAAACTTAGAACAGGCTGTAGGCTTCTACTCCCTTGCACATAGAAATGCCAAGTCTCTCCAACACCCCTCAGTGTGAATGCATATTGCAGAGTTCCTAAAGGTTACATTTAATCTATCGTTTTTTTCCTCCCTTCCCCAACAATATCCAAATTATAGGAGAGGAGACTTCCCAAGTGCTCCATTCAGCAAGCCCAATCCCACACAAGCTCTAAAATATTTCCCTTTCCCTGGTGTGGTGACATGCACACTGCAGGCAGACTGACAACTACCTCCTCCAGTTGGAACATATAATCATCAATACCCTTCTGAGCTCATTTAAAATGTGACTAACTTAAGCCTCAGCTCATACATTGTCAAATCCCACTTGGTGAGTCTTGTTCCTGTTCCAGCTGGAGATGGGCCCACGCTGGAATTTGGGAATCTAGTTTTCACATTCCAAAATTGAACAAAGAGACTCGGACTCATTTCTAGTTTCCTAAACTGCAGTCATGTCTGTAAGTAAAATGCTGAAACATTAGTTGTGTGGGAAAAATAAGTGAGTGATGATTTTAAGAGATATGCTGTGGCTACTCAGTGCAGTAGCTTCCAGCTTTTTGGTGCTGTTCCCAGAAATGCTTCAACCATGGTGAGGAGCTCAATTCTCTAATTAAAAAAAAAAATTGTATCAAATATTTTTCAGCTTTACACTCTCAAATTAAAGCTTAAAAACCTCCAAGGAAGGAAAGGAGGCCAGATTGGAGGGGGAGGAGGTGAGAGGAAGGAAACGGGTGGAGAAAACCACTATATTCCCAAGATGCAAGGAAAGTTGAAAAGTAGAAGAAAAAATATATTAAATCAGTGTAAACTAAGAGGTAAGTTTAAGGAATTTTTTTACATTGAATGTATGTTTTGTTGGGGTATTTTTAGCAGTAAAATTCTGTATACTATACAAACATTTGAAATACATTTAAGTGAGGTAATTGCTTTTTTTTTCAATTTCTTCTGCTATAAACTTGATCTATATTTTTATTAAGCCTATTAAAGGATGTGTTGTGCTGGGATTTTGCTACTTTTCTGCTGTTGCTGGGTAAAACTGTCTATTACCTCACCAATGACCTACATGAAGTGAAACAACATCCCATGGCAGCAGACAGGTTGTTTTGTTGTAGAGCTCAGCTGCAAAAGTTAATTGTTTATGGAGATTTAATGGGCACTGTGCTCCTACTTACCTACCTTGCTGCAATTCAGTAGTGTGTTAGTGTAGCTTAGGAAAAGAGCTCCTGAAAAAAAAAATTTTGGTATAGTTAGGAAGATAGTTGATCTGTGTTAACTTGAGGTCAGAGCAGTGTCTTATACTGTTAGTGTTTCTGCTGTTATTGCTATTTGGTTTTGCCTATGCAGGGGTTGTATAAGTTAAGTTTCGATCAGAGACCACATGCCAGCTGCTGAATAGTAAAGCTTGGTGCATTTAACAGCTCATTTATTACTGGGATGTTTGTTCCTATACTGCCAAGAGCCTGACAGAGATGTAACAGAATAAAAATATTGGTGATTAATATGACTGTGCTTGTATTGCAGCATCAAAGACTTTGCACAGTTAAGGTTAGAAAGGAAGGAAGAGGAAATCTGGAAAAGGTAGAGGCAGGTGTAAGGAGGTTCTGCACAGCTGTACCAGCTGGGCAGGGTGGGGAGGCAGAGATGTTCCTGTAGCCCTTGGCACTTATGGCACACATAGACCAGGTTATGTGCAGCTTTCACTTTTATTTGTGAAAGTTGGGAACAGGGCGGGGGAAGTGCACGACAGCTGCTGAAACAGGAGAGACCAAAGTTCTCAGTAGGTGATGGTGAAAAGCAATACAGGAGATGGGGTTTGTAGGGAATGCTGCCACCTTCCTGTCTGATCCATATCCAGCTTCTGTTGTGTCTGGTCCTCTCAGGAGGTCATACTGTGTTTAAAAGCTTCTGATGTCTCAATTGTTCATGATTTTATCGAGTCTTGTTTTTTAACATGTTTACACTATTGATTTCAAAAATGCTATGGAAATAGGTTTTATAAATTAATTGCATTGCCTTTGTTTTAAGCCTTGTGTTTGAGGATTTTGTGGATTGCCTCAAGTGTATTGACTGTGAAAAGTGAATGCTTATTATCACCACCTTAAGCTGTCTACTTATTAACTGAAAAGTTGTGGTCTGTTTAGATTCCTCACTTCTCCATTTGTCTGGCCATCCTTGTTCCCCTCTGTACACTTTCTAGCTGTGTTATACATCTTCAGTGACTAAGGTTAGTGATTTGCTACCTTCTGAAGACACGTATGTCTAATGACTATTTGTCTTGGTTTGAAAGACAGGTGTCTGCTAAGGAGGGCAGGAGCCTCCCTTTGGAATGGAAGATGCAACCCCCTTCCCTCCGAATTATTATAATTTTGAAATCAAGGGGCTTTCAGGCAAAAATATGGGAAACAGGAATAACAGTTCTTTACTAATATATATACACACACACATATATATATGTATATAAAAACAAGGCAGGAGAAAGACTGGTTTAAACTGACAGAGTCAGATACGACCTGACACCCTGTCAGTCAGGTTAGCAGTGGCAGTCCAATAAGATGGTGGCTTCAGTCCTCCTGAAGTGATGGATGTGGTTCTGTTGGAGCAGTGATCCTGGAGAAAGGTCTGGTCTTCCTTGGAAAGTCCAGTGGTGGCTATGTAGCTCTTGTCCTCTGCATATCCAGTGGAAGAAGGCTGCTTATGGTTTTCAAAATCCCGGTTTATATCCAGGATGGACTGCCTGGTTCCTCCCTCTGGGTCGAATGTCTCACAATGGGATGGTTAGTTCTGAGATAAGGCACTGATGGGCCATTAACAGGAGATAGTCCAGGTGTGAGTTATCTGTGAGTCATGGGCAGGGCACTGATGGGCCCATTAACAGGAGATAATCCAGAGGGAGCACTGCCCCACCTGGTTTCAACAGTTCATGGAGATGGTGATAGAATACATGCTTTTGGGCATGTTTTACTTTGCACCCAGGACACTATTCCTCTGCTTGTATTCACCATTTAGCCTTCCTTAACTTTTCTAAAATTTTTTTTCAGAGTTGAACTAAATGCTTAAATATTTCTCCAGATAGCAGTTACCTAAATATATGCATGGCAGCTGTGCACTTCAAGATGAATATATTATGGAGGAAGAGCTTGAATGCCACAGTATTTGTACTATTTTTATTCAGACACATCCTGAGAATTTAGCATCAAATGGCCTAATTCTGCTCTGACTCTAAATCCAATGAATTAAACCAGAAGCTCCTACAAGACTTCATAGGATCAGACTCCGCTCTGCCTATTA
The DNA here is from genome assembly GCA_013396875.1 of Vireo altiloquus. Taxonomy (NCBI): domain Eukaryota; kingdom Metazoa; phylum Chordata; class Aves; order Passeriformes; family Vireonidae; genus Vireo; species Vireo altiloquus. The sequence goes on from VZRF01003077.1 coordinate 259,814, forward strand.
GAGAACAGAGCTTGACACCACTTTCAGAACTGTTCTGAATGGTGCATGAAGCTAGATATTAAGAAGGGCAGTCTTTTGTAGGAAAGGAAACTTGGGAAAGAAGAAACCCCAGTTGTTTAGTGATGTGATGGTGGGATTGAGGCAAAGAAGAATATGGAGATGGCTGAGCAACAAGAATTGTCAGGGGTAGGCAGGGAGAGCTGGCTGGCAGCTGAAGAGAGGGGGTTCAGAGCCCAGCGGGCAGGCAGCCAGCAGCTGCAGTGGCAGACCCCTGAAGGTGGCAGGGGCGCTTTTAAGTTAGTCAGATACTCTGATAACATAATTTCTTCAAACATCCAGAAGGCCTTGGACACCTATGAGGGTGAAAGGGAATTTGGCATCCCAAGACACCTGTGCAATTTTCAACCATGAGGTGTCTCAACAGAAATAAAAGGTGTTGGAGTCAGGAAAAGCTTGGGAACTTTTCCTGCTCCTCTGGTTGTTTGTTTTACCCTCAGAGCTCCACAAAAAAGGCTTGGCCTGCGAACCAAGCTCGTGGGAACATTTGCCCCAACTTCTGAATGAGCTGAGAACACCAAAGAAATGAGGAAATGGTTGTTTAGTGTACCACAGAATGTGTAGTTGTAGTTTTTAGGTTTTGCTATATATGTTATATGGAGCCAACATGGAGATTTTAGGGTGTTGGCTGCTTCTTCTTCATCTTCTTCTCTCTTCTCCTTCTCTTCCTTTTTCCCTCTGACATGAGTTCCTGTGACTTGTTAATTGGTAGATAGAATTTAGTGTAGAGGAGACATATCAATAAGGTTGATATTCACTGGTTTTGGGAACAAAATAAGATACGTAAAGTTTTCTAACTGGTTGATAATAGATATAAAAGCTACCTGCTTTGGGTAGCCATTGCCATTCTGTCCTCGTGTTCCTGGAGGTCACAGCACAGTCTGTGCCTCTGAAACTCTGATAAGAACCAGAAATAAACAAGCTCTGAAACAGCAGAAAGAAGCTTCATCTCATCTTTTCGGGACATGGGACACTGAAACAAGGAACACAGCCGGGCCAGGTGTCAGGGGAAGAACACCGCCCCCCCCAGCAAAAGGCAAGATAGAAATTATGCTTTAGAACAAACTGGACAGTTGATGACTCTAGCAGTCTTTATTTTGTTCTGTATAGATTAATGGAAAGCATTTTCCTCAGACATTTGGAAATCATGACCTATATTTTAAACAAATTCTTAAATAAATAATTAATATGGCTATTTAATCATAACTCCATCACCAGACAAAATTACCTAAAAAAGGAATTAATCATAATTATATTCTTCCCACTACATGGCATGTGTTTTTTCTCTTCTGTGGATGCTTTGAACAGTAAGGGAGCCCTTTAAAACTGATACAGTTTAGTATGAGACTAGAAGGAAAATAAATGTTTAGAGTAGATTCTACATAGAAATAGAGAAAATAGAGTTTGGGCATAAAGTTTGGGCATTTTCTCAAAGTTAGATGCCTTTGCTCATTGCTAGTGCAGCAGAAGAGAAGTAGAGGAACAATCCAGATTGCTAAAAATGCCATATGTAAAAATTAGCTATTTACTTAGAAACTAGCAGCAATCCATAGGAGTTGATGTGTTGGCATTAGTACATCATTTACCAGGTGTCTTCTGTCAGCTTCACTTTACAACACATTTAAGACATAGAGTGTCATGAAGAAATTCAGGCTGGCTTTAATAAAGCTATGCATGGCAGCACTTCAGTAAGAAAAGCTGCCTTTGATACTGCTTATTTGAGGATTTATTCAAGTGTGCCAACAGGTTGAATCTAGCCAACTAACAGCAAGATGGGGTAATAAACAACAAAGGCAGCCTTCTATCATGTGCTACCATGAGATTTGCTATATTATTGGACTGACCTCTCTAGACAGGCAGTACCTCTCTGACTTAAATGGAAAAAGTCTTGGTAATGCCTCAACAACTTGCTCCCTGCAGTATTCACCCAGCTGTAGCTGGATGAGATTGAATGGACACAAAATGATGTCAGAAATTTAAGGACTCTGACTTGAGTTTTGCCAACAGTTCTGCTGGAAACTGGAAATACTAAAGGCTTTATCATTGCACAGTACCTGTTTTGGCCAAATGCTGTCCTTTTCTCTTCTCTCAGGTTGTGCCCCAGCAGTGTCCCTTGCATTAAGCGTCCCTAGATGCCTAATTTTTGCTCTTTCTGCAAAGTGCGTATTCCTCCATTGTCACTAGGTTTAGAAAACAGATAAATATGCCTGAGAGCAGGGAAACGAACTGAAGGCAAACCCTTTTCCTCTCTTAGAAAGTGATCCAAGCTGGCAGAGGACGGCCCCAGTAGTTGCTCCCCATGTCTGTCATGCAGAGGGTGCAGTAGATGGCACTTCACCTAAAGCAGAAATGTTTAAATGCTGAGTAGATTGGAGAAAGAAAGGTTTTACTATGTTCGTGCATCTGAGGTACTCCATGCAAAAAACCCCAACAAACAAAAAACATCCAAAAGGTTCTCTATCTTATTTGTATTATTATTTATATCCTTCTAGGGAATGCCTTCCTCTCCTGAGGTGTCCATTACTCTTTCCCCAGTAGTACCTTTTTCATCAAGGGCACTCTGTGTGTAGTCACAGCAACTGTTAGAAATGAACAAAGTTCCAATATGAACTTCATCCTCTTACTTCTCATCACTGCTATGAACACAGACAAAAAGAGAATCAGAATCACTTCAGCTGGAAATGGTCTTTAAGTTCATTGAGGCCAACTATGAACCTAACACAGACAGGTCTACCTCTTAACCATGTCCCTAAGTGCCACATGTACATGTAAATAAAATCAGGTCTCTTTAATACATGCATTTTAATTTCCAGATATATTATTTAAATACTGATATATAACAATGTATATTAGAAGTGTCCAATCCTCACTAGTTTTTCTTCTTATTCTTGCACATTCAGATTGTGTTCTTGTGCATTGTTCAAAACAAATCTCATATGTGGTTCTCTGTCTGGATGTTCTTGGGCCTTTCAGTTTCCACTGTTGGGACTTCTTTGCTTCCTGGTTATAGGACTTTTTCTGTGAAATAATTTAATGTAGAAGGGAAAGCAAGAAATACTAAAACCTGTTTATTAGCTCTCAAAATTTTATTAATAATTTTTATTTTTACAGAATAATTATTTCTGAAGTAAAGGAAGAAGCTCTTTTAGAACAAATTTGAGACAAGTTTTGCCAAATTTCTCAGCAAATGAAATAATAAGTATATTAAATAAGAACTTTCATGTATCCAAGAGTGTTATGGATTTAGATAGCCAATGACTTCCAGATTTGGGGAAAAGCACAGATATTTTATGTGTTTTGGACAGTCTAACTGACCTATCAATATTAAATGACTAATGACAAACATCTATCCTGACTTTTATGGCCATTCAAGAGTCAGAGAAATGGAACTTTCCTCACATCTGGTGCTCTCATGAGCTCTTGCAATCTATACGTGGTCAGAAAAGTGCTTGGCACTGTAAACTGAACTAATGGGCAATGGAGGGAGGGACCTGAAAGAAGCCCTGCTTCTTATTTCTCTTACAACACAGGTGATCAAGTATGGTGAAGGAATCTGCTCTTGGTTTGAATCAGTGAAGCAGTATTGGTTGCCTGGAATTAGGAAGGACTTTTGGGACAGTTTCCTTCCCCTTCTGTGTGTCTAGTCATGCTCAGGCAGGCCAGACAAAACCACAAACTGCATCTGCAGAGGCAAAATGTGTAGTGCAGAATCAGAAAAATATTCTGATGGAAAACCATCTTATTCACTATTAGTTTAGCATTCTATAAATGGAATAATAAATCAGTACTGAAACACTTTTCTGACCATGCAGTGGCCTCTGAACTCTATGCACCAAACTGGGCTATTTGAAACACTTGCCATTTACTTGACTCCAGGTGACATTCAGTAAGCAGAGGATTAACCAAGAGAAAAGGGAAACTGAATCTTCAGTTAATAACCATCTTGAAAACAAAATAGGCACTTGATATCAGATTGCTGTATTATTACTATATTTATTTAAAGAGATTCCCTAAATGGGATTTTTTTTCATTCCAACATTTGCCCTAGGAATGCAATGGTAACACCAGCTTTGGCCTAGAGTAAAGTCTAAGATTATCAGGCAAGAAATACTGTAGTGACCTCCAGTGTCAAAGGTATCTTTGAGCTCTTAGCTGCTCAGTTCTCTTCTGGGAATGCAGTCATGATTTGAGCATTTATGCTGAAACTGCATGTTCAGTGGATCCCTTAAAGTGGAATTATTTCATAGAATAACAGAAATAGCTGAGTTTGGAAGACATCCCTGGAGATATTCCAGTCAGAGCCCACCAGCTGAAAGCTGGTTGCCCATGACACTGTCCAGGTCAGTTGGGTTTTGTATGTCACCAAGAATGGGGACTGCACAAACTCGCTGGGAAATTAATCCAATGTTTTATCAGTTTCACAGTGAAAAAGGTTTTTTCTAAATTTTAATTGGAATTTCCTCTATTTCAGTTTGTGCCCATGGCATCTTATCCTGTCTGTTGATATTCTGAGAAGAGTATAACAGAGGGACAGTAATTAATTTGTAAACTGCAGAACACTGTATTATTTACAAAAAAAAAAAAAAAAAAGAGAGAGGAACAGCTAAGAAATAAATTTATTATTTTTGTTATTACTCTATTCTTTAAATCTGGACCAAAACTCTCTTTAAAAAAGCCCACATCAGACTGAAATTAGTAGAGGGTAGGTAGGAGGAAAAATCTGAACTTGATGCTTTGCTTACCTCTCTGTCCCTTTGAAAAGAGAGGTCAAATTCTTCCCTTTCAAAGTGCTGTCTGAACATTTTGAACCCCAGGTTCAATGGGTCCAGGATACTCAGCTGAATTCAATGCCATTCTAAACCAATGAACTAACAAGACTGAAATTAAGCATTGCAGTTTTGTACTTCAGCAGTGTTTCTCCTTTGTTTCAGAATAATTTAGAAGTGAGATAGTGGCAGCAGCTTTGTTAGAAATTGATTATATCACCATTCTTTAATCAGTAATACATCTTGCTGCAAGGGGGTGGAATGCTCATTGTCTCTTGGAAGTACAAATGGAAGTAAGTATATCCATGAATATCTAGGGTAAAAGCCTTTGGGTGTGACTCATGACCCAGGGAGTTATCCCCATCATGATCCAGGATGATAACAAGAGAAAAAGCATTAAGGAAGCCACAGTACATAATTTACACAATTTTAATATCTATAAATGAGTGAAAATTTTGACTGTCCTCTAGTGCCCATTTGTGATATGTTTTGCTGAGGAAATCTATTCAGAATCACAGCTATTATCATGACTTTTTCCACCATCTATTACAGAAAAGAGCCAACAGGTTTTGTTACTGTAATTCACAGGTTCACATCATTATATATACAGGGCTATATACAGTTCACAGTATAAATAGCATGATTTCTTATATTTCTGTGAGCGTTTTAGCAATTGTCAATGTTTTCATCAGAGTAGTGCTGAATATTACTTCACATATGTGGATGGCTTTCAGCCATTTTATCATAATCTGGGGATCTGTGAGTACGTGTCTTGGTTTGGAAAGACAGGTGAGGGTAATGAAGGCAGAAACTCCCCTTGAAATGGAAAATATAAACCTCCCTCCCTCTCCAAATTATTATAATTTAGAAAATAAAGGGCTCTTGGGCATAGATATGGGAGCAGGAATAACAGTTCTTTACTAGTTAATAAAAAAATGTAGTAATACAAACAAAACACTGTCAGAGTCAGAATAGGACCTGACACCCTGTTGGTCAGGGTGTTTGGCCACAGTCCGGTCAGGTGGTGGATGCAGTCCTGGAGTGACAGATGGTGGCTCAGTTGAAGCAGCAGTCCAATAGAAAAAGATGTAGTTTTCTCCTGGAAGTCCAGTGCTGGTAGAAAGGGCCTGGTTTTCCTCTGTGAGTTCAGCGGAAAAAAGGCTGCTTGTGTTGCTCCAAATGCCAGCCTTTATCCAGACAGGAATGCTTGGCTCCTCCCCCTGGGTGGAGCCTCTCACCATGGGATGATAACATGTTATCAGTCAGGCAGCCAGGCTCAATGGCCCTTTAACTAAATAATTTAATTTAATAATCTCCCTGGGCGAAGATGGGTGTGGAAGAGATAAGGAAACTGCCCCCTCCTGGGTTTAACGGATGGTGGTAGAATAGTTACACCCGACATTCCCACGACAGTATGAAACGGCACGAGTAGGTTTGCTGTCTGTTAACTACTTTTTTCAACAGATAAATATTTTTTTATTGTTATTTGAATAAGGATTTAAGATAATCCTATTTACGCAATTGGGTGAAGGTAGAGACTAGCCAATATTTATTGCAGGTAACTTTCAGAGTTTTTCTTAAGGTGGCAGAGGTAATAGCTACTTTTACTGTCTCTGAAAGAGATTTACCTCTGTCTCTCTCCAGCAGCTGTAGAGAGAGGGAATATTTTCAGCTTCCAATTTATGGAAATATTCAAAGTTAGCTGTAAAGAACTGAAACTTTGAAAGAGATGGATATTCTTGATAACTGCATTAACAAAAATACTCATGGCACTCTAAAAAACTTTCTGAATGAGAAGTAAGGTGTGAGTTAATTAAAAAAAAAGGAAAATTCCATTGAATGTTAATCCTCTCTTGATCTCAGGTATAAGGAAAATGAGTGTTGTTCTCTGACAGCAAGTTAGAGTGGCAAAGATATGTAAGGCTATTATTAGACAAAAATCTCTGGAAACTAGAATGGTTTAAGATTTGAGGTTGAGGCACTCTCTTCCACTACAAATATTGTTTTAGCTTGATTTTTAGTGACATGAGGATATTTTTACATTGAATTTATCTTTTTCACTTCACTGCACAAATTATGCTTCATAGTTGTGTTCATCCTGTTTTCCTGAATGTAATTTTTCTGTCACTGTGATACTGCCAGGGATTATAATTGCAGTTCTTTTCATGTATGTCTTGTCTGACTGATTAATTACTTGGATAATATAAATGAGATCAAAAGGAAGTTTTTTATATTTGTGCATGTTTATCTTTGCAGGTATACATGTATTAATGTCAGATGTAATCTGACTCATTCACAAACATTCCGAAAAGCTTGTTTCCTGATTGAAATCAGGAATGGCAGCAAAATAAATTTTGAGCTGTTTTACAAAGCCAAGCATCTAAAATGATTGAATTAGATCAAATTATCAGAAATGAATTCTGTGAATACAGCTAGTAAAATTTAACTTCGAATATGTTTTTGTATGAGAACACATTTGTTTTGAGTCTGTCATATGGAATCACTGAGCAAAAGTTTGATGGCTATGTCCTATAAGGTACTGCATGCCAATGTGGAAACACTGACTCCAACTGGGATTGCAATTAAGTACTAAAGGCCTGGAGTTGAAATGTTCTTGGGTCTAAGTAAATGCTAAACTTCATGGTGGGGACTCAAGGGCAGGATGGCAAGCACTGCCATATCATAACAAGGTTTGTTTCCCTAGACTATAATTTCTCTTGTTCATATTGGGGTCAGTTGCATTTTATTGAAACTTCTGAATTGTACCAAAGTAGGTGAGGTGAGTAGTTCAGATGATAGACTAACAAAGGAGACCATATTGTCTTGTGGTTTTTCTGAGGAGTATCTTTATATGACCTTTTATTTATGGTTGTTACAACCAGACAGGGTTTTTTTAAGTTGTTATGCAGTATGTTTGAAGTCTGTAATAGAAAAAATTTTGCTTCCGCACACCGTCAGTAGCTTTAATTTTTCTCCTAAACTGCAAAGCTGGTTTTCTTCACATCGACATTTTCTATTGGTTCCTTTATAAAGGGACTTTTTAAGATAAAAATGTCTATGGAATCAAAAAAAAAGCTCATTCTAGCCATGAAAAAATAGGAGTTATCTGTAAGAATGGGAAGCTTGAACATGGAGGAGGTTTTCCAATGCTTTTTAGCATATTTTGCAAAAAAGCAGATGCTTCAAATGCTTCAAAAACAGTAATATGGTAGAAACTTGAAAGAAGAGTAAAAGCTGTAAAAGCTATCAAGACTGTATGAAGTATACTTATAAGCATAAGATGAAGAGTTCATTCTTTTCATGTTCTCCCAGCTGTTTAAATATGCCCTTGCTAGTCTACTCTTGAGAATTTTTCTACTATATTGGTGCAAAGATGGAAGTAGAAGACCCCTGAATATAATGGTTAGTAAATTACTTTTAATCTGGAGATTTGTCATGGGTCGTTCCAACCTTATCAGCATTTGACTACAGCAATTGGCATAACCAGGGCATAGGTTTAAAATAACATAATTGTAAAATATTCTTTAAAACAACTCCAAATAAAGGCAATGTCTATGGCAGACATAAACCAAGTGTATCCGAGAGCGATTGCTAGCATGTAGTCAAAGGCTGATTAATAAGATCAGTAGATAAATTAAACACATAGATTTAATGCTTCCAGATTTCTTGTAAAAATATAGGCATATGGGAAGTAGGCAAAAGAATTCAGAATAAGGTTTTAAATAAAATCAAACCAAAGATGTATTACTGCATATGCTGTATAAGCATAGATGCTGCTGGGAATACAACTGCTTCATCATCACGGGTTCAGTCAGTCAATGGATATTCTAGACAGTAAATCAGTGGAGTCTGTCATTATTGAGAGCTTATTATGAAACAATTTCAGAGGTTAGATATAAAAACTTGTCATATGAGTTTAACTGAAGAATAACTATTAACTTTTCAATATTCATCAAAAGCAGAAAGGCTATGTTTAGGTTTTCTAATGTTTATGAATAAATGACATTTTTATTAGTTATCATTCCTAAACAGCAGTGTAATAATTACCAAATGTTGATGACACTTTCTGAATACTGAACGGACCCTTCATGTTTGCATATATTTGCTCTGAAAGAATGATAGACTCATCAGCTTTAGAGGAAGTGTATGCTGAGAATATGAAGATATGAGCCAACTGGTGCTAGATCTTCAGATATTAGGAGTACTTGATTTCAAAGGAGATAGACTCACTCCAAATATAATTCATAGCTCAGAGAACATGCAAAGCATCTAATCTCTCTCACTGCACTGCAGAAATTGTCATCCTGGTATGTTTTTATAATGCTTTATACAGTTTACTCAAGGGCATTTATAGACTTCTCTGATTTTCTTCAGAGATTATTCTAAAATCAAATAAATCTCAGTTCTAGGTAGGGCTGCCTAATTATCTTAACTCAGCTTCTGCAAAAGGGGGAAAGCAAACAAAAAAGCAAATAAAAATATCAGTAGACAAGTGACCTTGTATTTCCAATTTAAAAAAATGGAGACACAGCTTCATAGTTAATACCTCCATATACACTATTTTTCGTAGAAGCTCTGGCATAAAGTTGAAAAGATTGATTCCTTTCTATTCACAGTAATGGTCCAGAAAAGGATGCATTTCTTGACTAAAATTTTAGAATAGAAATATATACAACAATATTTTTTGAAGTAGCGGAATTTCACTGTACTAAATTTCATGGGTTGATGCTTTTGTGTTCTCATATGTGTAGTGTGGTGTCTGTGCTACTAATAGACTTATGTTTGTCTTATAGTTTACAGGTATCAAGATAAAAATTTTTGTGTCTTCATGGAACTCTGCACTTTCCAGTTCACTAAAATACGTTCTATTCTGTGTAAGGTTTCCTTAAAATAACCAATTATCTTTGATGCGTAGCCTTATCAAATGCTTCTTGAAAAATGCATACTGTCCACGTCTCTCTCTTATCTTTCACAGCAGCACTATCTTCAAAGAGTTCTGTCAACTTAGTTATGCAAGACCTTCTTATTATGCAGTCATAGTGGCTGGCTTTAATGGAATTAAGCTTAACCAGTCGCAACAAAATTGTTTTCAATATGTATTAAAAATGTTAAGCTAGCTGGTGATTATATATTTTACCCTTTCTCATGAGTTATTTGAATAGTGGTAGTCTCAGCTTTTTAAATCTTCACAAGCTAATTCTGCCATCACAGAGTATTGACTGTGAAAGCTCAGTAAATGCTTTGCTAATTGGAAAGCATTAGGAAGCAAAGCACACTTATGTACTTAAACAACAGAAGCACAGAATGAAAACAGAAAATTTCAGAGAGTGAAAGAGAGGAGTCTAAAGTTCAGAAGAAAATTTCCAATGTTAATAATCAGAAAATAACAAGAATGCTAAAGAAGCTTAACTTTATGATGCTGTAAATATCACACCTTCAAAAACAAGATCTCTGATACTTGGAGAACTTAATTTTTTCCCAAACCTGGGGGGTGGGGATGTATGTTAGTTATAGTCATGATTTCATGCCATAGGAATAATTGCATTTTAATAATTGAATTGCATTTTTCAGTAGATTTTCAACTTAAGGACACATTTTGGAATGAAAAGCAATACATAGAAATAAAATTATAGATACTAACTGTCTATTAATTGTGTATCATCAAAGCTGTTACCAGACTAACAAATATACAATAGTAAATTGTAGAGCATAAGAAAAAATTGTACATAATGGAAAGTGAAAAGAAGCTTAAAGCCACGGTAATGATAAATACTCTTTCATACTCCTCTATGAAGGTAGTGTACACCAACACAGGCACTGTATGGCAGAGTGAAAAGCAGTTAATGGTAGTGATATCTCATGCAGCTTGGAAAGGAACCAGACTTTTGCATTCATGTTCATCTTGGAGGGAAGAAACAGGTCATGAAAAAAAGACATATTTTGTTAGTAGACACAGTATTAAACTAAAGACTTCTCCCAAACAATCTGAACAGTCTGGGGAAAAGGCATGTTTGTAGAGATAGAATTTGGGGTTTTTTTTAAATATGGGAGAAATATTCTGGTTCCCAATGGCAACTGGATGTATCATGATATGGGTGAGTTTAATCTTGAAAGAAAAGTAAGCAAATCTTTAGAGGGCTGTAGATCTTGATATACTATTACATGCTTGAAGCATACTATGAAGCACTGGGAAATTGACACATTGATTATGTTGTGGAACTACAGTTAGACACTAGAAGCCTAATTAATATTTTGGTGGAAAGTGGATATTGTTGTCTTGTAGATTTTTCTCAGTAGAGAAATAGACATCCTGTCTCTTAAACCGAGAATTAAATCATTATTGGTAAACAGTGGTGCAGCTTTAGCAAATTATAGATGTTTTTTCCCTTTCCATTTAAATCAATGGGAATTCTGATCTGATGAAGTACAGTCAGTCTTGTGCCTAGAAACAAGGTATGCTTAGATTATGTAGGGAGCACAATTAAGACAAACCTAAATTAGCCACATATCATCTTTACTTGTCAGTTTAGAACTGTAGACTTGTTCTGACATTAGAGCATAGACGCTGATTCCAGCTGAAAGTCTCCATAAAATAATGCAATGTGACTGTTAGACTCTTTTCTTTGTTAGAGAAGGTATCAGTATCTGTAAATAACAAGCAATAGGACAAGAGCAAATGGCTGCAACTTGCACCATAGGAGCTTTAGATCTTAGAAAAAATTTCTTCATGGAAAGGATTGTCCAGTATTGGTCCAGGCTGCCCAGGAAAGTGATTGAGTCAACATCCCTGGAGATGAGATTAAAAGATGTCTAGAAGTGGCACTTTGGAATCGCAGTTAGTGACTTAGGCTCTGTGGTTTAGTGGTAGACTTGCAATGTCAGGTTTATGGTTGGACTTAATGATCTTAAAGGTCTATTCCAATCTACGTGATTTTGTGATTCTATATATTGATTATTTTAGGAGATAAATAATTCCAGTAGAAATCTATCAGTTGCTAAGGAGTGGCATGACACCTGAGGAATTTTTCTCAGAGATTATTTTTCTTGCATTGAGTTGACCTCTTACTGTGTTTAAGAGAAACTGCAAAAATAGAGGAAAGATAAAGCAACTCTTCATCTTATGCTTAAAAGTATACTTCATACAGTCTTACTCAACATTTAACAAATTTGAGCATATGCAATCATGAATTCTCTTTGAGTCAGCTATATGCTTTCAGACTCATATCATGTACCTTCCAGACAGTGGAAAACTGTTGAAACTAGATCTATTTTTTTCTAGAATATATTGAGAAACGGCTTCATAGACTTGTACAATCTTTAGGGATGGTATTTTCTTTTCTATTAAAGATCCATGCTGTGTAGGCACCTCAGCTGTTATGTTGATGATGACATAAAAGCAAATCATTAAGTTTCTTACAAGTTTGTCTTAAGTAAAGAAATATATATGTTAATGCATTGTCAAAATACTTTTCAGTGAAATATTTTATTTACTGTAAAAATCCACTTTGTGGTTGTCTTTACAACCTGTAAAATGAATGAAGAAGATTAGTTGATAATAATAGTACAGTCAAATCTTCCACTGGCAGGGAAAAAATTTATTCATGTTAGCACATTATGCAGTCTCAGGAGTTATCTTCTGTGTAAATGAATGTCGTGCCCCTGGAGGAAGTCAGACCGACAGGGCTCTTTGCTCAAGTCTTCTTTTCAGGTTATACACAGCACACAGACCACAGACCACTTTCCCAACTACCCTTCCTTTGTCCTGCACTGAAAAAATGAAAGGCAAATCCCTGTGTCCATGTTGATTTTCTTCTCCTCCATGGATTTTTTCCAGGGTATCATTAGAATTCATTTGTCAAATTACAGTTCTTTGAAACAGGAAGAAACCTAACTCAATCTTTCTCATGTGAAAGCCTATCCCTTGCTGCTTTATAGTGTTTTCTTTTATTAAAGTTAAGGTGTCATGTAGCTGGAACTTTCATTGTTCTAACTAGAAAAAGACTAAACACTCCAAACACTTGTGTTTGACCAACTTCTAGGGAAATTCATACTGCACAGATTTGCTTTGTTCTGGGTATGGATTTTCCAGTACCTGAAAATTTTCAAAAAGGGAGATTCCAGTTTTGGTCTATGTGCATCCCATACATTCAGATTCTGAATTCACAATAATTTTTTAAGGAAACTTACTTTAAAGTGTTCTTTCCCTAATACCTTTATAGAGCTCCTTTCTGCATTGCTGTGATCATTACATACACATTTATGCAGACAAAGTGATTTTGCCTACCAGTTGCATTCGTTCTGGAAACAGAACCAGCCTCCATCACCTTGCCGGATAGGAACAATAATTATAATGTATTAAAGCCATGAAAAACATTTATTTATGAAGCCTAATAAAACATCAGTTTAAAGTATCTAAAAATTGGAGTGGTGATATAGCCTTCTTCCAAATTTTAATTCAGGAAATTTGTTTTGTTCTTACAGAAGTCTGTGCTTTTTGGGCCACTATTTAGATAATAGGTTTCAAAACATTATTTTGTTTAGTATGTAAAGAGAAAAAATATTCACTATTTGTGTTATTAGAATTTATTATTTTTACCTGAATTTCATTATTTGTTTTTGGGGAAGGTGTGAGTTCATCAAATTCATCAAGGAGATTGTAAAACAAAAGGGTACAAGACAGTGAAAACATTTGTTAGGATATTTCCATTTATTACTCACTCTTTGGGTAGCCAGCAATACCTGTAGCTGGTGATAAACTGGAAGACTCCATTTAACTCTTCCAATAACTATTCTTTAGACCTAGATAGGCCAAAATTCTTTACTACATAGCTTTTAACATAGGGAAGCCTTTCAGTTAAAATCCTAATCTTTACAGTGATTTAGATTATTTTGAGTTTCTTCATGAGTGACATAAATAAACAGCTTAAAAAGCAGTCTGCACACTTCTTGTTCAGTCAGAATTCTCCCTTTGTGCCCTTATTTTTTATAGCAAATATACAATAAAACAAGCTCTTCACTCAGCTTGCATTGTTCATCTATAAACTTTGGTTATACTGACTCTTCTTTCCTGGCTCTTTTATCTCTTTCTACCTCTATTTCCAGGGATGACAATTACTTCTTTTTTGTCTTGTTCTAGCTGTGACTTCCACCACGTTCTTGAAGAACATTATAAAAGTCTGTATAATTAATATAAATAGTAAGAAAAGCTCAAAAGTTTCATTGAATAGATGTTGACTGTGGGGAGGAAAAAAACCCTAACCCAAACTAATACACTGAAGACGTAATCAATTATTTTCAGTATTTTGTGTGCACAGTGAAGAGTCTACACATATATTTAATGTAAATTTTTTGGTGACTGGAAATGCCATTGTATGGATGTTGTCATAACAAGCAGGAAAGTAAATTCCACCTCTGGAATTTTTTTCTTTGCTACAGTAGTGATGAAGAACATATCATTGCATTAGAAACTAGAAAAGCTTTTAAGATTTCATTGATAATTTTAGAAGTAAGAAAAAAGTAAAAAAAGCTTCAAAGGCTGCTAGATCAGTATTCATACCTTTGCATTCATTTTAATGGAATTGAATTTACCTGCTATCACCTTCAGTGCCAGAGAACATGTTTAAAATGAGATACCATTAGAAATATTTGTTTTGCATAATTCATATAAATCATGAAAGTATAATGGCAGTAAATGGTATGGTAAGCACATTAATGGTATTAGATACACAGAATACTTTTTGCTAGCAAGACTTAGTATATATGTTGACTTGGATTTGTATAGCATTTTAAGTTATGGTGTAAAACTACAACCTACTGTGAGGATGCAGTTTCAAAAATATTTCATATCCAGTTTAGACGACTTGAAGCAGAAGCACATCATATGGAACTGTTTGTTTTTTTATTATCCCCTCCTGCCTTCAAAGTTTTTTTTGTTCTTCAAACTGTGTCTATTAATCTTTTAAGTTATCCTTGTGAGAAAAAGCCACTTCAGGCCACATAGCATAAGCAGTAGCCCTTGCCACACAGCGCTGTCCGTTCTGTCTAGAAGACATAACCACCCATAACACATTTTTGGATACCTTTGTATTTGCACTCTAAACATGATTCTCCAGAAGACTTCAGCCAGTATCTAAAGCTCTGTGCCAAAACATTAGTTTGCCATCTGTTGTTTGTAGGATTCAGACCAGTAAATGGAGCTGATTTGAACTGAACACAAGGGCCCTTGTGAGAATCAGGGACTTGATAATCAAGGTGCTGGTGCTTTTGAATACAAAGTCCTGAGTTTGATACTAAATGCCATGCTCTGTGTGATACTGGACTTAGTCTCTATAATTTTCTTCTATCTGTAAACAGGACTGAAAAGAACCCAGATAATACAGTTACAGGTGCTTGATATATGCAAAATAGAAAGTAAGTACCACCTGTAATTTCTAAAGACACTTGCTGATGTCAAAGACTGTATTATTTTTGAACCTGCAATTCTGCATCAAAGATTTTCAGTGAAGATTTGAAGAATTCAATACCCATCAAAAACTAATCTCCCTTTGGTACAATATTATTTAATTTTTTTCTTGCTTGGTATTCTTCAAGGATTTGTAATTGTTTTAAAGTATGTTATACATTACTTTGACATATTAATCTGCTAAAGGGGCTTTGTAAAAACTGTATGGTATTGCAATATAGGTTTTTTTATGGTAGCAATCAATATCTTTACGTCTGCTTGAGGGCTTTGCATTTCTCAATAAGACACTCTTGAATTATAGGGAAATACCTAAACTTTTCCATTGAGAAGTTTGCTGAACAAGTGCATCTGTATCTTCTGAAGAACCATGCATCCACCATTCTTTATCCGTGATGCACATCATTGGTCCCAATAATTAGAGAATTTGTAATGAACAAGCAGAATATGTTCTCTATTGCTAAGATTTTAGAGATAGAGTCAAAATCTTAAATATTTATGGTGTCTGTTGTATTGAAAGCTTATGAATTCAGAGAAAAGAGGGCATTTTGACTTATGTTTTCTCTGCCTAATAAAATGTGATATTTTTCAAGATTTGTGAATTGAAAGATGTGTGGGGCAAAACCTTTATTGTTGTTGATGTAGTGTGGGTAGATTGGCATGAGGAAATCTAGACAGATTATTATGTAAAAGTGGGAATAAATATCCACAAATCTTTCATTAATTTAGCTTTATGCTTTAACAGACAAATTGCTTTGTACAACCACTGTCAACTCAGGAAAACAGCTTGCCATCCATTTTGCAAATCTACTAATTCAGATCACATTCACAGCCAGCAGAACCACAAACAGTAAATGAAAACTCTGCCATATTTTCTGTCATCTGTTGAAGCAATATTTAGTCTTTAAGGAAAAAAAAAGTAGAAAAGTAAAAAAAAAAAGTAGAAAAATTAGTCACAGGAGCTTTCTTCCTCTTTATGATCCTATGACAATATAGAATACTGGCCGTTGATGGAAATGAGCTGAGTTTTGACATATGGTTGAGGATGTCATAGCTGCCACCACTGCTCCTGTTGTTGACCAGTAGCACCAAGAGCTGTGAAGAATCTGTCCTTTTTGTAGGTGAACCAAATTGAATGCCTCTGTGTTCCTTCCTCTAAATGACTCAATACAATTAGCGGCAGAGTAAGTTCATGTTCATCCCCAGTATAAAACCTTTCAATACCTGTTCAATTTCTGGAGAAAATCCCAGAAATCTGTAAAAGTTAATTTTCATCAATTTCATTCCAAAATTGCAGAGCTACCATAGAAGAATAAGTCATGAATATTTTTGGAAAAGGCTTTTCAAAATTTTGAACTTAAATGAGAAGTTTCTTATTAGTAAAGTCAGAAAACTATTGATCCAGCCTAATATTTTATTTGTTTTACTAATATGTCAGCTACCAATTCATAGTATTATACAATTTGAATGTTTTTAGTATTCATTTATACAAATATCCTATTTAGTTTTCACAGAGACTCTTTCTTTAGTCAAATAATTGCTTTTTTCAATTTGGGCAGCAGGACTTGTCTGCACATATTCTTTATGGAATAAGTATAGCTATATCTGCTTTGAAAATCTCAAACCCCAGTGCAAGGAAATTGCTTTATTTCCCTTTTTTCAAATAATCAGTCTTTAAAACAGTGGACCAAATTTTCTGTTTACTACAGCATTAATCTGACAGGAAATTTTCTTTACTGAGATCAAGAGAATTTGTTTCTGAAAAGATATATTTCTTCTCTATTTTCTGCTATCCTTGCCAGTATGTTAGTGTTAAATTGACAGCTTCCAAAGCATAGAATTGCACATGTGCAGCATTCTTAGATAGTGTTTCATATTTGCAGGACATTTTACACAGGCAGATATTAAGAAGAGTTGTCA
Organism: Vireo altiloquus; assembly: GCA_013396875.1. Classification (NCBI taxonomy): domain Eukaryota; kingdom Metazoa; phylum Chordata; class Aves; order Passeriformes; family Vireonidae; genus Vireo; species Vireo altiloquus. The sequence goes on from VZRF01003077.1 coordinate 277,016, forward strand.
AATAAGCATCACCGTAATACAATTCACTTAAGATTTATGGTGATAATCCATATCATCTAAAACTGATGAGGAAACTGAACTCTTTGGTCATTGTAATATTCTTTAGAAAATTGAAAAAAGTGTGTGTTTGGAGATTAATGCTAGTAGCTATGGCAGCTTTTATTGGGTACACTTCAAATGGTTTCAGCTTGACTTGCCTCCAAATGAAAAGTGTGAGGGTAAAGGCCAAATACTACAAATGAAAATTCATATCAAAAAGCTGCATCTAAGGCAGTAAAGTACAGTTCTAGCTGTGCAGCTTCACAGATTGCTGGCACAGTTACAGGCATCTATATTTAAAGGTAGCGTGTTATTAGTTATCCCAGCTTGGACTCCAGCTTCAGTAGTTCACAGTTGGTTTACTGCTGACACACTTGCTATGCTTTCCTTGCCTGGACTTTTTGTATCATTGATACTACTGCACCTCTTTCCTTTTTGAGAGTAGCTACATGAATGGCGAATCACATGGCTGAGTAAATCAAGTCTGTAGGAGATACAGGACATACTCAAGTGAGCCCTTTATGTTGTACTTGCCAATGGTTCTATTCTGTAGTTTGTAAAAGACATTATCTTCCTTGTGGAAAAGGGTACTTTCTATTAAGCTTTCATTGAGAACTGAGAGCTGTGAGAGAGCCCAAAACTGCCAGAGCTTTGAAGCAGTGGGGCCTGAACCTTTTCCTTAATAAAGTGCTTTCCAAAGAGGATCCAAATGGCTTTGAAGTTCAAGAAGCCAGATTCTCTTAGGCTATGATCTAGAATAATTAATAAAAGCAATAGAAAACTCCAAGTGACCAGATGAAGCAGAATGGAAATACAGGTTTATAAAAAAAAAGGTTTATAAATCAGTGACCTTCTTCTCACTGTGACCTTGCAGGATGACCTTTGCTTTCAGTCATCTCCTCACTGCTGTGCTTATTGGTCCTTGGCAGTATCTCCAGTTGTTCTGCTCACAGCCTTTTGCTGCTCTTAAAAATCATTCAGGCTCTCTTTGAGATGAAGGATGAGTGTCCATTTCCCTGCCTTTGGCATGCAGTAACTGAGGCTGCTGCATTTCCCAAAGAAATGTGCAGTTTCTGCCACCTCCTAGGAGATGACTGTCACTCCTTTAAAAGGAATGAGCAAAATCTCACAGGCTGATCAAAGAGAAAGCAGTATTTCATATCTGCACATGTACGTTGTCAGTGATGCTGAAGATTCCCCTTTTGTGTGATCATACAGTATAACAAGTCTGTTAGTTGTTTATATGCATAAATAGTGTATGAAGTTCACCATGTATGACTGTATGTATCCAAGTGGGATCTAATTCATTGATGGATATATTTGTGTATTGATGTTGTTGTTGTTCCAGGCTGCCCATTTAAAAACATGCATGTCTAATAAAGATAGAATAGGTGTAAAATGACTAAAGATGGCTTTTTCACACTGCTGTAGGTTACATTAGTGTTCTTTTCTGTAGGCATAGTTTGGGGCATGTCTCTCTTGTAATTAGTCTTTCAGGCCATTTACCTGCTGCCCCTGCATGCCTGTGTGCTGTCCCAAGTAATATTCCTGTCTTAGTTTCTCCTATCTGAATTGCACAATCCATGTATTCAAATCAATAAGCTAAGCTATGTTGCAGAAGCATAACAGGATGTTTTGTCTCAATATACTAATCGAGTCATATATCCACCCAGTTGGCCAAGTTTTCCATTTGTGTGACTCAGCAGAACTGTACTGAAATTTATGAACTAAATGAATAATAATAAGTCAGAATTGCCACAATGGTTTAATCAATGTAAGTGATTTTTAAATCCTTACTACTGTATTTTATTTTGTCGGTTCAAAAACAAAGGAGCAGGCATTGCTTTATCCAAGGAACAGCCTTACATTCCTGTTTCAGAACAGTCCTAGTGCATTATAGTCAACTGCTGTTTTGTTATAGGCCTCATATCGATTTTGGTAAACCTCTTCTTTGACAGATTTCTTACTTCTAGCATGATAATTTCACTAAGGAATCCTTATTTACCGAATTAGACTTAAATCCTTAGGTGCATATGAGTTGTCCCATTAAATCCAATTAAACCGCTTTAGGTAGGTTCAAATGCTCATTGTTAATTTGTATGCGTGAGCTCAGGCATGGCAATGGCAGTGCAGTTCCTCAGGGGCTGTGAGCCTCCTGTTCATGTGGAAGCCAGTGGAAACGTGAAAGGACTTCCCACATTTGGAGAGTGAGTCTAGAGACATTATCCAGGCACACACATACATTTAAAAGTTTTGCAGCTTCTTGCCCAGCCTTACACTGGATAAGTAATTTAAGGCATTTCCTGGCTGTACTTTCTACTGTAATTCAGACATGATGAGTCTCTCCAGTGCTTTTCACCATTTGGTAATACTTACCATGGCAGCAGTTCTGTCTGTTGCAAATTTTGTCATTGTGGCATTATATTTATACTGTGCAACACACTGTAAACATTTTAGCATTATAAAATGCTAAAAATTATTTTTATGTTGCCTGTAATTGTCAGTACTAGTAGGTTGGCTATTCACACTTCAGATCTTGTGTTCAGTGGTAGTACATTTTTTAGGTAGTTTCTTTAATATTTTATTATTATTAATTATTACATTAATTATAAATCCTGGGCTTAATCTTTTTTTGCAAGTGCTGCAAAAAACAAGTCTCGAGATCAGATATGAGGTCTTTTATCGTTAACTATGCTTAGTAATATCTGTACAAAGACTTCATAAATGTATATATTAATTTAAATTAGAAATAATACCCAAACAAAAGAAAACCAATATATCTTTCCTATGTGTGCTTCTAACCTGAGTGATTACTTCTTCAATGTTCATTTCTGTGCTCTCCAACCACCCTTTGCATTGGCTACCACCATCTGCTGTGTGTGGCAGAAATTATGTAGGCAATCTTTTTGCATGGGACTTGATTTTTCCCAGTCTTTTGTGGAGCAGCATATCTACATTTCCAATAAAATACTGTAAAATAAATTTTTACTGTAAAATAAATTTGATGCATTGCTCACTTATTTCAAACAGCAGCAAACTAGTATTCTTAAACTGCAAAGATGAGATTCAAACTGATTCATTTTGAAAATGTGAGTATCCTCTGTAAGGCAGAAAGATATATAAGAAATTATTTAATAATTGGGCAATATGCCGCAGAGATGGCATATCATTTAGAAGAAATGAAGTTGAATAAAAAAGTGGCTAGTAAGACTGGATACACTAGTAGAGGGAAAGCACACACAAAAAAATCCATCTTGAATAATAAAATATTTACCAAAAACTGACAGTGCTTACTTTGGGCATGTTGCACTCTTACCAGCTGTTACTCTTGAGAAAGTTTTAACACGTTTCAAAATGTTCAGATGTGCTGCTTGTTACTCTCTCCATGTGTGAAGAGTGTAGGAACTGTCACTGGAAATCAAGGTTCAGCTACTTAGTTCCATTCTTAAACAATATAAAATAATCTGGTTTAAGTTCACCCTCATTTTTAAACTTCTGTGGTGCCAGGATGGTACAGTGGATATTGATGGATCTGGGAAATCAGGAATAGACTGAGCCATTCTAAGCAGGAGACTGAATCTGGAAGCACACAAACTAAAAGAAAAGTCTTGTTATTTTACTGTCTGTGGAAATGACAAGACCCTAATGCTAGGGCCTGTCCACAAATGACTCCATAGATTTTTCAGAATACTTAGATTAATTATCAAGAACAGAGAGCAAGCTTTTCCTCTCTCCAGCTGTGTTAGCTGGGAGCTTGTCTGTCTGTGTCTGTCTGTGAACAGAACAGTGCAACATAAAGTATGAAAACAAAATCCAAAATAGACATTCTCACTGGCCAAGGAGAATACATTATCAAAACATCTTCCATTATTTACATTCTTTTTCCTGGGAACATACAGAAGTTCCATTTTAGAAATGGAGTGTTACAATTCAAGAGAAGTGTTACAACTCAAAAAGAAACTGCCCTTCTCAAGCCTGTTGCTGTGATCTCTCTAAGATCCACTAAAAAGTGAGCTCCACAACTGTCAACAAAGGCAAATATTTTATTTGATTTCTAGGCCACTGTATATTTCCCATCTATTGTGTAGAGATGCACTAGGAGTGCACAAAGTGTCTGCTTTCAACTGAAGTACAAATCAGATTTTAAAGTTTTTTCCTGTTACCACTTTTATTTTCTTTTTTTTTTTTTTTTGAAGAATGAATTTATGTGACATAAAAGGAAAAAAAAATTACTGTAAACTTGATATTTTGAAGCAGAGAAAACAGATATTAAGAGAGGAGTCATTTGAGAGAAGTGTCCTCGGGAGAAAACATATTAACAGGTGTTCCAATAAGAGAGGAAAGTTGGCCAGCCGTGAGAGAGATCATAAATAACATAACATCTCTTTTTTTGTTTTCCACATAACCTTCTGCTATATTACTTCAATATCTGTCGTGCAAATCCAAAACATATTTTCTCAGTTGGTTGTTCATGATCAGCTAAGAGAAGTTTATGTTACAAGAGAACATAAATATCACAATCTCATCGAGGCTAAAGGTGCAGACAAGTGTTTCATGATTTCATCTAACCCTGTCGGGATGAGATTGCATTCTTGCAAATAGCCAATACAACAGAGAACTAATAATTGTACTCTTCATTTAATTATAATTTCCCTGTGGTCTTTAGGCTTGTATTCCATGTTATAAACATGAAAAAGACAATTAATTAATTGTGTGAAATGCTTTAAACTATAGATTGTGAAGTGCCTGCCAGGAGCATGTAGACATCTGTTAAAACCTTAGTTCTAATTAACAAAAGGAATTTGATTGATTAGGGAGCAGTGTATCTTTCAAAATGGTTTGTTTCAATGGAAGAACAGTGGCAGCATGTTCTGAAAATGTTTAGTTGCAGTCTTAGAAGGTAAAGAATTTAGCTATTAATATGATACTTAAAATTTTGCCTCAGATGTTTTAAGGTAGAAAGCTAGTAATTAGTTTGGAATAAAACATCTCAAAATGCTTAAGCTCTAGTTGCTCTTTCTCTGACAAGTGTTCTGTAACTACTTGCAAGGAAGTATGAAAGAAAAGATGATTTAGATTTATTTGTCTCATATAAATCAATATGCATTTACAGTATGAGTATTTTGAAACATTTGGAAATTTTCATTTCTGTTGTGATCTGATATTCCAGGATGGCACAAAAAACCAAAGCTATACCATTCTGACAGATCTCCTTTATATGACCTCAAAAAAGGCTGTATGTTTTGCCACAGCATTATTCTGAAAAGATGATATTCTAGATCCTAAATATCTGTGATGTTCCTTGTTGAAGAAAGTTAGCCTCAGATAAAATTAAACATATTGTATGAATATATCTTGATTTGAACTGTTATTTGCAGTGCAGCTCATGAAAGTAAATTCTAGCAAAGAAAGCAAAAATATTATATAGTAGAAACTGAAATGGTAATTTTCAACTCAAGACACAATGCTCTTAGACATTTTGGAAATTCTAGCTCTAAAGGCACTCCCCAAAGGAAAACATTTGTTTCTTCCTGTCTGTTACTTGGAAGAGTGTTTTACACACTTTTTTTTTTGTTTTACATGTAATGTTAAGCAAGGTTTACACAGATCAGAGCAGACACTGTCACGGTTACTCCTCGCACACTATGAGTCAACCTGATGCGTGAGGTAATTCTGGTCAGATTTTAGTGATTGTGTCCTGCCTGATAATCCACACAGAATGGAAGAATGTATTTATTGGCACACCTTACTCCAGCAGATATGTCTGCTTGTCATTTTTACTTGAAGAGAATGTGACACTCTATTCCAGATTGCAAATATTTATAGAGAATCATGCTGAAAAAAGAAGTACCAATAGCATGAACTTCAGAAATGCTAGCAAAGTTTACAGACAGAAAAGAGACAACAGGTAACATATCCAGTATTGATGGAAGGCCTTATACTCTGAATCATTTTTTCTGAGATTTCGTCATTGTAGCCTCAGATATCAAAACAGACAGACTAGCTAATATAAAACTACAGTGCACTGCAATTCAAAAGTGTAGTATGGGGAAAAAATTGTGACAATGTCATGAGATTATATATGTTTTTTATATGAACATCTTAACAAGGTAGAGATGATCCAGAGGTGATAAAGATATAAAGGGGGGTTAAATCCTCTCTGCTGAATTACATACTTCTAGTGTTCTGAGAGGAAAGTCAGTTCAAAGCTGACTGGTTATTTCAACTCAAGATGTAGAACAGGTGGAATAATGGAAATGTAAATACCTTTGTCTCTGCAAAATTGACATATGAAGTTGGTTAAGAAAATGACCTGATCTGATCCAATCGGCAATGTTTCTTAATATACTAGAATCCATCATAAGTTAACTAGCACCAGAGTAACAGGAATGCATGAGATGAAGCCTTGCCTCTCCTGAGATTAGCAGGCTAAATGAGTCATAAGCAAAGCCGAGCTAGATCAGGTGGGAGGCAGCACAGTGAAGTGCCAAACACTTTTGAAACAGCCTGCTCCTGGGCTGCATGGGCTCCTGAGTCACAGCAGGTGTTGAGGCACTTGTAGCAAAAAGACAGTGCAAATTCTGCTGTTGCTCAGAGTTAAATATGAGATAAATCTCATGCACTGCAGGTACCAGACAGTCAGCCATACTCCTGTTCCATTAACACATTACAAGTCATCTCTATCCTGACTGGTTACCTGGTAAATATTTTTTTATGCAGTGAACTCTTCCAGCTCTTTTGTTCCTGCTTCTGGGTAATAGGAGTCACAGTTCTGATAAGTTGCACTCTACCTGTCCTTGGCAGGCACTGTTAATGAGGGTGCCTGTATCTTGCTTTGATACAGTCATACTGTGCAATAGTATGTGCACAGCTAGCTGTGACTCTGTCTTCAGTGTACATTTATATTGATAATCCAGTTGCCTTGAATTATGTTCTTCAGCTCTATGTGTTCTGTTTGTCCTCACCTGTTTTGTCTTGTAGCCTGTTTTTGTGGCCTTATTTTCAAAGTGGGCTGAGTTTATGTGATCACTCTGTGTAACAATCCTTTCCCTAATCATTAAGAGTACCTCACTCATAATGGCAGGAGAAGATGGAGAGAATGCAAGATGGTCTGAGGCCAGTTGTATGAAGTTCAACAAGGCAAAGTGTTGGATCTTCCATTTCACCTGGGTGCACCCAGGTGGCCAAGAAACCCAATGGCATCCTGGCCTGTATCAGCAATAGTGTGGCCAGCAGTTCTGGGACTGCACTTCTGTGGCCAGCAGTACTTGGCACTGCTGAGGCTGAACCTGGAATCCTGTGTTCAGTTCTGGGCCCCTCACTACGAGAAAGACACTGAGGTGCTGGAGCAAGTCCAGAGAAGGACAATGGAGCTGGTGAAGGGTCTGGAGCACAAGTCTGGTGAGGAATGACTGAGGTAGCTGGGGGCATTTTAGCCTGGAGCAAAGGAGGCTCAGGGAGAACCTTACTGCTCTCTACAGCTGTTTGAAAGGAGGTTTTAGCCAGGTAGGGATCCTTCTCTTCTTAAAGGAGCAAGTGACAGAACAAGAGGAAATGGCCTCAAGTTGCACCAGGGGAGGTTTATAATGGATATTAGGAAAAATTTCTTCAAGAGTGTGGTCACCCCAAGAGGGTGGTCAAGCACTGGAAGAGGCTTCCCAGGGAAGTGGTTGTGTTACCATCCCTGGAGGTATTTAAAAGATGTGTATATATGGCACTTAGGAAAATGGCTAGGCACTTGGTAGTATTAGTTTATGTTTGAATCCATGATCTTAAAGGCCATTTCCAACATAAATGATTCTAGGATTCTGTGATAGGAGGCAAGCACATCTCAGTTAGAATCATTTCTATATGAAAACATCAAACTCGATAACCAACATGTGTCTACTGGAAAATACAGTGTTGAACCTTAGACTGAGGGACAAATGTTGTAGGTAGTTAATTGTTTAGGCTTCAGATTTAAAAACAAACAACAGTTGAATATAATTTCTGATCTTGTAATAAGATGACCTTTCTTCAGGTAGCTGATACTCAAAGCAAATAAAAAAATTCAAGAGATTAGTAAATAAATTGCAGAAAATATTTGAGTTTTGTGGGGTAATGCATGAAATGGTATCATAATATCTGGTTTTGGATCTGTCAGTCTTCATTTCTCAGTATTCAACACAGAACTATTTCCGATAAAGAAATACAGAATTTTACTAAGGTTAGTATTGTGATCTAAGTCAATTTTTAAATAAATAGGATGATTACTACTTCTCCCATGAAATTTTCTTTTTAGTTTAGTCAGAGATATATTATTGCACGTCATGTGCATGTACATTTTGAATACAGATACATGTTGTTCTGATTACTGTTTTGATTGTATGAATTAAACCTTACAGGTTTTTAAGTTTTTCATGTTTATGCTTTTTTTAAACAAAATTCCCTTTACTGTTCCCTGCAATAATTTTTGAAACTCAAGCATTTAACATCATGATTTACTCTGTGATGACAGGGTGCATGACAACCCATGTTGTTTCCTACTTTTCACTGCCATCAAGGTGAGACCTGACACGGAAATCTTCAGTCAGCATTTTCAGTGATCAAGATGACTTTCCCCTTTCCTGTCCCTGACAAAGAAGAGTTTTATCCCAGATAATCTCCAAAATTCCTTTATTCTTTCCTCAACCCCTATTCTACTTCAGCAGTTTGTGGGAAAGGGAGAGGGAAGAATCGATATCTATTGAATGTGACTGACACGAATGCTGCAAAATCAGAATTTGAGTTCATTTCTGTCAATTCAGCCTGCCTTGAGTGAGAGAAGTTACACTGGAAAGTAACAGTGCAACAAAGCGTTTGGATTAACAGCACAGAATAGCTGAGTCAGGCTGCAAGGATGGGGACGGTGGTGGTGGTTGTTTGTGTTGGGGTTTTTTGGTGCTTTTTGTTTGGTGGTTTTGTTTGGGTTTTTTTTTGCCTGGGATAGTCTTTTTGCTGGAAAAAACAGTTTCACAGCATTCCAAACAAGGCACTAATTCGATTAGAATGTATTTGCTGGCAGATCTCTTTGCTTTGCTTCATCCCTAGTATCACTGGGGAAGGTGAGGATGATGGTTCCAGCAATCTAATTTACCCACTTGTCCTTACTTTAGGTCAGGAAATTTCCTCCTCAGGGTCAGGTCCTGAAAGGGTCAGGTCGCTTTTCACGTGTCTTAATGTACCTGCCATTGAGCCATGCTGATTCCTTAGTCCTGTGATGTCAGCAGTGGTGATTTCCTTGGGAACAAGGAAATACTGACCTTAGCATCTTTTCTTCTGGATGGTTGTCTGAAGAGGCATTCTTCATATTTCTGTAGCTCAGAGTCTTGAGGTGCAATGAGGAGAATCAGTTTATCCACAACTTGTATTGGGTCCTGACTGCTTTACTAACAGGAGTACTGTCACTAGTATTTGAGCTTTGACCCTCACCTCCAGGTAGGACAGTTAACTAAAATTTAGAACATTGCTTCACTGTAAGACTTACACATGTGAAGAATGACAATGAGGTGTTACACCTTAAAGAAATGCTTTGCATTGATCATGAACTAGCATGGGGGCACAAAATAGAAAAAATTCACTCAATTTCCTTCCTTTTTTTCTCTTATTTTTCATCTGAGCTAAAAGGAAAGTTACAAGGATTTGTCTTGTTCATAGTAAAATGAAGGTTAATTAGGAAATACTTTTCAGAGCCCTATTAAAATCCTCAGATTAAAGGCTCCAAATACTGCAAGTACAAAACATTCTTATTTATTATTCAGTTATTTTCATCTGCTTCAGGACATACGGAAAATTCATTTCTAACTTAAAAAACCAATCAATTATAATTTGGTACCAAAGTTTTTCATCTTTTTTGGGGGGGGGGATCATCTTTGCTGTGAAAAACCATCCACAAAAATTACAGTGGATATTAATGAGCAGAGTTTTAATTATGGTCTACAGAAACAAAGTATAAACATTAAAACCAATGCACTCTTACACAGTCTAAATTTTAAAAAAATGTAGCCTTGTATTTTATTTTTTTTTAAGGTTATCCTCTTTATCTGGCCCCTGTTGTCTTTTCTCTGGCTGATTTAATAAAAGAAGAGCTGTAGGAATATTTATAATGGTTGCCTGGTCTGAGCCATGCCGTGGCCTATTCCAGTGAGGACCGGGACACTTTCCTTAGGCAGTGCCCCTGCGGAAACCCAGAGTTAGCCTCTTTGTCTTGGGTGACAGCTTTCTGTTGAGAAACAGCAGTAGGGGAAAAGTTGTGGGCCATGTAATTTTGTGTTAGCAAGGTTGTGAAATGCTGTTTATGACTTTGATATTTATTTTATTAAAGTTTTACAGATCATCTTTAAACATAATTAGAGAGCATCCACGTTTATTAGAGATCTCTGTGTGTTTCCAGAGTGCTCATTTCTATGGTCTCTGAATAGTGGAGGTCCTGAAGTTATCAATTTGAGTGTGAAGCTAATTTAGACAGTAATGCCCTTGTCTGTTTTCTCCAGATCAGGCAATAATCTCGATGATTATGGGCTCTGTTGTGTATTAATTGACCATGACTTGTTATGCATCCTACACTGAAGATGCATAACCCATTTCAAGGTCACTTATGTACTTGTCAAATGTCTTAAAACAGTGAATATTGATGAATTCCAGTTTTAAAGGCACCTTTCCCTTTAATAATGGAACGCTGCTCTTACATTCTTTTACATAACACATCTAGCGCTTATCTTCCTTAGATCTTCTTAAGACAGACATCAGTAGAAAAACTTTAGCTTTTTATAATTAATGGAGACAGTAAATTTTTAACTTTAGAACTACAACTAAATGCCTTTGCAAATGGTTGTTTGCAGGGAATGTGCGATTTTAATTGTTCTCTGGTTCTCTGAACTTGCGGAATTTTAGTTGTGGTGCCTTCATGGAGAAGAAATTGTACAGTATGAGGAAAACTAAAATTTGGAATGCTTAAGAGGATTTTAATTAGTAGGCACTGGAAATCAAGCAAGTTGTTTCCATTATAGTCGATTGTTTAATAACCATATTTAATAACATGGTTTAATCCATGTTAAGGACCCAGAGGTTGTAGATTTCCCTATGTTAAACCCACTGACTGAAGTCATCTGTAACAAAAGGCTGGACAGCTGGACCCGGGTTCATGTGTAGAGCCCATGAATCTAAAGAAAAAAAAAGGCAAGAAAAAAAAGATAACAAGGAGAAGCATAAGGAGAATTTGCTTTTGTTAATTTTTTTCCTGAAATGAATGAAGCCATTGAAGAAATTTTCAGAATGGCCCCTAAGCCGGTGCTTTTATAACAACAAATGTCTTATTTTTTGTATTTCAGTGGACTTTTTTACAGAAATTGTACCTTTCTATCATTATAGGTTTTTTAGCAGATATGATGAATAAGGAACTTATTCTAGATATGTGCATCTATTTCTGTTTTATTAAAATGACCTGCATTTCCTTAGTTTGCTTTCATATCTCAGTGGTCTTTATTAAGATGACCTAATGACCTAACCATTGTTATCTCAATGCTTCAAAATAGAAAAGTTAGAAGAAAATATTGATGGAGACTGAAGAGGAAACCAGCAAGGATGCTGGCACAGGAACTCAGTAGTCTTGTCCTCAGCAGTCTTGTCCTCAGCCTACTCTGTTTTCATGCCACTGTGTCTTGGCAGACTTGAAGCTTGTGTTGCATTTTGTCACTAGTTCTCAGCAGACTCAGACATTTCTTAGCCGTTTTAGTGCTGGTATATCGAGTAGCATAAGAACAGTCATTGTAATGAAATTAATATTAAAAAAACCCATATAAATAATAATACATATTTATTGGAAAAGACAGGAGCCAATAAACTTAATTAAAATAACTATGATCAGGACATAAAGCAGTATCTCAAAATTATTCTTTTTCTTCTTCATTTACAGAAAGGTACTTTTGATTCAAATTATTCAGTTTTTTCTTTTGTTGCAGCTGAACTATGGCAATACTGTATTATGCCTTATACTTTGTGGGTAGCATGACACTCTCTTTGAATAAAAGAATGGATATGAGGCTGCTTCTATGCTTTTGACAGATGAATAATATCTTACATTCTGAAAGCTTCATCTTTCATAGTTTCAGAACTTATTTGATATTTGCTGTTTAAAAACTATGCCTCATGCATTTTATGTCATTTTGTAGCAACAACACAACCCCACTAACACAGTATTCAGCTACTTCAGGTCTGTCTCGCTGTTTTCTACGATGTAAACCAAAGTGAGCACTGCTAGAAAACTATGGGTCTATATGGAGAGATGCTGTGCAATTCCCAAGCAGTGCAGGCCTGATGCTATTACTGTGTTTACTTCCCTAGACACACTGTGTGCTGCCAGCCAAGTAAATTCAGCCAGATGCTAAATAAGACTGAAGTTGAGAATAATGCTCTAAGACAGAAAGTGAAAAAAGTAGTGTTCCCTAATATTTTTCTAGTATTTTCTTAAAATAAAAAAATTGCAACATTGTATAGAGTCACAGGTTTTCCTTGAATTCTATTACGGGATATTCTGCAAGATGGATGAAAAGTGTTCTTTGTGATTGAAAAGAACCCAAAATGAAGAAATTCCTTAGAAAAACTATTTACCTTAAATGATTCAGTAGTCGGCTCATTTTGAGGTATATTGCAAATGAGAGACAAACTGTGTATTTTTAGAGAAAGAGGTAGGAGGTAAGCCTTGTTATTTTATCTGGTATGTTCCTCATCCCCCAGTTCTAAAATTAAATCCCTGCATGAGATTTAAACTGGATGCCTGAAGCTGCCTATAAAGACTAGAATTTCTTAGCCCTTCTGGATGGAATTAATTTCATCCAATACTGGTATAATGGAGATGTCTGCATATTGAACTGATCATCTCTTTCTTCTTTTATAATGAATGCTGAGAAATAGGTGGGTTTAGGTCTGCCTTCTTTCAGGTATGTGAATCAATTGTGCCCTTAAAGTGGCTGCTTTTCTCTCTTCACTGTGAGACAGCTATCTTATGTGTAATTTAATGCAGTCATCTGCATTTGATTATATGAATCCCCCTCAATAGTGTTTATTGCATTATAATAAAGGACCCCTTCACAGAGTAAATTCAAAATTCAGTACATTAGCTCAGAAAAGCTGCTCAGTCCAAGGTCATTGCTGAATGATTTAACTTCTCATTCTGTACACTGCCCGTCTCACCTAATGAATTATGTTTAGCTGTCCATTAGTCTTGCTCCTCTCCTTTTTTCATTTTTACATTAAACATCACATTCACAGATAATAAAAATGTCCACAAAAATATATAGTCATAGAAAAATGTCGTATTCATAATGGGACCAGATATTTTGAGCCTAAATTATCACAGCAGGGTTTTAAAAATGGATGTGATTTTTCATCATCAAAAGTCAGATAAACACAGCCTTAGCACAGTTAGATGCTATAGGTGGGCCCTATTAGAAGGTCAATACTTTCAGACAGTTACTATTTCCTTGAACAAAGGTAAGCTTGATGTTTCACGTTATGACTTTAGGAATACACTGGGATATTTCAGAGATCAGTGAAACAACTTAGGAAGTACCAGTGTTTCTACAGTGACTGATGCAAGTAACAAGTGCTCAGACTATGGACAGTGGACTGCTGTGGTATCGTCCCTCCTTTTTTCAGTTTATGTACTGTGGTAAGATGAAGTATCCAAATCTCACAGCTGTGTTTGCATTTTCATCAGAGGATAATATACATAAACAAGGCACTACAGGGGCAGAAAACTATATATTTCTATTCCCCAAATTCCCAACTGAATGGCCAGCTAACAAAGATGCAAAATTATATTTCCTCCTGTGTTTTAGATATGTATCCCTGTGACTTTTTTCATTCTTTACACTCCAGGCTTTGCTCTAAACTAATAACTGGATCACAATCGTGGGAAAGGAGAGGTGTGATAGCAAGATATCTTCTGCTGAAGAAGACTTTGGAAGAGACCTGTTTTCCTGCCTTGGATAAAGGCAACCCTAGGCTGGTACAGAAATGATAAAAATAGTTCCCTTACTTCTTACACATCAAGCTTGTGCTATCAGTGGCAGTTGCCTTTGATGCTGAGATCACATTGCAGAGTTGAAGGATTTTACTGTCTTAGATTCTGATCATGTCTTCCTGGGCATGTGCACTTCTGCTTCTGAGCCTTTGAAGGAAACATGGGTTATGAGACACTGTTTTAGAAACTCAAAATGGCAGCAGTTTTAAGCATGTGCACAAAAAGGGCTCTTAATGGAAATAGCTGAATCTTTCCATAATAGTTTTACAACACTGCTAATATAATGGTTACCAATGTAAACAGTCGGATTTTCAGTTTTTGTCTACCAGTTTTATTTCCTCCTGTATGTTTATTCAATTTTTCTAACAGAAAATCTGGGAAAGTAAGATCACTCTTGTTTTCTCATATATAGCAGGAAAATTCTTTACACATACAAATCTAGGCTCAAAACAAAACAAACTTCTTTTTAACTATAGTGTGTTTACTATTAAAAGCCAAACCAATCTCGTTCCCAGGTAGTTAATCCTAATGCACCTTTCTTTTATTTCTGATAATAAAATACATGAATACATCAGTGATGTTAATCACATTTAGATGATGAATATCAGTATTCAGCACTGGCCCTGTGGTTGGACCACATGACTCCAGAGCCAGCTAAATGATGATAGTCTATAACTACTACAAAATACTTTGTCAAAACTAAATCATTTTGCTTTTCTGGATTTTTGTGTCTTTCTGTTTTTATTGAACACATGCTTCCCATCCCTTTCCCATAAAGTAGCTCTTTCGACTTGGTAGATGATTGCTTTTATTTCCAAGGCAAATTGCTGGCAGCTGTTGCAGGGTGATTCATGGTGTCTACATTTAAACAGTGATGCCTAATCATTATAAAATGATCCATCTGGGTTTTTATTCTACAGAGGGGACTTTCTGTGCTATGAAAAGACACAAGGCATGTGACACAGATATTTTAGTATGAGAACATAGCAAGTGCTCTGTCTCATAACTTCCTAGATTCTTGATCTTCCCCTAAGCCTTAAACATCAGCATATAAAGCTTACTTTTGGAAACTGTAAGTTGCTGATACAACTGTCCTGTTCTTTATTTAGGGTGAGATAGTGCCTATTGGCATAGCCTTCAGCAAGAGGTGGTTTGTGAACTGCATCATTGTAATGCCAGCCTGGGGAAGTATGGTGACTCAGATTTTCCTCTGAATCACATTTTCTCTTCTGCTTCTTCCTTGCTCTGGGGGAATAGTAATTTGCTTCTGGAAATTAGTATCTCTCTGCAGTGGCGCAGCTGTTCTAGCCTACAAGGCTGGAAAAAGACTTCAATCTTGCCCCATTCCTCCCTAGGTTCCCTTTGCTCACCTGTTTTAAAGGAGATACAGCTAGGTAAATAATCTACACTCGGGCCTAAAATTTGGCTGGTTTGTGTAGGGCTCTAATTGCAGGGTTCTTCCATTCTCTCCTGCGTGGGTGCATACTTACAGACTAAACCTTACAGAGAAAACTCCAGATGTGATATGCAGCCTAGAGCAAATGAACAGCATTTTATTTTAGCTCAGTCATTCAAGTAAAAGAGGACTGATAATTTGGAAAATTTGTACCAGTCTATGAATTTAACTTTTCTTTATCAAATAGCTTATAATTTTCTTTTTAGCAAACAAATTTAGTCCTAATGCAATCTGAAAGAGAATCTGTCACCCTATAGAATTGTCTCCTCTTGACTCTTGCTGCTTTGAGTGAAAGTTTCTTGACATTTGGTGACATCAACCTGTGGAGGCTTGTTCTGCTGTTGCTGCATGTGACCATTTTAGTACATCATATATGGGACTGAATGGGCATCTTGCAACTTCTAAAATTGTAGGAAGGATGGTAGGGTAACTCAATACCTGTTATCAGCATTAATTATGCTACTGAGAAATTTTTTAAAAATCATTTTTTATTTTAACATATCTATGCTAAAGTAGCTCAGGTGTGTCCTGGTTTGATGCTGGTTTACACGCCAAAGCACGCGAAATCTAATTACTTATTTGCTTCTGCTGAAATTAAGCAGAGCAAGGGGAAAAAAAAACTTGAATTTAGGATTATTGAGGAAAACTTAAGATCTACAAGGCAAAACAGGCACACGCTTGAACAATTACAGTACGAAGGAAATTTATTACTAACAGAATTAAAAGCAAAAAGGAAATAATAAGGAATTAAAACACACTCCCCCTTCCTCCAGCACCCCCTCTTTCTAACTCACTTGCACAAAGGATAACAAAACATGGAGTTTGGTCAATGTTACAGTTTTTGAAAAGTCTTTCCAATATTCAAGGAAAAAGAGTTTTTTCTGCTTAACGTGGTTTCCAAACTGTTACCTGCAACAGTCTGCCCAGAAAGAAACAATCTGCTGCAATGAAAAACATCTCTCCCATGAAAAACTCACAGTTTATTCATACTGCAGTCATGGGCCCAAGAGACATAGGGTTTTTTTTCTTTCTAAGGATGAGCTATTTTGGCCTGAAAACAAAGGCTCTCTTCTTCACAAAATCTCTAAAAGAGATTATATATATATATATATATATATCCTATCCTATATAGCCTGGCATAGGCACTTCTCACATCTTTAAAATCCGCACGTGAATTTCTCATCTCCCTATGTACTTCAAAAATGGATTCAAAAGAGATATACAGTTTGAGATATTACAGTTTTTTACCACGGCCTGCAGAAAGCATTTTTAAGCATTGTGCTGGGCATGCCTCCATCCTCTTTTCCCACCACCATCCTCAGCTTCGTCCCACATGACTTTACTTTCTCAATGACCTTGGAGCCACCATGTTGAAGAGTTGGTTTTCTTCAGGCTTTACGTTGGAGAAAGCCTCTCTCCTTATGCTGTTGGCTGAATGGTGTCTTCCTCAGTTCGATATAAGCTGTGTTGGCTGCAGAGAGCTCTGCTGGCTCCCACGGCGGGGATGGGGAAACCTGCCAGTCCTCAGAAGCTGCGCTGGATGGTCTTGGGTGCACAGCAACTCATAGCTGTTTCTCAGCTGCCTCTTCCTTCAGACTGATCCCAGATGCTCCCCAGAGGCAGGACAGCTTTTCCCAGTGGCTTTTTGCCCTCGCCAGGGAAGGGGGCCTGGCCCAGGCCAGCTGGCCCGACCCAGACACCCCACCACAGGAAACCAAAACAAAGAGAGGCATTTCCTGTGCCTGTGCTGCCATTAAATATGCAAAATTGTGAGAAGCGATTGGTCTAAAAGGCTGTCCATCAACTATGTTCCAGCCCACTGCAGGTCTAAGTATGATCTACTGTTGCGCTGGGGTTTATTCTGATTTGGTACTGCAGTATCAATCACACTACTGTGTAGGAGAGTGTTGCTAAATAAAACACACATACACATGCCACTCTTTAAAACTACCATTATAAGTATATAGTAACAGATAACACTTCATATATGATTTCTAAATTGCAGAAGCAAAATATGATGAGCATCAAACCAAGTAACGTTTCTTTTCCTCCACTGAAGGAGTGTAGGACATTAATCAGGTGCAGCATCCTGAGCCAGGGGAGACACTGCTGTAGCAGTGTTCTCCCTGCTTTTGCTTCGTGCTCATTCTTGTAGGGGCTGTGATCTTACATTCTTTCTTGTTTTCTCCTTTGAATTTTCATTATATGTATCCAGATTTATGTGTTTGGTGTTTGTTTTTTATTTTCTTTATTGTGTTATAAAAGCAATTCTGCTGAGCTCTCCAAGTTGCATTCCTTTAGTGGCCAGGAACAGACCGTTTGCAGCATGTGTTTCATTCCCTGGGGCCTCACTGTTACACTGAGTCTGTTCTTTCAATATACCTATTAGTGTTCTGTGCTTTTCCTCCCAAGGACAAGGAGTGTAGGCTTTATTCTGACCATGCTGACCATATTCTGAGCAGTTACTCCAACAAAACTCTGTACAGCTGCTGTTGACCACAACTTGTGTCATCATTGCCAAGATCCAACTTGTACTCCTGTTATAACGGGGAAGTCCATCACCTTTGAAAATACCTCAGTCTAGATCTTAGTATTTTATCATATGGTCAACAGTCATCATTAATATTTTTATTTTGTTCTGATGATGAAGCATGATGTTTGTTTTACTATAGAAAGAAGAGGAAGCATATGAACATTTAGAATAAGCCCTTTTTTTAAGAGCTCCAGGAGGCCTGGAGGGCCCCTACAATGCCCTGCTCAGTGTCTTCAGTGTCAACATTCTATAAATGCTGATAACCATTCAAAGAATAAACAGAATGATACAATAAATTGTAATGTACTTTCTAGTTTGTTTGCCAAATAGACCTGATTTGAACCTCGTTTCAGTGGTGATACATTTTTCTACTAGGGCATCTTTTTTTCAGTTTGAGGTCATAATGGGGTATCAGAAAGAAAAGAGAATGTATTGTATTAAGGGAGTTGCTGTGAAAATCTATGTGCTGATTACAGATATTTTTTACAGAATATGCCATGGTGCAGTTATCTATAAGAGGTTTACATGAAACAACATGCCAAATAATATGAGTGCACTGGTAGTAAGACAACTCTTTCACTCTTGCATCCTGGTTAAAACACTTAGTATGTGCGGGTTTGGTTATTGGTCTTTTTTTTTTCTTTTTCTAGTTTATAGCTTTCTGAAAGGGAACTGCTTTTGAAAGGATAATAATTTCTGGAGGGCTCTACCAGCTCAGGAAATTAAATTATTGATACCCTGTCACAAGGCATCTCCTACTAACATAATCCAGAAAGAAGTATGCTCTTTTTCTGAAATGCCATTGGCCTTGCTGATTGCTGTGTGATCACTGTTAACACCTAGCTTCCTATCAGCTAGTTCTTCCCTGATTGTAGAGTCACTTTTTGTGTTAGTGCACATGATCTCTCCTTTCTAATATTTGCATGGTATTTTGCCTGGTCTCTGTTGAATTTTATGCTCTCAATTTTGAACACATTGAACTTTGTCAAAATTATTTTGAATTCCAATGCTGTCTGGCAAAGTATTTTTTACCCCTAGAGTGATATGAATGCAGTTCCACTGCAGTTGTGTAAATTATTGTTGAAAATACGTTGTAGTCCCATATTTGGGCCAGCACTGAAGATGTTCTCCAAGTTTGGTGACTCCAGAATTGATGACTGACAATTGATAATGGCAGGAATGGTTGTGATGTTTTTTTCCCCAAAGTCATGGTTCTCTGTAGTAATATACATTCAGGATATCATTAATAAGATCGTTTATTAAATTTGCAGTGGTATCACTAACCATATTAAAGTAATTCTTATATTTGCTGGTGGCAGGCAATTACATTGGCTTTACTATGCTTGGAAAACTCTTATTGTCTGCTTATATATTGTCTCTTATTCTTTTTATAGCTCTCTTTTTTTGATATTTTGCAATACTTTGACTTTCAAAGCTAGATTAATATGTTTCTATTTCCTCAGCCTTCCCTTATCCCAGTAGATGCAGGAGGTGTGTTTGGTATTCTGCTACTTCCTTCTTGTATACTTGCAGGGGATCTCTCTGTTGAGACTGCCTTGGTTAATTAGAAAAGTTCTCTAGAGTTATTCACTCTCTGAAGCTTTATAAGTTCACCTTTTCTACATATTCTTCAGCTTCTTGTCCTGGACTACTGTTTAAAATACTTTTTGTTTGGTATCTGCTTGTAATTAATTATGGAACACTAGCCATCTCTGTGTATCATCCATATATATGTCTTCTGTCCAATAGTTGTCTCTTCCTTTCTTTTGTCTTTCCATGACTGCTTAATGTATTTGTGGACTTCTCCTCACTGCCTTTTGTCTCTGGCTAATTGAAAGACATTTTGCACCACAGTCTTTTGATTTTTATCCATATGGGGCATGTGAGTTCTCCATTATGCTTATGATTAATTATCTGCTTTTGTTTCCACTTTTATAATGATTCTTTTTCCATTTTCAGATCATTACAAAAAATTACTGATGCAGTTAGAATGGTCTCTTCTTATTTTTCCTACCTACACTTCAAAAGAGGGTTGCTTTTGTGTTTTCAATGTAGTTTCTCTCAGTAGGTAGTAGCTCTCATGTGCTCTCATATCCTTTAGATAATCTAAAGAGAGATTTACTAATAATAATATATTGAGAGATTTACTGTGGGGTTTATTTATTCCTCTTTTAGTCTGCTTTTTAAGTCAGAGCAAGAACTTCAAATCTTTTTTTATATAGTAAACCTCATCATTTCACACTGACCCCATATTAGCTCTGCTCTGCCAGTTAATTTCATTTTAAGTTAAAAATAAACCTACAGTAGCTCCTGCCCTGTAGATTTTTTCATGTCTTGAAACTTACTGAATTTTTGCATTAAAAGTTTAATTATTGATGTGTCCTAAAAAACCCCAAACAATATCCCCAACCCCTCTCCCACTCATTGTCAATGACTCTGTTTTCTCTTTCTAGATTCACCCTGAGATACCCAGTAAGTTAGTAGGTCTTTCTGATTTTCAGAGAAAATCTTCTAGATAATATATGCAATTCCACACCTTCTTGTATATGTTCGTTAAAAAGCACTTTAACTGTGTCTCTTTGATATCTGTGATGTGAATAGATGCTTTTTTATTTTCCTTACTAGTATTATATGACATTTACAAAAGATTCAGATAAAAGTCTGTTATTCCCACTATTTCTGACATAGCCTTGCTGCAATGTCTAATTTTTAGATTTGTATTTAATAAGTAAATTGGTGTTTTCAGTGTAGCAGTGGGCTTCTTGCAACCACTAACTTTACTGTAGTAGAAAAACCTCATTCATCTACTCATATCCCAAGTAAAATCTCTTTCTGCTTCCCATCAGGTACTATCATTTATCTCTTTTCTTATGGAGATTCTTGAAATTCCATTTCCATTGGGACAGAGATGGATTTTGCATGGCTGTTTGATTTTACCAGGACAATGTGCAATTGTTCCTAGGTTTTGAGCTTAATATGCATACACAGTCAGTTTGTGTGTCTGTAAATCTTCCCCTTCAAAGGTTAAGCCATGTGTGTGTAGATCTTGAGCTTTTGCACATCAGACAAGATAATGACATGTGACATGAGGAGCTGCAGAGTGCTCACAGCAAATGGGAGCAGTGCACATGACCTATCCTGTCCTTTGGTGGCATTCATAAGATGGCCACATGAGAAACAGCAGGACACCATGGATAAAGGGAGGGAACCAACAGTTGCATAGAACTGAGGGCCACCTCAGGAAGTACTGGGAGAACTGTATCAGAGCCACCAAGGGTATAAAGTCAGCAAAACCAGAGCCAGGGAGGGTAAGGGTAAATTAGAGTGGGTAGTTTATTTAGGAGGAGTTGAGGATGGTAAACACAAACAGCTTGGGAAGAGAGGGAAAATGAAGTATAAGGTGAAGCAAGTCATCTGCTTGGGGCTTTTGGGAATACCTGTTGAGCAGCTTGTTCATGATCAGTGCAGTCTGGCAGGACAGCATATCTGGTGCAGCTGTGTCTGTGATGGTGTCTGACTGGCTTCAGTGTTTGGAGAAACTGGGATGCTCTCCCTAACCCCAGTGATGGAACTTCCAGAAGAATGGACTGAACTTCTTAACAAAACTCTTGTAAACTCATTGATCTCAAAGATCTGGAAAATTTTGTAACTACAGGGAGAGACATACAAATTCAATCAAATTGACAGAAAAACTTGGCTTGGCTCCAAAATCAGCTGCATAAGCAAAGGGTGTGTGTCTATGGGCCAGTCAGGGCACAGCGCTGGCACATGGCTGGGCAGAAGCTACTAAGAAGCTTGTGAGGAAGACTGGGATGAGCTTAGGGAAATATAGGTAAGAGAGGAATGGAAGAAAACTGGATTTACTACATGAGAAACTGTATGCACCTAGAGAACTTAGAATACAGAAAAAAGTATGTAAGGAGTCAGAACATAATTGAAAACAAACAACAACAAAAAACCCCCAAACAACTAACCAACCAAAAACCCAAAAGAAAAATGCATTTGTAGCCCCTGCTTATGAAGCAATATATCTCCAATCCCCATGGATTTCCTCCGACACGTTTTTGGGTGAAGACGGATTATTTATTTAGCTTCCTTTTTCCTCAGTGAATCACCCTAATCTTTCAGGAAAGTAGTCATCACAAACTTTAGACTTTATCTGTGATAAAAATACCGTTTTCCCCCTTGCTTTTCTTTCAAACTTTATCTGCAAATTATTTCTATTGTTCTGACTCTGCACTGATAAAATAACACTCTTATTCTCACAGAACTAACATCATCTGCAAATTATCTCCTTTGTTCTGATGTCTTTTCCATATAATGTTCACTGACTTCACTTATGACAAGCAATCTTTGTGTCATTCATTTGGGCAAAGAATGTAGTATGTGTATATCTCAGCTCTAGAGCTGTTATTGTGCAGATCCCAGAGGAAACTTTCTACTGTCCTCTAGTGTGCTGTGTTCTCAAAAGTAAAAACAATCAGCTAAATAAAATTTTCTTGTCTAATCAAAAATGTTTGACTTAACATTCAAATCATCTTATAAATGTAGGTAATTTGGTTAAAATTCAAATGTTTCTTGTTATGGAAATCTCAGTTTTTGTCTTCATGATTACTTGCCGCCATAAGACGAAGTACTAGTGACCCCATCTAGACCAGACAAATAAGAAGTTAGGACCTTTAATTTGCAAAGTTTTGGCACTGCTGGGGTTATGAATGATACCTTGGCCAAACCTGCTGGCCTTGGTAACCTTTTCACCTGCATCTCTTTTCTCTTGTGACCTCAGGTACTGCAAAAGCCTGTTTGTTTTCAGTTTATGTGTCCCTCAGTTCAGAAAGACTAGGGTTAGAAGACTGAAAAAGTTCAAAACCTTAATGTACTGCCCCAGCAACTTGACACAGTAGGGGACATTAAATTGACTTCACATCGTTCTGTTTTAGCTCTTACTATCAACATCCCTTCTCATACACAGCTATAGTTGCTTTTCTCTTAACCCTTTAAAGACTGCTTTATCTATTTGTCTCTAAACAATGATCAGCACGGATAAATCACAGATAATATCCCAAGTAACTGTAGGTATTCAAGTATTTGATAAAGCAAATTCTGCCATCACAGGTATAAATTGCTGAAATTTATTAGTGAAGTAGAAAAATAAAAGATAGGGCATAATAAAATATAAGATAGGACATAGTCTATCTTAACCAAAGTTGCCTTTTTTGTACACACTAACCATTTTTTACTTTTTCTTTACCATCTCAGAGTGCACAATAGTTAAGCACAACAGCTCCGTATACCATTACCTTTTCAGTCTACAAAAATGGATTTGATATCTCTACATGTGTGATTTCTCCTATCTCTATTAACATCTCCTTTTTGCCTGTTAACTTCCTATGATATAGGGTGAAATCTATGAGAAAAATTAGTTGTTATATTACAAATAAAATATCTGAATATTCATGTCAGCCTTTTTGTGGAAAGGTTAGTACAGATTTGTTTGGAACACTTGTACCGTAAACATTATGTTACATTTCTTTGTAGACTATATATGCAAAAAAAACCCCCCTACTTTAAAATTATTTGTAACATATTGATTAAGCTTATTAGGTTCTTTTTAATACTCCTTTGACCTTATAACTGAAATTACTGAGATCTGATTTAAAATTATGTAAGCTGAAATTCTGTATAGCAGCAGAAAAAATCTCAAGTGTGGTTTGTGAGACATATGCTTGGATCCTCTGAGGAATGTTCACTTTCCGGTAACATGAAGTACCATTTGCTATCTCAGTGGGAATTGCCAGATATTGAATGTCAGGTCTGCCACTGGTTCATTTGTACATTTTGGACCTTAGGATTTTGTCATAGGAGGGAGGAATGAAAGTGAGAGAATGGCAGAAAAATGCACTTGCAGGAAGGAAAATATATTTCTCTGGAGACACTGGTGTATTTTTAATTGCAGCTGTTAAAAGCACTTGTCTGGCATGATAGGTTTGGCATGATGCCTTCTTCAAAGAAGGCTGGTTGTACTATATCCTCTGTGACCTAAGAGAGACAGTGGTGGCTGCTGTCACAGTCTTTTCAATCTTCATGCCCTCCGAGCTTCCGTGACTCAATTGCTTGTGTAGCTCCTTGCCACCTCTATAAATACATCAGGAACAAAAGGAAGGCTGAGGACAGTTTCCATCCTTTACTTCACACAGGAGGAAACAGTGACAAAGGATGAGGAAAAGGCTGAGGAACTTAATGCTTTCTTTGCCTCAGTCTTGAATAGTAAGACCAGTTGGTCTCTGGGTACCAGGCCCCTTAACTGGAAGACAGGGACAGTGAGCAGAATGAAGACACTGTATTCCAAGGGGAAATGGCTGGTGAGCTGCTACATCACCTTAACATGCACACTTCTATGGAGCTGGGAGGGATCCACGCCAGAGTACTGAGGGAGCTGTCAGAACAACTCGCACAGTAACTTTCTACCAGCAGCTCTGGCTAACCAGGTAGGTCCCAGTTTATTGGAAGTTTGCAAATGTGACCCGTCTATAAAAAGGGTTGGAAGGAGAATCTGGGGACATGCAGGCCTGTCAGTCTCACCTTGGTTCTGGGTAAGGTCGTGGAGCATGTTATCCTGAGACTGGACTTTAGTAAAGCCTCTGATACCACTTCCTACGGCATTTGGGAGAAACTGGCTGCTCATCCCTTTTACAGGCGCACTGTTTGGCCAGGAGAAAATGAGTAGATGACTGAGCCCAGAGTGGTGGTGGAGTTACATCCAGCTGGCAATGGTCATGAGTGGTGTTCCCCAGGACTCAGTATTGGGGCAAGTCCTGTTTAATGTCTTTACTGGTGATCCAGACTAGGGGATCAAGTGCACCCTCACTCAGTTTGCAGATGACACCAAGTTGGGTGGAAGCTGATCTGCTGAAGAGTAGGGAGGCACTTCTGAGGGATCTGGACAGACTGGATTGGTGGGCTGAGGCCAGTTGTATGAGGTCCAACAAGGCAAAGGGCTGAGTCCTGCCCCTGAGTCACAACAACCCCAGGGCTACAGGTTGGGGGAAGAGTGTCTGGAAATCTGCCCAGAGGAGAAGGACCTGGGGTTGCTGGCTGACAGCAGCTGAACATGAGCCAGCAGTGAGCCCAGATGGCCAAGAAGGCCAGTGGCATTCTGGCCTGTACCAGCAGTAGTGTGGCCTGCAGGACTAGGGCAGTGATTTTCCCCCTGTACTCAGCACTGATGAGGCTGCGCCTCGAATCCTGTGTTCAGTTCTGGGCCCCTCACTACAAGAAAGACATTGAGGGGCTGGAGTGAGTCCAGAGAAGGGCAATGGAGCTGGTGAAGGGTCTGGAGCACAGGTCTGGTGGGAGCTGGGATTGTTTAGGTCAGAAAAATGAGGCTCAGGGAGAACATTACTGCTCTCTACAACTACCTGAAAGGAGATTGGAGTGAAGTGGGGGTAAGTAACAAGCAATAGGACAAGAAGAAATGTCCACAAGTTTCACCAGGGGAGGTTTAGATTGGATATTAGGAAAATTTTTTCACCTAAATGGTCTTCAAGCACTGGAAGAGGCTTCCCAGAGAAATGGTTGCGTCACCATCCCTGGAGGTATTTAAAAGATGTGTATATATGGCACTTAGGAAAATGGCTAGGCACTTGGCAGTATTAGTTTAACTGTTGGAATCCATGATCTTAAAGGCCATTTCCCACATAAAGATTCTAGGATTCTGTGATAGGAGGCAAGCGTATCTCAGAATAATTTCTACATGGAAGCACTGAACTCAATTACTGGCATGTGTGTACTGGCAAACACAATGTTGAACCTTAGAAAAAGAGATTGTGTAGTGCTGGGTTAATGGCTGGACTCGATAATCTGAGAGATGTTTTCCAACATAAGTGATTCTATGATTATGTGATTTTGTGTGCACAGTGCAAGCACTGGAAAGCAGAAATTTGCCTTGCCTATGCTAACATCTCTAGGTATTTCAACAACTACTTTCTTACTCTAGATAGCGTGAACAGTGAATTGAAGATTATTACATGAATACTTCAGATGAAGGGAAAGTGACTAAGTAACTGCATATTACAGTTGAAATATTTCATGGATATACAGTTGAATATTTTCATGGATAGATGTTGTCTAGTATTGCTCTGGTAACTAGTGGGGATCAAAGAAAAGGATTGGGAAACTTACATGATAGCACCTATTAGTTTTCCTAGAAGGTGTAATAAAATTTGATGACCGTCTCGCAAGCCATTTTGACAAAACTTAAATATCGTGATTCTTGTTCTATAAAAGCCTTCTTTATTCCTCAGCTACTGAAATCTAATATATTAAAATAGTCTCAGATGATTTATACCAGTATTGTTTGAACTTTTATAATGATATGTTAATCTAATAAATGTAGAAATATTACTTTTGTAGGAAGGTGTGATTTTTCAGCAAAAAGGATTGTGAAGCTGATTTTTTGGAACTCGCACTCCTGACCACCACACATCGGCTTTCTTCATGCTCCTTCAGAAAAGCAAACATGGCACTAAAGACAGAGGCAAGATAGGTAGAGTGAGACCTAGTCTGTATTCAAGCAGCAAGAACCCCTTATGCAGCTTTAATAATAATCATTAATAGAAGTATTAATCATTATTACTTTTCTTCCCTGGGCAAAGTTATGGATTGGAAGTGCATGTGTTTCTTACACCTTCACTGTGGTTTTGACCTTATTCAGTCTATAAATTTAGAAACAAGTAGCCACCACTGATAACAGGAAGCTAAGAGAGGAACTTTGCTTTCCAATATTCTCCTTAAGATGTTGTAGTGCCCTACCTAGCTCATGTATAGGTTTTTAGTATCACATACTGAAAGATTCAATTTTTTTAGTCCTCCCTGAAAATGTATGTTAGGGCATTCTGACCCATAAGTATGTGAATGTAACATTTGTATCCCCCAATGGCTACTTGTACACATTCAGAAAAATCACAGTCCTTTCTCTAACTACTTGTTGAGCAGTGAACTGTCAACATAAAAAAATAAAAACTCTTGATGGTGCCCACTGGAGACAAAACAGTGGAAGCACTTATATGAACCTTTGAGCACAAGTCATTGTTTTATTATTAGATTTTAAATGCACCAGGGTTGTGTAAATCACACCTAATTCTTCACACACAGTGCTCTTTTCTCCAGCTTCTGAGAGAAAGGAAAATGCAGCAAGTTTTTTATGTGAACCTTTTGTATTAAGCCAGCCTGGCTGGATGCTGTTTTGTGAGGGAAAGAGTTACAGCTTAGAATGACTAGCAGAAAAATAGCCAGCACTGATTATCCAGATGAAAGACCAAAGTGGGAGACATAACAGGTTGCAGCAACTTTTTGCAGTTTTTTTTTCTTTATTAAAGTGGCAAAAGTCCATTTCCTGCTTTTCATTTTCTACCTGAGAAAACTCTTTGCAAAGGTAACAGGACAAGCTTTCGAAAGAAGCATAATAAAATTATCACTAATATTTAGGAACCTTCTTGTTGGATGGTAAAAGCATGCATTTGCTTTAAAAATATTTAACATATTGCAGGTTTCCTTATGCGTGTGACAGATACTTTTACTAAATGTTGATTTCTGTGAATGTTTATTACATATTTCATGATTGGGAGAATAATTTCCTGCAAAATAAGACTACAAGATTTTGAATTTGTTGACTATTACATAATGAAAAGGAATATGATTTCTGTATCAAGCTGGATCAGCCATGTTTCAGAGTTGTGCTGTGCTGGAATGCTTTTCTTTGTAGTTACTGAACTGCACCACTGGTATGGTTTGAATAACTTCAAGGAGTCCTTCCTTGTGTCCATGCTCCTTTTATGGAACAGGTTTCCTGAATGGGGCTCTTTCCCATGGTATACATGTTCTTATCAGAGAACCACAGAATGGTTTAGGTTGGAAGGGACCTTAAAGATCATCTAGTTCCAACTCCCCTGCCATGGGCAGAGACACCTTCCATGAGAACAGGTTTCCCAGAGCCCCATCCAACCTGGCCTTGAACACTTCCAGGAACAGGACAACCACAGCTTCTCTGGGCAACCTGTTCCAGTGCCTCACCAATCTCATAGTGAAAAATTTATTTCTAACATCTATTCTAAACCTACTCGCTTTCAAGGGTAGATTTTTCAAGCTGTCTCTTTTCAAAGCTGAACAATCCAAACTCTCTCAGCCTATCTTAACAAGAGAGGTGCTCCAGACCTCTGATTATCTTTGTGGCCTCCTCTTGCTCCACAGGTCCCTGTCTTTCCTATGCTGGAGGCCCAGAGCTGGATAGAGTACTTCAGGTAGGGTCTCGTGAGAGGGAAGTAGAGGAAGAGGATCACCTCCTCTGATCTACTGGCCACGATTCTTTTGGTGCAGCCCAGGATACAGTTGGCTTTTGGGGCTGCAAGTGGACATTGGGTTAGGGGTAGGGTTGAGCTTCTTGTCCACCAACATGCCTAAGTCCTTTTCCTCAAGGCTAGTCTCAGTCCATTCTCTACCACACCTGCATTTGTGCTTGGGATTACCCTGACCCAGATGTGAGACCTTGCACTTGACCTTCATGAGGTTCACATGGGCCCAACTCAAGTCTGTGGAGGTCCCTCTGGATGACATTCCTTTCCTCCAGTGTGTCAACTGCACCACACCCCATGTGTTTAGTGTCATCCACAAATTTCACAGATTCACAGAATATTCCGAGTTGGAAGGGACCCACAAGGATCACTGAGTTCAACTCTTTAAGTGAATGGTTCGCACAGGGATCAAACTTGCAGCCTTGGTGTTAGCCCCATGCTCAAACTAACTGAGCTAATCTCAGGGTCCAGACTTGCTAAGGGTGCACTCCATTTCACTGTCCATATCCTAAGAAAAATATTAAACATCACCAGTCCCAATACCAACTCCTGAAGAACATCACAAGTCACTGGTTCACACTTGAACGTCAAGCCATTGACCATAGCTCTTTGAGTGTAACCATCCAGCCAATTCTTTATGGGCCCTAAATGAAGCTGATTTACTGGATGAAATGACTGGATTATGTTTTCTCAGGAACTATGAACTACCATTGGTTAGAAGTTATGATTTGTGTTAACTAACCTACCTTGTAGTTCTAAGTTCAAAGCATATCAGTGAATTAGAATATTACTTTAAAAGTAGTCTTAATTTGTACAGTAAACGTGCTATTTTTTCTCAAAGATAAATGGCAGTATGATTCTATGTGAATATAGGAATCCAGAAGCATCCTGGGGATGAAATCTGTGTCAGAGGCAGTTTCATTCCTATTGCTCCAATGAAGTACTAATCAGATGACTGACAATAACAGAAGCAAAGTACCACTTTACTCAGTACAGGTAAATTTATGGTTATATTGTTATATGAAGATAAAGCGGCAAGTTTTCCGCCTACCAGGTAGAAAAGAGGAAGCAGGTAAAAGAACAAGAAATAAATAGTTTGCATACAAAAATATACATTAAAATTCTTATTCTTTCGTGTAGATATGGGTTGAAAGTAATCCAGAGGACAGTCAAGCTTTAGGGAAATGTTCTTAGAACAGTCATTTAGAGATTCTCTCTTCAGTTAAAAAAATTTACTTTTTCAATGCTGATTAAAAAGTACTTTGAGATCACTGATTCTCTGCAAACTTAAGGGACACAATCGAGCAAAACATTTATGTGATCTATTCTTTGATCAAACTGTAATTCATACCTGGTATAGATCAGCCATTATTGTCTTTGGTAATTTGTAATTTACTAGTTCAAAATTAGATTTGTGCTGAACATTTCAATGGCACATTGTATTTGGAAAGCAACCAAGTTGTTTGATTAATGCTGGAACTAATGAAACTATCTTACAGATTTATGACCTGCATTCCTATGTTGCAATAGCCTGGTCCTCTCCTCTTGTTCCTTGTAAATAACCTTCCTCTTACCCCAACTAATATCATTACTTCCTTGATAACATCTGCTAGGCTTTCCTATTCACAGTATGCTTGGCTCTCTCCCATGTCCCCTAAATCCCAGCTGCTGGGGAAGGAGAAGCTTGTGTTATAGCTGATTTTGACATAATACATGTGCTGATTGAGAGATTTAACAAATCTAATTGTTGCTGAGCTTCTATGGCTGCCTTTCCAATGGGGGTCTTATGCTGGGTTTCTGTTTCCTCTTTCCAGATGCCAGTATTCTCCCATCTCTTAGCAACTTGTCTTCTAGGTGCCAAGCTCCCTGAAATGAAGAAGAGTGGGCAAAAGTGGTGCTAATAGGACATAGAAGAGTAAGAGAACTGCCAAAGAGACAGACAGATATATTTAATCTCTTTATCAAAGCAAATTTTAAAAGGAGAATCAAGTGGCAGCAAGGGAGCAGCTTATGTGTCCTGGTCTGCAAATGGAGTCCAAATTAGTGGCACTGACACTGCTGTAAGAGCCTTCCCAGTATTTCTTTTCTCTAAAGTAGCACCATTCCTTCCAGACCATCTGGAGCTACCTACAGTACACCCCTTACTGACTGCTCCAGTGTCTTCCCCTACCCATGACCCATAGTCACGTATCTTCTCTCCCATCATGACCATACTCCCTCCAAGCCTTGTCCTCAGCCTTGGTCCTAGTTTCTACCCCAGAATCCCTCTTCTCAATCCTCTGGTCCCAACCCTTTCCACCTCCACTTCTCCTGTTGGTCACACTTAAGCTCAAGCCCCATACACATCTACCTATTTTCTCAGCCATGTCCAGGTACTTTGATTTACGTGGATAGGTCTGAGCTGATGGATTTCCCTTACCTTCTGGATTTGTTCCCAATAGTGACTTGGAGCAACTTGTTGTTGGTTACTCTGACAGCTAAGCACTTCCCTTTGCTTGGGCTCATTGCTTGCTAACATAGATATTGATGTCAGAAGTGATTTTTGCAAGCACAGAGACCAGTTCACAGAGCAGAAATTTGGGCTGTAATACAAGTGAGCAATTGAACTGATAGAGCTTCTGTGGCAATGAAGAAAGAGGAGTGCTTACTTTACAAGAGAAAATATTATGGGTTGACAAGTTTTACACACCAAGGGGAAGGCTGAGAAGGGGTATGATTGCTCTCTATAAATAATTCAAGAAGGTAAACAGCAGGAATAAAGATAAGTGTTATAGCCTAAATTATATTGCCAGCAGAAGGATAACCTGGCCATGAATTAACGTCAGTTCCAATTTAGTAGGATGGTTTTAATCCTCCAAGATTGAGGCTCCTGAAACAGTGTTATAAGAGCAACAAAAATAACCTACCTAGGTTTGGGTGAAATTTGTCACATCGTCAGTGAGACTGAGAGAGGCTCACTCTCGAAAGCACTGAGTCTGATGCTTGGGGAGTACCGCTAGCACACCAAATTTTTGTCAGTAATGCACTGCCTTGCTGCATGCTCCCATGCCTGCCAGAGCTGGATGGAATATTCTAGACAGTTTTAAATAAACGCCTGGAATGCTAATAATACTGCTTTACTTTGTGGTATATCTATTTATTAATGTAACCTGCTATCATCTTTGCCTTCTTTTCCAGCAGCTGTGAAATGATTTGATGGTCTTAATTATTTTTCATAATAACCCCCAAATTCCTCTCTTGATTAGCTTCCTAGATGAGATTTCCATTTAGTATATATTCTCTAACTTGGTGTTTGGTTTCCCTGCTAATTATCTCACATTTTTTTTTCTGTGTTAAGCTGCATTTGCCATCTGCTCATCCAGTCAAAAAATAATGGAAAACCTTTTGAATCCGATTGCATTCTCCTAATTACTGGTTCTGTCTCCAGTTGTGTTATTACCCACAGATTGAAAGATCTTGGGCCAAATAATTTTAAAAAAATGTTAGATTCCTTTGATTTTGGCTGAGCCATGCTGATACATACCAAGATCCTGATCTTTCACTTCCTAGTGTTCTGTATTTTAAGTTCCCCATCTTTCAAAATATAAACATCTGAGTCCCACTTCTCTCAATTTTCATATACAGTATTGATACTGCATATCCCACACTTAGACCAAGCTCCCACTGTGAATATTTAATTTAGCTGTACTCAGCAAGTACTCTCTCCAGAGAATTCACATGAAGTTAGTAGCACTTCCAATGAGCTTCAATGTTTCAATAAACATGAACTGAACATTCATTTGTGGCTATGCATATGCGAACATTTGCAGATGTTTTGCAATATCAATGCTTACAGCATTAAAAAAAAGCCCAAACCAATAACATTTTAAGTTCTCATTTGTATCTTTTCTTCTTTCTCTGTATCTATTGATTTTTTTTCAGCTTCTTGGTGTTTCTGTATGCCATTTTGGTGTAGGTACTTTTTAAGCCTTGCACTTGGATTCTGTGATGCTGTTACCTCCTGATACTTGTTACCTTACTGTACTGGGTTGACCTCAGCTGGATTCCAGGCAGCCACCAAAGCCACTTTTCTCCACAGCTGGACAGGAGAGAGAAAATATAACAAAGGGTTCACGAGTTGAGATAAGAACACAGAGAGATTACTCACCAAATACTGTCATGGGCAAAACAGGCTAGAATTAGAGATATTAATGAAATTTATTACTAACAAAAACAGAGCAGGATAATGAGAAGTAAAAGAAAACCTTAAAAACACCTCCCTCCCTGTCTCTCTCCTTCTCAGCTCTACCTCCTGCCCCAGCAGTGCAGGGAGATGGGAATGGGGGTTATAATCAGTTCATCACAGGTTGTTTCTGTCACTGCTCAGGGAGAGGAGTCCTTCCCCTGCTCCAGCTTGGGGTCCCTCCCACAGTAGATAGTTTTCTATGAACATCTCCAGCATGAGTCCATCCCACAGGCAACAGTCCTCCCCAAACTGCTGCAGAGTGGATCACTCTTCCACATGGTGCAGTACTTCAAGGACAGGTTGCTCCAGTGTGGACTACTCTCTCCATGGGCCTCACACGGGGTCACAGCCTCCTCTCAGGCATCCACCTGCTCCAGTGTGGGTCTCCTCCATGGGCTGCAGGTGGATCTCTGCATCCCCACAGATCTCCATGTGCTGCAGGGGCACAGCTGCCCCACTATGGTCTTCACCATGAGCTGAAGAGGAATCTTAGCTCTGGTGCTTGGAGCACCTCCTGCCCCTCCTTCTTCACTGACCCTGGTATCTGCAGAGCTGTTCCTCTGACCTGTTCTCACCCAGCTTTTGTCTGGCCACAATTACATCTGCACAATCACTTTTTTTTCTTCTTCTTAACTATGTTATCCCATAGGTGTTACCACCATTTCTCATTGGCCCAACCTTGGCCAGTGGCACATCCATCCTGGAGCTGTCTAGCATTGGCTTTGCTGGACATGAGGGAAGGTTCTGGCAGCTGCTCACAGAAGCCACACCTGTAACCCCCTCCCACTACCAAAACTTGGTCATGCAAACCCAATACGGTTACTTGGTGAAAAGTATGTTATTTTGTGATTTAATCTCTTCAGTCCTATATTCTTGTTACCAAGTTCTTTCTCACAAAGACCATTCCTGTCCTTTTTTCCTGTATGTTTGTGTATCTTTTCCTAGAATCTATATAGGAATTTTTTTTTTTTCATTATAGACTCTTATTTCCAAATCAGCCAAGTAAGATTTTGGAGCTATTAGGCTATTACAATAAAGAGACCTACCATGCCAACAATGCAGAACTGTTTATTTCCACTGTGGAAAAAATGTTTCATATGAGCAGAACCCTTGTAAGTTGTTCCTTTGTGCAGTGTGACTAAAATATTGCGGCAAGGACATGAAGCCATAGGGTACAGGTTTATTGCAACATTTGATCTTGTGCATTAGTAATACTAGTATTATTTGGAAGTGCCTTTTAAAAAGCAGAGTTTGGGCTTCTAGTTAGCTGGACAAACAAGCTGAATAACAGTTTCAAAACCACTTGAATTTCATCAGGGCTACCAGTTCTTTTGTATTCCCAATTATTTTTTCAATGATAAGGTTCTATTGATCTCCCTTTTCCTGTGAACCTAAAAGAGATATCAGTTGAATGGGAATTGTAAGCATTGCATTCAGTCTCTGCAACCTGAGGCAATGCTAGCTTGGGCATTTACTGAGGCTTTGTTTCAGAGATTATTTCTTCTCCCCTTTCAAATATAATTTAATTTTCCTCCTAAATACTAGTTTTTTACAATTTTATTAATCTATTCATGCTGCAACTTATTATTGCATTACCATATGATGATAAACAAAAATCCAGCTCTCAGTCACAGGCTACAAAGGAAGCTGCTAACACCTAAAGCTGCTTTAGTTCTGCTTGCTTTCTTAGTAGTGATGGTCTGGGGTCCTCTCCTCTCTCTTTTGAGTTACCTGCCAGAGGGTCAGCTGGTCTCTGGTGTTTAGTAGAAACAGCTGGTTCAGCTCAGCTATAACTCTTCAAGGTCCAGGTTGCCTGCATTATTGTTCTCCTACAACCATAATCAAAAAATCCTAAGAGAGAAAGAGGAATTCCTCTTAATTGACAGAAAATTGGATAAAGAGGAGGATGGAATAGATGTTCTTACATTTATTTTCTTTTACCTAAGTGTATTTAAGGATCTCCTAATCTGGGCCAACTTCAAAGCAGGCGTATTTTAGAAAAAATGTATAAAAGATCACTTTTTTCTGCTGAAATCAGTGTAAATATTTAAGTGTTTGCTTTTGTAGGTTTTGCATCACATGTAATTATGTGAAAGCATGTAATTTCCCATGCAGTATTTTATTGTTGTGAAAAATCATTTGATTGATTATTTTAATCCTATAGAACAAGATGGAACTAAAATTACAAGCCTAGAAAAAATCACGTATGCCTTCAGAACATGAAAAAATAAAAAATGTGAATAGGAAAGTTTTATGAATATTCTCAAAGCATTTCAGTTCCTTTGGTTAGTTTAGATATTAGATGAATTTTTGTTGGATTATTATGGAAATAATAAAACTAGGCTAGAAAATTTATACTGTAAAACCTCATGTAAGACAAAGCATTTGTAAGTCTAATAGAATTATGTCATTCCTAGTACATCATACAATTAATTCATGAAGTCTGTATAGTTGTTTAAAGGGCCTGAAATATTAATGGAAAATTATATATATTAGGAAACTTGTTTATGTTTAAACTCCATCTTAGCCAATGTTATGTTTACTGCTTTTCAACCACACCTGAGGTACAGTAGTTTTAGAAGTTAAACAGCAGTTGTCTAATTATATCATCCAAAAGCTAAAATGTTTTAAATAAGAAAACTTAGATAAATAGTACTGAAAAATTGCCATGATAAATCATGGTTTTTGGGTTTTCTTTTAAGGATGAATATTACATCTGAATGACAACTAATTTCACATGTGTGTATATCTGTTTTGTGTTGATTAGTAATTCAGGGGTGTTTCTCTGATTAAAAGAATTTATAATGCTAAATTCATTAGCATTATAAGATACTCATTTGTGACATTTATTTATGAGTAACTTGTGTATTATTTATAGTTTGACTATTGAAAGATGGATCATAACTTTTTTATTGTCTCCTGCCAGTAATGCAATATTGTCTTCTTGTTAAAAATAATCTCCTTAGTTTTAAATTTTCAGGAATTTTCCTCTTAGTTACATCTTGCAAATAGTTTATTGGAGGCCAGTAAAACTGTGGCAATTACATGTGTGTGTTTATAATTTCTAAATTCATAACCTCACTTAGGTGACTATTTAGGGGTCAGTCAGCACTGTTTAGTAGAGTTATCTAAAAGAAAAGGCTGCATTAACAATGAATTTCTCATGACTGAAACAATTTTTTTCTCTTTAAATATTCTGTCATAAAAAGGCCAAGGGTGGCAGTTTCTTGGCATGACTTTGAATGCTGGATTCTAAAGAGAAACTGCTCGATCAATCTGATTTTTCTTTTTTGTATGTAAACTTACTTCCAGTGTCTTGTAAAAAAGTAGAGAACAGTGACTATCATTATCCTAAAATTGAAAGAGGCAGTTTCAGTAGATATTTTATTTAATGCATTTGGAAAGGAAAAGCAGTAGTTCTAAAGAATAGGGAGAAACTGGTACAGCTTTAAACGCAGTTGACTAATCTAAGAAATTATGGGTACTTAATATGGACTAGTGTATTTTCTGTACTTCTCCTTTTGTCTCTCTCTCTCGAAAGTGAAGTTTAATTATACAAGTCCATTTTATGTTTGACACAACAAAATGTTTGTTTTCTAAAAGGCAGTAACGTTCAGATGGGACTATTAGTAGTATCCTGTCCTTGGGCTAGATTGGTCAGTGGAAGTTTACTTTAATGATGATAATGCCAGTGATTTGTACTTTATTAGCTGAGTATATTATACATTAATTTAATCTTGAGAGTTTTATGAGGGTTTCAATATATCAATAGCAATGTCTAAAAGACTTGCAAGGCTTGTGCTGAGATTCTAATTCTGGTGCTGTTTTAAAATCAGACAAAAGCATCCCATATGTGTTTTGTGTGTTTACACTTCAGGTTCCCTGAAGCTTCTAAATGACATATAGAGATCTGTGATCCTTAGCAGTTACAACTATGGCATAGTGCATGTTAACAATCTGTATTTTGACCTTTCAATGATTGTGCTCTGTACACAGACTCCGAATACTGCAGATTTGGACTTCCTTGTAGCTAGCTATTAAAGCAATCACCAGACCATTGCAAAAGCATAAAGGAAGTGAAGGTCAAGCCACTGGCAGTGAATTCTACCTTGCTGCAGTAATCTAAAAGGTTATGCTAGCTGGAAGAGGTACCACTTGCTGTGTACATGATGCACTGAAGAAAGCAAGGGACTCATACAGTGATTTTTAAACCTGCTGTTGCAACTTTGCTTTTGCCCATTTAAAGTTGAATTAATTAGTGTTTCTACAAAAAGATCAGACTGTTTTTCAGTCACTGAATTCCATATCTCAATTTAGCTTAAAGTATCTTTTGCACTCTCAACTCCTATTCCTTTATTGCAATTCTATGTCTTTTTGTCAAAGGATTTATCTAGTTATGATTAATGTTAATTTAGTTGTAACTGGAATTTTGGGTTGGTTTTGTTTATGAATGTTCATAAGGAATGTCCACTCTACAAAACCATGCATAAAAAGTTTCCAGATGTGTTCAGTTTTACACTTTGTTGCAGCATAGGGGCTTTTTACCAGTGTGGGTAAATACTTCACCAGAAAAAAGCTGGGAGCTTGAAGTTGATTCTTTTTATAGAAAACAGCAAACATTTTTTTTCCTGTTAAGCTCATTGGAAAGTTTCTGTAACCCCAAATAAATCTTTACTTTCTATTATAAAAGCTAAAATTAAGCACTCATTTTTTTTGAGCTTAGGTCTGAGTCCTGCAATGAGCTCTTTGTGCCTTTGTAATGGTAAAGGTCACATTTATGTATCCAGTGAGATGGAAGTGTGTCGCCCTGATTTTTATTCTTCTAGTGTTTTCATTTTTAGAGTCAGTCTTTCTCATGCATTTCATATAAACAAAGTAATGTTTCTATAACCATTTCTCTTGTTTTGCATTCCTTTCTTGATAGAAGAGAATTTGATGGACTTTTAGTTTGACCAGTGTGATTGGAGAGGAGGAGATCTCACCCTCCAATCCATGGTCATTTTAGAGAATCTGTAAATATCAGTGTGAAAAATAAAACTGGGCTTTTTCTTGCCTGAGCCACACGCTCTGTGTGTGTGTGTGCGTGTTCATTTTGTGTCCTGTAAAGACAGCAGTGTTCTAAATCATCATCAAAATAGACTTTTTTTGTCCCCTGGAAAGTTTAAGATGGAAAAGGATATTTTCTGTGAGTCCACTTTCAAATTTTTCCAGATTAGCTTTATTAACGCTTACTTCTTTGGCAGCAAATACTATATAGCATACACAGATTTTGGTTTAATTTCTTCAAATCAGTTTTAGTGCTCCACACTACATTTGTGCTTCTTCTGTATTTGCTCTCCAGAAGACAATGTTTCTGATGGAGAGTAGAGACTATATGGAAGCTCTCCTCCTGAGATCTGCAGATATATTTAAAAATATAATCAGATCTCAAAGACTGGTCAATGCAGACATCCTAACAGTTTCAGCTCAATGCTCTTTGTTCTCCTCAGCCTGTATTTGAGAAGGAACCCATAGTGGATTATTTCTCAGGACAGTGGAAAACTCTTATCCAACTGATCAGACCTTGAGCTACGGTCTCTAGCTGTTGGTAGACACTGCCTGGCATGTCAGAATTTGCTGCAGTAAACGTCCTCAAGTACTCATTTAGCATATGAGGCCACAGCATATTTGGGACTGGATCAGGTCAAAGCTTTAAAGTTGGATATCACAGTCCTTTTGTGTTTGAATTTGGATGTAGAATTAGCACTTTTATAAGGACCTCAGAAGTGTATCTGTAGCAATGAAGGCTGACTGCACACCAGACAGCATCAGTACAGCTAGCAGGTTAAATTGAGTGATTTTTCCCCTCTTTTTGGCACTTCAGATGCTGCAATTGGAGCAGGGCCCAGTTCTAGCCCTTGCCCCACCCCAGTATAAGAAACACAGACAAATTGGACCATGTCCAGAAGATGGCCACTAAGATGGGCAGGGTACTGAAGTATATGATGCACAAGGAGACACTGAAGAGACCTGAATTTGTTCAGCCTGAGGCTGAGGAAGCTAAGAGGAGAAGAGAGCTAATTGCTGTCCTCAGCTGCTTAATGGGTCATTACAACCAGATGGAGCCAGACTGTTAATGGACATGCACAGTGTAAGGACAGGAGGGAACAGATAGATATTGCAGCAAGGGAAATTTCAATTAGATGTGAGGTATAAACTCTTCATTGTGAGAGTAGTCACACACTGGAACAGTTGCCCGGAGCAACTGTTAATTCTCCTTTCTGGTGGATTTTCAAAACGTGATCAGGCAATGCCTTGAGAAACGTAATGTTGCTTTGAAGTTGACAGTGCTCGGCTTTGAGGGATAAACTCCAACCTCAGAATGTCTCTTCCAATCCCTACTGTTCTGAGTTGGTATACATCACTGATTTTATATGAAGGACATCATTCAAGTCTTGCCCAGGTATGGACACATTCCCTTCAAATGCTTACATATTTTTCTAGACCCTTTGTATTTCAAATTACGTCCTTAAATTTGTTTTTAAAGTCAAATCCCCACTCCGTTTAGATGCTTTCTAAGTCTGATTCCCATATGAAAGCAAAAAAGGAGAAAGGAGGGAAAAAAATCAATTTAACCTCCAGTATACCAGAGTATCAGAGTACGGGATCTGCCCTGTATCTGTGCCATCCTATTTTTTTTGCCATCTATCTATTTGGTTCTTTGTTATATCGTTCTCAGCTTGGATTTGTATAATCTTTATTTGTTCTTATGAGGCTCTGAGACTATCAGTGAAATCTCTTAAAAAAATAGCAAAGTGAAAAAAGAGAGAGAAAAAAAGAGACAGAAAATAGAGGATGGATGATATATAGCCTGGGTAGTTTTGCATTAGAATACTATTGACCCTGAGCTGAACTCCAATGGCACTTGCATTGGCTTCAGAGGGCTTTTGGAGCAAGCAAGGTGCAGACTGTCTTCAGTTTTGTATTTCACAGCACTCTCATAGGTCATCACTCCTACAATTCTTGATCATCACCCTTACCCTCCTTGGTATTTTTCAAAAACATGCTACAATGTAATTACGGGGCAGCAAGTTTCTTAGCCTTGTCTGTGAGGAATATGACTCAGTTTGACCTTCACTACAAATGTCACTAGAAAATGAGGAAAAATGAGAAGAAATACATAT
Source organism: Vireo altiloquus (assembly GCA_013396875.1). Classification (NCBI taxonomy): domain Eukaryota; kingdom Metazoa; phylum Chordata; class Aves; order Passeriformes; family Vireonidae; genus Vireo; species Vireo altiloquus. The sequence continues at coordinate 316,822 of VZRF01003077.1, forward strand.
GGATTTGCTCTTTATAAACCTATCACCTCATCTTTTTTGGACTTGTTTGGGATATTTAGACTCTCCACTTGGACACTGTGCATTTGAAATGTGTATCAGAAGTGTGCTAAAGCACATCCTTTTTATTATTATGTTTATGGCTGCTCCTCTGAAAAGAAAGCATTTGTGTCCAAGTCACCAAGAGAAACATTACCTCCTTTTTTATGTCTTGAGTGGCTAATACTTTGCTTTTTATTGCTTCAGTTATTTTTGTTTTCCTATGAAAATATTTGATTGTCTGATCCTTTTTTTTTTTTCCTGAAATCTCTTTTGGCTTGATTAATGCATGTGCAATGTGTAAACTCCATATGGAGAAGGATCTGATGTTCTAGTACTGTGAATAGGTTCTGGCATTGCTTTGAGCATGAACCTTATATATTCATCTGGGGAAAATAATGGTCTCTTAGATGTTGCTTTATGCATTTGGTTGTATGTCAGTTCATTTGCTCAAAAATATACAAAGTTTACTGCCAGGTTGGTTGATTTTCTTCAGCTTTAGGCTCACTCTATTTTAATTATGGCTATTCTGTATTCTATTTTTATTTAAAGTTCTTTCAGTATCTTTACTTCTCAGGACTACTCATTTCCTTTGCTCTGTCTTTCATGGTATAGGCCAGCTGCTAGTCTCTCACAGGCAGCTGGGTTTTTTCCTGTTATATCTTTCCTATTCTTCAAAACTTTAGTAGCTATTTGATTTTCCTAGCCTCAAGGCCCAGTCTGAGGCAGTAAAATGCTTTTGTTATAAATACTACAGTTAAAAGGAAGTATTCAAGGAAGCTGAAATTGCAAGTGCAAGGGAATCTCATCTTTAGAATGGTCATACAATAATCAACAGTGAGAGGCAGGCAGGGAAGTAGGCTCTTACACTTAGCAAGAAGTGCTTGTAGAAATACTTTCAAAGGAATTAAATACATTTATTTGCTATATCCACAACAACTCTAAACAATTGTTGTGATTATATTTTTCAGCTTGTTCTGCATGATGAAGTGACTTATTTTTCTGAGTTAAAAAAACCCACAGAAAAACAGAACAAGTTTCAAGATAGACAGATATGTTTGCATATAGATACACGAATGTAAATGTGTTTTCTTTTGCTTGAAGTTATTTTTATTTCCTCTATGACTGGTCATGGAAATGGGCCCAAACAATATCTGAGTGCAAAAATACTTGCTTTCTCTTCCTATTGTGCTATTTATCAGCACTTTAAATACTATAAGAAATACAGTGTTTTGGTGTAGTGTCATTTTGGTTATTTTTACCACTTCATAGTTTCAAACAGGAAGTTGTAAAAAGCACCTCAAATGCGTTGTGGACTTGGTTTACGTGGATTACATGAATAGGGCTCATGCTGCACAAGTGCATCAACAAAGTATCCTTGTTTTAATTTCATACTTACGATGGCAACTGATCCAGGTACCTCTAGTAAAATTTCTGTCCAAAAGGATGAGTGCCATATCATTTGCGTAAAGAAAATAGGGCTGCCTTAAATTAGGCCAATAGCATTCTTAGCAATAAAGAGATTGTCAGAGGGTAAATATTTTGCTGTACCAGGAAGTCGAAGGGTTTTGATCGTGAACTGATTTCAGTGTGGGACACTTATACCTTTAGGATATGGCTAAGTTGCAGAACAACAAAGATGAGTATTACACACCTTAACTGTGAGAAAAACTGAGAAATTAGAATAGGGGAAAAAAAAAAAACCTTAAGGAAATGAGTATCAATTAGATATTATTATTATTTTTTCCCTGAGTGCATTAAACATTTTATTCTCCATCCCCATATTGAGGGTTTTATTTCCTGTCATTGGAGGCTTTAGAACACATTTTAGAAAAAAGTAAGGTAGGTAAAATTTGTAGGGCTTTGTAGAAGAAAAGGCTAGTTGATTTTTGTAGCTGTCTCTCAATACCTTACCTAAATGGGTGACTGAACACAGAGCAAGAGACCTCCAAAGGATTTGCTCTAGCGTCAGTGTGGAACAAAGAGGATATTGTGAATGGGTAATCTTGGTGGACATGATAAAATCTTGCAGTTTATCCTACAGTTCTGTCACTTTGATGTTTCAGCAAATGATACTGTGCAATGGTGAGATATCAACAGGAGGAAAAACCTACAGAAAAGATGTAGGAGAAAAAATACAGGTGAGGAGAGAGAATGGAAAACATAATACTGTCAGTTTTTCTTGGTGCTATTATAGCCATGTTTAGATACAAATATTGGATTAAACTCCTTAAAATTATTAGTTTCACAGTTGAACCTTAACTTATGCTTTGCTTTTCAGCTGCGCTAAATCTCAATATAATGCATGGCTACTTTATGTCTCTTTGAGTGTCACAGAGTTCTGTTTCATTAACATCATTAAAACGATGTAAAGTGACTGATGACATAGTGTGTTGATGAAAATGATGAAACAGTTGTGTTTCTTGCCGTTAGAACCAAAATCTAAAGAACTATCTGCTAAATTTCCTCTTGGAAATTGATCTATTTTTTCTTTGTTGCTATAATAATTATTATTATTATTTTGCATAAATGAAGGGAGGAAGGCAAACTTAGTATTGTTTTCTGTGAGGCAAATAATATTTCCATATTTCTATGTGAAAAAAAATAATTTCCATTTTTCCTCTGATGCACTGTACTCTGGATTCAAATAGGCAGTGATATTCAGTAATTGTATGGTGCTATCTGCTTTTTTGACCAATCAGTAAATAGATTTAGTGGGGGTAAAAAAGAAAAGCAATAGAGAAATATAAGCAATAGAGAACATACATGTTTCTAACTGGAATTTGAAATAATATAGGCAGCACAGAAGAGCTCTGAAGGGTATTGAAGTATCTGATGAAAAGAGAGACAGAAGGGCCTGTTTCACAAATGAAGGGGAGATACAAAACTGGATATGTGGTATATTATTCAAAGGATAGTCAGAAGTGCTGACCTCATGCATTTTCTGAATGCAGTGCTAAGGTGACAAGTTATCCCCAGCACTGTTTCTCACCTTTGCACATTATTTCTCACCATATTGTTACTTCCATAAAACCTGATCAAAAATCATCCAGATTGACTCCATAATCTGATAAACCCCTGTTAAATGCATATTGTACAGTAAAGTGTAGTGTTAAATACCATCCAGTATTTTCTTTAATTAAAAATATTACTGATAGGTGGTGTCTTAATCCTTTTACATTATATAGCTCACATGGATATTTTGATTTGTAGTTTTTTTTAATGCCAATTTTTTATATTTCACCTGGCCCTTACATTGCTTTCCTTACTGTACATCTTTATAGTAGATTTGATTGTGCTTGCATCAGCCAGTCGAGAAAAGTATATACAAAGAACGAAAGGTTAACATGTTTGGCAGAATCATTTATTTTCACTCTAATTTAAAATTGAATGTTCAACTCAGCTTTTTTTTTGAGAAATAATGTTGGCATTTATATGTCTGGGTTTATTATTTAGAGTTGTTCTTATCATTTAGGTTAGACAAGAAAAACTATAAAAATGAAATACGTTTCATAATATTTTGAGGGAAAAAAGATATTGTGTCTCCATGATAAATTTGTTTCTTCAAAAGATCTTTCTTATGACCTATTTTGTCAGCAATTTCTTGTATCTAGGAAGATTATTTCTGTTGGCTAGACAAGTTCAAAATGACAGAGTAAGATTAATAATATAAATACAGGTTTTCCTTGTTCTATTGATTTATTGGGTCCTAAATCTCTGAACACTCACCTGTATTAGTCATTTTACTATTGAGAACAATGACAAAAAGTTACTCAGATGTATGAGTGTTTGCAAGAAGGAGCATCTTTGTTAAGTGCAATTGATTAGCAACATGCTACAAAGGAAGAATACCTCCTGTGAAAGTATCACTCTAACATTTTGGATGGATCAGATATGTACAGACATAATCCATTACTAGGAATTGTGCAAGGGAGAGGCTTAAGAAATATCTTCGTCTGAAATGTGGTCATGTCCCTGCTTCTATTCTATCCAATTCCACATTTTATCCATAATGGGTGTAGAAAAGTTACTTGTCTTTGGCCATAATTTCATGTACATTAGCACTGCTCTAATAGATGGAAGACTTTGATCAGGGGAGTCATCTTATTAAGACTTGATGTACTAGTTTATTTTTTTCTGAAGGAAAATGAATACCAAGCTGCATATGAGTGAATAGGCAGTATTCTCATTGCAAACAGGTAAAGTGTGTCCTAGGCTATGTCAGGATGAGTATGATTAGCAAATTGAGGTTATCACTTTCCCCTGGTTCTGGATGGAGCAAAAGTCACTTTGGCAATGCTGAGTGATAAAACAAGGAAGAATGGCCACAAACTGCAGACCAGGAGATTCAAAGACAGCTTAATGAGGCTGATGCAGCACTGGAGCAGGCTGCTGATTGAGGTTGTGGAATCTCCATCCTAGGTGATTTCAGGACTTGATTATTAAGCCCCAGCAGAGTTAAACTTGTGTTGGCAGAAGTCCTTCTCTGCTCTCAGTGGGAGGCTGAACTAGTTCCCTATAATAACATTTCTCTTTTGCAGCGAATTTTATTGTGAAGTCTAAGACCTTTTACAACATAAAAAAAATAAAGGTATGGGTAATTAAAAAAAAAGGTGACTTCTTGATTTTGATTTCTTGCTACATAAGTTTCTAAGGTGAATTAGGTGGCTGTTTCTTTCTACTCATTGGTAAATTTTTTGGGACTAGTTTAGATTTTGAACACTGATGCTGATACACTTAACTTTGGGTGAGATGGATCTAAGCCTAAACAATGTAATTTCACCTGATGGAGTGGTAACTTTTTACACTGTTGTCATGTCCTTCATTGTTGTCACCTGCCCCCAGAACTGAAATTAAAATTAGAAAAAAATTAAATTATTACGGGTGTTTAGTATTGAGGCATCTTTCAGAAAGTTCTTTTCTACCAAGATACAGCAACTTCATTACAGAGAAAAGAAGTTAAAATAAGTGTCAAGTCATAGCTTCTTAACTGAATTTTAATTCTGTTTAATTCCATGTACTGTAAATCTACAAATAATTGAAGTCATGTGTATGTTTTATGTGTTGTGGTTTTGGAAACTGAGAGCATGCAGTCTCTCAACAATAGCCATAGAATGTGCAGATCTAAACAGACTGCATAGAGAAATAATTATTTCTGTCTCTCTCACACACACAGGCTCTGTGGAAAACAGGGCTCTGTTCAACCTCCTTGTCATACTGTTTACATGCCTACTAGAAGTGGTTGTGTTTTTGTTTGTCACTCAATCTGTATGTGTCAAGCCCAATGACAAGGGTATCTAGTCTCTCCCACCCCCAGTGGCAACTACAGCAGAGAAATTCATAAACAGAAGCTTGCTGGTGAATTACCCACATCCACGAAGTCTGTTTCTTACCAGTGTAGAGAGAGATGTGTTGCTGTCAGTTTGAAATTATTCCCAGCCGCTGGAAGGTATAAAAACAAAATCCCCCCCATGGAGTCTCCCCAGGCATGCTGAGACAGGGGGACACTTGGGCTGCCCAAAGATATGGGACCTTGAAGAAACATCTGAAAAACATCCAAAAAACGCAGTAGTCTGGCAGGATGATGCTGACACCTCTCTAGCTTTTGACAACTTTCTGGCACTAATCATAGCTGCAAGCCTTATTTTGCGGGTAGACTATCTAGCCTGCTGCAGACTTGTAATATTGGCACTAATTTATGTTTATGAGGAAAAAAGAGGGAACCTAGTAATTTGTGCTTTTGAATGGGGACCTTTGGAAGATGGTGTTTGGAGGTGCAAAATATGTCAGGCAGGCGCTTTAGATTGTGAAAATTTGGTGAAGCAGTTGTTAGCAGAACACAGAGAATCAAAAAAAAAGTCAGAAGTTCAGAAACCAAGTCTCAGGTTGTTCTTCCTTATCAATCAGGTTAACAAACTGCACACAGGCAGACAGCCCATCTCAGTAAAATCTCAGAAATTCTTTGAATTAAATGTGAAAAAAAGATCTTCTGAGCTGCTTCCTCTGTATCACTTTGCCTTGTGGCAAGTGCATTTTTCATCCAGCAGTGAAAGAAACTGGCTTGACTTACCTATGACCAGGCTTTTTGTGCTCTTCACTGGAGGTTTTTGCAAGCCTCCTGTTGGGGTGTTGTTTCTAGTTTGTCAGCTCTGCTGGGGACACTTACGAGTCTGTCAATACAAGCTTCAGCTACATGTTCCATGGTGCTGAACTGCATCAAATTTCTGTCCTCTATCATGCAACTTTATGGCATTCTAAAAGTTGTGATCCACCTATCAGCAGCAGAGCTGCCTGGTAAAACTTACTTTTTCCCATTCCTTTCCCACATGAATGCCACAGCCTCTAACAGTAGAAAAATCCAAATGATTAACGCGTTTAAAATATATGAAGGATGTAGGGTCAAGTGCCGTTACAACTGTGGGTTACTGTGAGACAGCTTCTTATCTGTGTGGGGAAAGTACTTCTAAATAACTGGCAGTGGCCCAGCAGCACTAGAAAGGTCAATCTACTTAGTGCACATGTTTCATATTGTATTTTTCTGTCATTTTTTGCCTTTGAGTGAAGATCACAGCTAAAATCCCATCTTCTATTTTCTAGTCAAGGTGGAGATAATTTCAGCAAGCTTTTGTAGTGGGCTTTATTTGCCAGGCATGTTAAACTGCTTTTTATACTGATTTTATATTAAAATGTATACACACACACACACACGTATGTGTGTGTGCCTGCATATATATATGTATTTGCTTCAGCATACTTGTTGCTGTTGGAAATGTCATCTTTCACCTGAGTATTAAAATGAAGATTTCAGAGATTTGTGATATAAAATACACTGTACTTTATTGTTCTAGTAGGACTTTCACCAGTATATGAGAATTATCTACCAACATGATTACATTCCCTGGAATTTCAATTGATTTTGGTATTGTTAGCTTTGTTCTGCAGCTTGATACTGACTCCTGAAGCAGCTCGATCTCAAGAGATACTTCAAAATATTTCCTCTATGTGTCCATATATTTGTATGTTGTGCAAAATAGATTTTAAGACGACCAACTTCCAAATACTGGTGTGTAGATAAAATAGTGACTGCACATTTAGAGACTGTATGTTTGTTATGATGGAGTTTTATTTCCTTCATTTCTATACTTGAATATTTTGCAGAGTATAACTGTACAATTGAATGACTGCGTGACTTCTCTTGCCTGGGAGGACTTGGGAGTCTTTTATGAGAAAGGAATATAACTCTGTCACTATTACTGTTTGCTACCTCTAATAGTAAAATATTAGCAGGGTTAAACTTTTTATTTGAGTGACTGTTGCCACTGCAGTATTGTACATATAAAAATACAAAAAAGGTCATGTGGAAGCAAAAAGTCCTGCTACCTGAATGCAATCAGCTGGAGTCTCTGCAGGTGATAGTTATATAAATGTAACTAAACATTCATATAGTTCTATTTTAAAATTCTTCCTGCAAAAACCCTTTTTTTAAAAAATTATTTTGCAGCTGTTAAGAAATGTGTGCTGAAAATAGAATTGCATTTTTTCTGCTAACTTTGAGTTCTCCAAGTTTTGTTATATTTGGATATAATTATGACGTCTTAAAATAAAGAAATTATAATTTTCTCTTTTTCTTTTCAGAGTCACAGTGTACACTCTGTGGGGAGCCTGAAGGTGAGTGTGTTTTCCTACTAGTATTTTTCAAAGCAGCTAGAGGTGAACACTTGACTCTAATGATATCTGTGTACAATAGATTGGAAGTAGTACGTGAATGATGGAAACCAATGAAAGACATTCTACCTTATGTTAGATACAAAAAATTATTTGAATTAAGCTGAGTAAAGCACAGCACGTGCTCCAGGCAGAAAATACTAAAAGGACAAATATTCCATTAGAACAAAAATTGAAATTTTTACTTCTTATTCTCTTGTGTGTTTGTCAAACTAATTTGGCAGTAAGCGAGAGCGTAAAGAGACATTTAAGGACATCAATTTGAATATGGAAAACAAAGAGTCTGAACATAAAAGAGAAATGAAAAAATGTTTTTAGATTTGATATTACATTTACAGAGAGGCTGACACATTTTAGCAGGTGAAGTGAATAAATACTGCTTCTGAAATAAAGATAATTAAGCACTAACTTACGTGACTCAAATGTGTCCAGATGACAGTGTTTGTTGGTTTGTTTTGTTAGGGTTTTCTCCAAGTGACAAACTAAATGTCAAGATGAGACCCACATTTTACTTAAATGAATCCTGAAGCAATGAGATTATGATTTTTAAAGTCAGCTATTATTGAGGAAAACATCTCTAATTTATTTATTTATTAACATTGGTGCTGTTATAAAAAAATGTTAAAAGGTTGACCTTAGTTTGAAATCAACCACCTGGAGTCTTTCTGAGAAACAGAGTTCAAAATTATCAACGTAAATCCTGGAGAAAATGGTATGAACTGAAAAATAAAATTACAGATTGTAGGCTGTTTCCAACGATATTCAGCTTTTTATCTTGAATAGTTGCGGAAAAAAAGTTTCAGCTTCTAATGTTTTATAAATTTAGGAGGGAGAAGTTATTAAGATATAAAGCCTGGAAGTGGAAGGCCTTGAGATCTTGCATCTAGTGAAATAAATCAGTAAATTAGGTAATAATTATCTCCTTCTCCTTTGTTATCTACTGACAAATAATTATTTTAGAAATTTGTTTTGGTTGCATTCCTTTAATAAGCAGTCAATTGTTGTTTTTTTAATTTTCTTTGTCCTTTGTTTGATAAATTTATGATAGTACAGATACATGTATGAAAAGGAAAAATTAGATTGATGAGGTTTTGCCTTTCATGAGATATTTCTCTCCTGATAAGGTTGGCCAGCTTTAAAGTTATGCGTTGGATTAGTTCTCTTTTATTATATGCTGTGCCTGCTTTGTACCAATAGTTCTCCTTTCTTTTCCTTACTGCTCTTTCATATCTCTTCAGCTTTGCAAATATTAATAAATGTTTATGGACTTTGTAAAAAGGGAATTAAAAAAAACAAGGGTAATATTTTTTTAACTTTTACATGACTAAAAACCCACAATCAAAAGATAACTGTATGTATTCCTGTAGGAACAGGCCTCAAGAAATAGAAACGAACTTTCCCAGGACTGAATGTCTCCTGGATCACCAGTCTCTCCTCTAAAATACAGTATTAGTGGAATGCTAATTATTAATTCTCTGCTTCAGTTTTAAAAATATTGACATAAGTCATCTTAGATTAGTGACAAGACTTAGAATCTGAAGTTTTTCCCCTTGCTGGATTAGCGCAAATTCTTATCTAATACTGAACATTCACAAAAGTTTGATATGAGATTTTGTGATGAAGAAGCAGTTGCTCTGTAGATATGACTTTAGTTTTAGAAGGCCATTTTAAGAGAAACTTCCTGTTTCTGGGCATGGGCAGACAATATAGGATAAACCATCAAAGGAAAAACTCCAAGACAAAAGTCACTCCAAGACATTTGTATAAAACAAAACAAAAAAAAAAACCCTCAAAAAATAACCTTTTCCTATGCAATGTTCTATAAATTTTGCTGTGGTTTCATTGTAGATCAAGAGAAGGGTAGAAATAAAAAATCAAGTTTTTACAGTGTTCTAAGTATAATTTCTGGCTTTTCTCTGTAGCCTTCTTCAGAAATTTGAGATAATTTGTGGCTCGTAATTTGCATTTTTGGAATTTGAGGAAAATTCAGACAATATCAGTTAAAGTTAGATACTGTTTGCCTCCAAATTCTTTTTTTCCCCTCCTCCTTATCAGATAAAAAAAAATCAACGTTCATTAAGTGCCTTAAAGTACTTTAGTATATTAAGGTGAATTTGCAGTTTGTCCCAGTTTGAGACAAATTCAGAGGAGAATATCCTCTGAATAGAAATACAACCTGATAGAAAGCAGGTTGTAGTTACCCCTCCCCCACCAGGTTCAAGAAAAGGAAATATTACCTCGGAGGAAAGTGAAGAGGAAAAAACCCTATTTATTTAAAAAACACACAGGAAAAGAGTAGTGCTAAATAATCAAATCTCTTGCTGTGGAGAGAAACCTGGAAAAGTTTAGAGTCCTTCTGTGTGTGGTCTCTCTCCTCCCCGGAGCTGGGTCAGTGTGGGGGACCCCCCTGCAGGCCGGAGGGAAGCCTCCCAGTGGGGTTTCAGTGTTCTGATGTCCTGAACACGTCCAGAAGAGAAGAAGAAGAAACCAAAGTCCCAGAAAACAAAACTCTGTCTCTCTTCTTTCAAAGAAAACAGAGCCGAGAGCTGGCTGGAAAGCAAGGAAGATGCTTCCTCCCCTCTCTGCTGCAGCAGCTGTCACTCCCCAACAGCAGCAGAACAACAGAGAGGAGTAGTGACCTTGAAGCACAGAACTGCTTTGAAAAAAGTTCCTCTGACTGTTTTGTTTTTTTTTTTCTCTCCCCTCTCAGGCCCAGTTTAAAGGCACAGAATGGCATAAGATTCATTTTCTGGGCATAGAGCAGATGATACAGGATACACCATAAAGTCACTCCAAGACAGTTTTGGGCAGACATGCCACAGTGTAGTCCTCCTATACTGGTTTCCAAAGTGTTAAGCAGAGATTCATTTGAGAAATAGTAGATGTGGGGAAAACTTCCTGGCTTGGCTGAGGGGAAGACAATGTTTCATATTTTATATCTTCCAAGTTCCTCTGAAGATGTTTATGCCATTTCTTGAAAGATCTGCAGGCAGCTAGGTGTGAATTTCTGATCATGTTCTGCCTTCTGTAACAGAGGTGACAGAATGGAAACATTTTGCAAGTCTGAAATTCTGCTTGTCAAATTGGTCAGCTGCAGTCTCACTGTTGTCATTACGGTTCATCCTTTCTCTAACCATCAATCCCCTTTCAAGACCAGTGGTTCTGTCCTGGATAATCTAAGTGTCATAAAAACAGCTGTGTAAAAACAGAGCCCTTTGCTGGGGGCACTTTGCCAGGTTTTTAGCAGTTAGTGCTGCACTGCAGAAAGCAAGTGCATTTATCTGCATACACATTGTTGCTCAGGTGGTGTTGCGTTTGCTGGCTACTGTTTCAAGCCGCAATGAGCAACAAGTCCACGTGGGCCAAGCCTTCCTTCTGAAAGCATGGACCATGGGACCCTCACTGGCCAGGGAGCCTCATGGCTAGCTCGGGTATCTTGGCTCTCTGCAGCCACGCAGCAGCAAAGGGGTGAGAAGAGGCTTCTGTGAGGAGAGCATGGAAGATCTTTATTCACATGGTGCTATCAGGATGTCCAGGGGCAAAGGCAAAGGCAGGCAGAGGGTCTGGGATTTTATCGGGATCCGGGGAGGGGTGGAGTTGGGGTCCCTGAGAGACCAACAGGAGGAGTCCAGAGGAGAGGCCAGGGTTTAGCCGGGAGGGGGGTAAAAGGGGCTGGGGGAACACCACAAGGTGGGGACCAAGGTAGGTGCATATTTTGTAGACTGAAAACGGAAGGAAGATATAAGAGTACAGATTTCTCATTTCAGTGTTTTGCTTGGGAACTTGTGGTTCTGCAGTTAAATGTGTCACATGTCCTCCTTTTCATCCTATCTAAAGAGAATGAGTTGGACAAAACTGAGATCTCTGAGAAAAAGGCTTTTGTATAAGCTGCAAAGATTGTCTGTTCTGTTTCAAAAATCATGGGTTTTCCATGTTGTTGATAGTGTGCCAGCTACCGTTCCTGTCAGTGTGAGATATTTAAAGATGGTCAGGTTTTTTTTATACGGGGAGTGAACTAAAGTTGCCGAATCCCATTAGCATGGCTACTTCAAGCTGAGTCATCTTCTGGAAATGCAAGAGCAGCAATGACATGTTTTCAGAGAGGTGACAACAGCTACCTTTGGGGAAGTGATCTGCAGCTGACAGATTATGTCGTCTTGGTAAACATTGTTGGGTTGTTGTTTGCTTTATTCCTGCTCAAATTTTAAGTGAGGCTGGCGTGTTATAGGCATGTGTCTGGCGCAGTCCTTGTGACAGCTGAAGTACTCTGTTCGACACACTGGTGTAGTCATGAGACATTTCAGGAACAGGTATCTCCATTAGTCCTCTAGCAGATGTTTCTGTTCTTTCTAGATCTTTGTATTTATTCACAGGAGCTTTTGAAAGAGCTGTATGATCAAATGTAATTTTTTATATTATCAAAGCAGAAAACAAGTACTTTTGGTGGCAGCCAGGCTTTCAGTAGACCACTGTGTCTTCTCAGAGCCTATGCAAAGGAAAGCTTTTCTTCCAGGCATTTTTAGTATTCTTCATAACTCCAGTAGCATCTTAGTCTTTCTCTAATTTGTCCAGGTAATTCAGATTCTTCCTCAGTGTCTCAGATCTCTTTTGAGAGACACTTTCAAGAGTGAGTACACACTACACAGTTTGAATACACAAACAGTTTGTATACAGCCACAGTTTGAATTAAGTTTGCCCATTATTTTTTGCCAGTAGCTGGCACAAGAACTGGTTGGTGTTGTTAGACTTGCTGGGTTTGTGGTAGGAAACTTTAAATAGTGAGTCTTTTAATTATAAAAATAAATATTAGTCCCAAAACGAGAACTTAGAGGAGACCTGTTTCTTAATGTATCTTACATTGCACATTGGGTTTTTTCCCTTTAAAAAACCTCTCTTTTTTAGTTTAAGCAGTTAAGAGTTCATGAAGCCAATGCATAGATACCACATGCCTCCAAGTGTCAAAAGATTGAGAAATTTATCACAATTATATTTTATCTGATAATAAATCCAACTTCAGAAAATTAAGACCTTTTTACTGTTGATTTAAATTTTTGAGCTAAGATGCCCACATAATTTTGTCTTTCTCTGAGAAAAAAATGTTTGTGCAAATTTTTTAGCAGTTACAAGAATACTAGTGTATGTCACAGATTTACCCTTACAGAAGTTTATGTTAATAAATTGTGGAAGGATTTTTAATATGATTAATAGTGGAGGATGAATTTAATTTATTTTTATTCTAATTTTAGTTTGTAAAAGAAGTTTTGAATGTTCTGAAATAAAACCAAATTGTACTGTTTAATTATATTTGCTCACAAGATGCATAAAATATTCAGCAGAATTTAGGAAATACAAGAAACATTAATAAATAGTTGACAGTAAAACCAAAAAACTCTATATTCCTTGACAAAAATAATGTCTTTTTCAGATATGTCAGTGTTAAAGAGATGTATTTATGTCAGGTGCTATCAGCTTTGGTGCCTTCTGCTCTCTGGTTAATGCTAGTGTGTTGGAGTTTGGGGGGAAATAATTCTGGTTTTTTGCTTTGTTTTTTGGTCTGTTTTATTTTGTTTGGTTGGGGGGGTTTTGTTTGGTTTTGGTTTTGGTTTTCCTCTTTAAATAAAGAATTTGGAGAGTAGGTAGTTCAAAAAAATACCCTAAACTTGGCAATATGTCTTAATATTGATGATGTTCCATCTGTGTAGTTCTGGCTCTGAATATAAACATTTCCCTTGGTATATTGTGGAAAACTATTGCAGGCATATTAATAACTCCAGAGAATTTCCTTAATCTTCATTTTGCTAATCTTAACATTTAGTAATCCACACAGAGAGGTGACAGTTTTTCCATTGTTAGCAATGACTTTCAAGAGCCCCATAGTCTTAAGTTTTTTATACTTCTGCTGTATTTACCAACAATTTATTTAGACCAACAATTGGCAGTAATAAAATAAAAGTTGTCCGAGGAAGCAAAGTACATTTCACGACACATGATCCTGACATTTTAAGGATACAATAATAGATAATAAAATATACTTTGCCTAATTTTAATATTTCTTCTTTTCCTGCTACTTAAAAAAAAAAAATCACAATTTCTTCACGTGAGAAAGTTTCTTATTCTCTATATGTACCATGAAATACTTAAATAGATTATGGTTCCTGCTATCAGTATAATTATAATTCATAATTATTACCTGAAGTGATTGAGATAATGCTGAGTTTATTCATTCATGTATGGAAAATTTTCTGTAAATATAGGGTCCAGGTCTTTAATCTTTCTGCTTTGATCTATTTGTACACCAACACCTCGATTTTCATGAACAGACAAATTTGTGTGCCTGTGTGAACTTCCTTGCTAGCATTTAAATAATAATAAATAAAATTACTGGTAGTATGAAACTTCCTCCTGATCCAAGAATTGTTAATAAACGTTTCTTAACACTTTAGTTACTACTCTTAAGGTGATTTTATTTTTCATTTTTATAGAAACTTTTTCAAGTTTCACAGAATTATATTGCTGTTATACTCCATTGGGTAGTCTGTAAATATTGAACTTTCTTTTTTACAAAAACATGCAAGTTAGTTACACTATGTGCTTTTAAAAATAACCTGCAAAATTTGGAGGTATAAACCTAAATACACTTTTTAATCTCTTTCTTGCTGGGCTAATGTGTGAGATTCTACTAATTAATTTCTTTAGGATACCAAGTTAGAGGATATTCACAATGGGCATTATTCTTGGACTATAAAGTGAAGAGATGTGATGTGTGTCATGATTTTTAGGAAACAGTTATAGAGTTTTTTTCTTGAAACAATATTGAACCACATGTTGCTGCTGTATTTTCATGTTGCCTGCATTTAGGCTGGCAGCAAGACTTGTCTATTGTATGTTTACTAAAGATTTAGTTACTGAAAAAGTTCTCAGTGTCTGGCTATTTGAAATATTTGAAGGTTCAATTTCAAACTGATCATTCATATTTATATTGTTTGAAAAGTTATATATGGCATTATTAAAATGAATACTTTTGTCTATAACTGGTAATAAAGCTGCCCATTTTATCTAGTTGAATTGAAGTAGAGAATGGTATACTCAAAAGCCTAGGTCCTATATAAACTCAGTGTGAGATATGGTGATACTAATTTTGGTTCTTTTATAGGCTCTCTTGTAATTCATTAAGATTAAAATGTTTGGAGAAACAAATCTCATTTTATTTTAAGAAAAAAAATTATTTTCTTTAATAAAGTGTGTTCCAGGCCTTCCCTTAATTTTTATTTGGAATAAATTAAATTAATTCTTCAGCTGTTTTTACTTCTCATATGTACAGGAGACAGCTGTACTCAAAACTACATTGTTATTTTTGTTTTTTTCATCTATTGCTCCGCTCCACTGAGTTTTGCAAACCAAAAAAGAAAAAAAATATTTAATTTAGATAAATAGGATGTAATCCCAAATGCACATTCATTTCACATTGTTGTGATTAAACAAACAAAACCAAAGACAAGGACCATCTTAGCTCTTTTGCTTCACTATGAATGAATAAGTGAAAAGCTGATTTGATTTCTAGGGATGAGGGGAGAAAAGTTGGCCTCAAAGGTTGTAGTCAGCACACACTTAAAGATTCATGCAGCATTAGAAATGTGAATATTTCCTCTGCCAACAGTGAATGAAGTTGCCAATGTAATTTAGTCCTGTAGGGGAATAAATACTCTCAGGACTGCAGTGGTGCTGGAGTGGGGGCCAGTGCAAGTAAGGTCAGTGCAGCCTAGAAGATGCTGATATTTTAAATTAACATTTGCATAGATGTAGGTATGTATATACACACACCTCTTTCTTCCATTTTTCTTCTTTTGCTATTTGTTTAGCACATTTTCATATTACATGAAGTGTCCTGTTTTGAGTAGTTGTTCTTATATGTCACATTGGTCTGTTGAATGTTAATTTCTGCAGGGGGATCTTCCTCTTAAAGATGTTGTTCTAGAAGTATGTCTCATAAATGAAAACATTTCTTTTATAGTGTGAAATGTCTGCACTTTCCCTTAGCTTCTAATTTTCATGCTCTGCAATTCAACTGTAATACTGCTTTGTATGTGTATGTAGCAGATCTCTTTATGTCGAATGGGAATGTCTGCAGAGTATTGCCTACAGCCTCTAGCACACTTCTGCATCTTTGTAGGATAAGAACATGGTGGATTTCTACCTAAACATAGAATTTTTTTTTAAAGGTGGTACATTTTAACATTCATTCCTCATTTAATTTACTATGGATTTGACCCAATAAAGCTGAAATAGCTGATATTATGGGTCAGATTTTTTTGTTCTGCAGTGTATAGATTGGGTTGGACCACTTTCAAATTTGATTTGGCTTTCACTATATCACTCCCTGGACCTGTCCTTTAGTCCCAAGCTCAGGGCAGCCTAAGCCTCTGCAGACACCTGCTTATAAGGAAATCTAGGCCTGCCTTAGCTTGAAGCTTTATATCTAACAGTAGCCTTGTGCTACTGGAGAATTTCATTATCTTTGTCCTTTTACAGGAAAAGGTGAAGCTAATTCTACATGTAAAGTTGAACATGAGTGAGATGCAAAATGCTCTAAATGACACTGGATCTTCTGTATGCAAGAATAAGTTATTGTTTCTCGATCAGTGTTAAATTCTTCTGGGTAGAGGGAGAGTCTTAAAAAAATCTGTGATAGTAAAATTTGAGAAGCACAGTCGGAACAGAAAGCAAAACCTCCATTTCCATCACCACACACTGCAGCCTTCAAGACTGAATATTTCCAATCCATCTTCTGAAACCCGTGCACAAATAGATTACATTATTATTATTGCACACTTGTACACATTTCATTCTGACCGAACAGCACATGACTGATTTTTACTTTGATTTTAGATCATCAGTCTGAAAAGTTTAAGAAACAGTGTGCTAGCAAAGGAACATGGTTTTGAAGCCAAAACCTGCATTAATTTAAAAGACATTTCTATGCAGAAAGAATGCTGGTTTCTCCTAGAGTGTGTATTTGCATAAATCTTAGATAACTTCTGGCAACACTGATCTCAACAATGTATAAGAATCACAAACTCTTAACTAGTGCAGAGCTACAACTGATATTAGTGGAAATACTATGTAGAAAAAGAGCTAGGGCTTCCACAACAAAAAACTTCAAGCAGATTGATTTAGTCTTTTGTACCTGCTGATTATTTTCCATAAGCTTTCATCACAGTTTTAGTCACTGAAATCTTCTCACTCCTTATAAAATATTAAAGGCAACATTTTTCTATAATAATATGTGACAAAGAAATAACTTTTAGTATATGGTTAGAATTTTTTTTTTGTATCTGCTGACTGACTGTTCATGGCAATGAAAAATATGATGGCAGCAACTGTGTTAATAATAATTAGCTTATGCAGATGAACGTTAAACAACCTTTTCAGTGCTGGTCTTTTTTCCAAGTGCATCGAGAGGCAGCATCTCCTTTACAGTGCAGTTCCTACCCAGGGCTGGTTTTGCTAATTTTAACCCCACACAATATAGCTGAAACTTGGGTCAGTTTCAGCTCTATTGGGTCAGTCTTTCCCCACAGCCTCTATTTCTCAGTGGTAGAAATGTACTACCACTGGATGCCTCAGCATGCTTAGCAAAAGGAATAAACTCTTACATTAGTGCTGCACAAAGGTCATGGTTCACTCTTTATTTGTTTTACCTGACGTAGCCCATGCAAAGATAATGGGATAAATGTATTCTGTCAGATATTGGGCTTTGTACATGGCCCAACAAGTTACGTGGAAGAAAAAGATAATAATTTTGTTCACTGTTTAGAATGGACTCCCCAAATCTTCGTTTGCGAAGCCTAGCCATGATGATGATGAAGAATGGACTCATTGTTTAATTAGAAACTTCGAATATTGAACTTGGTTACACTAGTGTTAATTATCAGCATTCCTTATGAGACAGACTAATTATTAAAACATGGAAATAATTTACCTTTCAGCATATGTGGAGACAGTAATCTCTTGGGGGATTTTAGCTTGTGTTGAATTTCCATTATTCCGTTACATTTTTTCTTTGTCAAGTATATAATAACAGTGTCCTTTTTAAGATCTGAATGTCTGTGCTTGCAAATCAGACTCCATTCTGAAAAGAAACTTTTAAGATTGTTGGGATAATTCCATCCCAACTGTCACTGTTCCTTACCAAGAGCATCCAAAACTAGTGATGGAACAACATTCCTCTTGTAGATTATTGTAAGTTACGGATTTTGTGAACTGAAATAAGACTTTAAGTTAATGCCATGAATGGCACTATGGATATTTTTTTTTTGCCTTTTCCTCAATAACCTTCAGTTCATTATATTGATATACAAGCAAATTAATTCCTGTACTGATGAAGAACATGTGAGTTTTTTCTGTCTTCCTTTCTTTCCCTTTATATTTACTGTGTATAAACTGTGTTTAAAATAGTTTTGTGCTAGTCATAGTGGTTTTCACTTTTCTGGTGGTGAAGCACCTGATTAAATGACTGTTTAACCACTGCAATATTTGCCTTGAACCACAGAAACAACAGGGAGGATCTGGAGGATATTACTGAAGACAAGCCAAAAATGGCTTTTTTCTTCTTTATTTTGTCTATGCTAGCAGACTGGACACTTTATCATCCAGAAAAGTCCCTGCAGTTTAAATTCTGGCCTTTTCTTCTGTAAGCTAAATCTGATTCTTGATACCATAAGGCTTATGTATGTATTGTGTTTCCTAGCTAGCTAGTTGCTGAGAGTTTAAACCCAGTTTGGGAGAGGGTTTTTTGGAGTGATTTACTTCATGTTGTAAAAGTGTTCTCATAAAAAGACATGTTATTACTGTATACGCCATGAGAAACTCTTTGCAGCAATCAATATATAATTTAGGAATCCTGCTTGATACCAAAGGTTCTCTGCCTGCAAAGGTTGGGTCTGAGTGCACTCCAAGTATGGGGATTTTTTATAGTCTGTATATGAATGTCTTCATATTGATCTAAAACCTAAAAAAGGTAAAAAAATCCTCTTGCTTTAGGCAAAAAACTAGCACTGTAGGGTTTCTAAGCATCAACAACCATAGATATAAAGGTCCCACAAGACATATGACAAGGAAAAATTCAGCTTTCAAGGTTGAATTCCAGATATTTGGTAAATAAGCAACAGATTCACCGATTGATGGAGGACTTCAGGTAGAAAAAAGATCAAATTCCACTTGACAAGGAGAAGCCGTAATTGGGGAGGAGAGGTAAATCTTTATATGGTGGCACTTACTCAAGAGCAGAATTGGGAAAACATAGAGAACTTCTGAACTATGTCCAACAGATGGTGATATTCAAGAGCAGCAAGGAACAAAGGAAGGGAGATCCCTCCCTGTGGTTTATTTTTATGACACAATGTCAGCTGCTTTTCCTGTCATGGCATAAGTCACAATAAGAGAAATATGATTTATTTGCAGAATCTTTATAAATCTAATTTGTTTGTTATTGTTCAATGTCTTTAACCTTGGAAAGGTGAACTCAGATTACCAATAACCTGAGGGGAGACAGACACATTTATGATCCCCCAAACCAATATACCTATGCTTCAACTTCTTATTCTGTGACATGAGAATAGAGAGACCATGGAAGATTAAACACACCCATTTCTCTAACTGGGAAAACCAGATACAGAAGCATCATCTAGCACAAAAGATCAGCTGTAGATGTGATAGAAGACGTAACAGAAGAGGGACAAAGACCAACTTTGTAGTTGGAATTTGTGCTCTATTCCTTTGATGCAGGACTTTTTTCCCAGTCTCATAGTCTCTTAGGATGGTGTTTTTAACACCTGCAGTGAATTTGGTCCCATTTTAGCATTTTAATATGTCTGTGGAAAACATTTGTACTCTGCTAATCCACATATTACCTTTCTGTCATAATTATTTCAATGTAGCAAGCTCAGGACTTGATGTATCCGACTGAGTAGGCAACACAAACTGAAATGATTAATGTGTTTGAAATGGGACAGTTAAGGAAATTTTGCACTAAGTTTTTTCTACAAGACAGATGAAGCTGAATACTTTGTGCCTGCATCTGTGCTCTATTCCTAACATTATCTTTTAGAAAGATCAGCCTCTGAATATGAAGACATATGAAGAATTGTACAATATATTTTAACTAGACATTGACAAATCAATCATTCCAACTCACAGTGGAAAGCAATAGGCAATTTGTTACTGTCTCCAAAAATGATGGAGATAACAGGAAAAAGAGTTGGAGGAGAATCCAAAATGGAACACTGACAGAAGCAGAAACAAAATACAGCCCTAGCTGACTGTGTAGTCACTTACTATCCCTGCTGACTGATTGCAAGATCTTGCAGTAAAAGTACAATTACCACGTGGTTCTAAACAATTAGCATTCTCTAGCAGACCTACATCACCCTCACAACTGAAAATGAGATAACTCTTTAACATGTGATGAGTTACATTTACAGTTGAAACTTCAGGAACAACGAATACTGGAGATATAAATTCAGTTCTTGGAATTAAAAAGAATAATGTCCCATATTGTTTTATGGGATGCTGCTACAAAATACATTTTTAAATACTAGGCCATATGAAATAATATGTTACCGTAACTAAATTAAAAAAAAAAAAAAATCAGTCACTCCACATGGTTTTCAGTATATCTTTTTTTTTCTGTCAGAGGCTATTTTTTCCAGAAAAATCTGCTGCCAGAGAATTAAGTGCTTCCAGCTGAGAATCAGAAAAAAAACAACGAATCAACATTTGGATGTTTTTAAGGTTTAAAAGCTGTAGTAGTAAACAGCACAAATATGTAGTAAGAGAACAGTGTCCCATTGTAATCTGTTGTGAATCAGCTGAGATCACATCACAAAATGCTGTGCCATTCAATAGGCATCTAAGTAACCACAGCAACAGAAGGCTCTGAGGCAGAACCAAACACAGGTAGTTTTAAATAGAATCACAGAATGGTTTGGGTTGGAAGAGAACTTTAGATCATCTCGTTCCAACCCCTCTGCCATGGGCAGGGACACCTTACACTAGACCAGGTTGCTCAAAGCCCCATCTAACCTGGCCTTGAACACTTTCAGGGAAGGATCATCCCCAGCTGTTCCAGTGCATCACCACCCTCATAATGGAGAATTCTTTCCTAGTATCTAATCTAAATCTCTCTGTTTTCAGTATAGTAAATACATAAGGCGTAAATTCTGGACAGAATGTTTATGTTTGTTTTATAGTGATTGGTTGTTTACTAAATTTTAAATTTCAAATAACGTCTATGTATGTTTTGGTTGAGTCCACAGAGACCTTCTTAATAAGCTGTATGATCTAAAAAGTGATCAAACGTACCATGAAGATAAAGGAAATTTATAAAGAAAAAGTGACACTATTTAACAGAAGCAACATTTTAATATAATTTGTAGTAATGAATGATAATTGTTTTCAAACTGAAATGTGGGAACACAGCAGGGCAATTCCGAAAAATGTCAGGATCTTTCTCTCTGACTGGCTTAGAAAGAGATAAATGCATTGTAAATATTCACAGTTTGATGTTCTCTTCAACTCAACAATTCTTTATGGAACATTTTTCACTCTGTGGTAAACATCTCTCCTGTCTCACCCTGAATTTAGTGCCCTAACTCGCTCCATTCTTCTTTCTGTTTCCTTGCAGCATAATGAATCATACTCTGTCTACTGCTAAAATATGCACAGTAGAGGGTTTTGTTTCTTGTTTGAACAGGTAATATGTTGATTAATAAATGCTGCATAATTTATCGAAGAAGTAATTGCTCACACAGAGGTAAATTAAGCTTCCTAGCTATACTGAACTTCTGGAAAGCTTTTTTCTGGCTCTAATTTCTGGTGGAATAACATTGATACAGTGTCTCTCATCAGGAAAAGTGACTATAATGAATATTAATTTTAAAGGAGTGATCTAAAAGTTTTGGTTGAGGTTAATTTTTGAAGAAAAGGTCAGACCTGTTGAAAAGAAAACATATCTTAGAAATTTAGGGATTCAGATGAAAATGTGCTTACTAGTGTTTCATAAAATAAATATTCTCTGTAGCTTATTGACAAGCTCTCCTTCAGATGTGAGAGATCCTTCAGTCCCCATTCCACTTAGTTCAGAGCAGGAACACTGAAGCTGGGGCTGTTTTTCACAGTAATGCTCTGGTCTGGATTAAAGTCTAATGTAGAACAGGTCTCCTGTGGCCTATGCAATCATTCTTTCTTTGAAAGAGTACATGGCTATTTATCCATAATGGTACAAGAGAAACAGACAAACACATTATCCAAAAGCAAAATTCAATCATCTATTCTGGTTCTGTTTTTAAGGAATAAAAATGGAACAAAGGAAATGCATGGAGACAACAGCTCTGTTCAGTAAATGATTCCATTTACATAACTTCAATTTTTTTGTTATTTCTTATGGTTTACATTTTTACAGTTTGAGGAATGTTAATGTGGATAACCATATCTAAAGCATGGCTTCTCAGTATATATCCTAACATGTTTAAGAGACATTTGTAGTAACACCGCATTTTGGAGAGACCATGCATTGGATTACTAGGTTTAAAATCTCACTTTTAGCAATGTTAATTTTACTGAAAATTATTTGAAACACTAAAAGCAGAAGCTTAGTATGCTAATTGCCAGTAGGTTTCTTGGTGATGTTTAGGATGCTGACTTCAGCCTGATTGTTTTGGATTCATTGAAGTGCTGGAGCTTACAGCCCTGGCTAAAGCAGTGGGATTGCTGGCTCCTGGATTGCAGCTGCACTGACCTTGCTTGGTCCCACCTTCATCAGCTCCCAAGGACTGATTTCAAACTGAGTGAAAAACAAGTACCTTTTCCAATGACTTGATTATCTAAGCTTGGCCACTTAAAGTGTGATATTTGTATTTTTATTGTATTTGAGAAACAAAAAGACAAAGTAATATTCTGTTTATCAACATGTTTTGTTTACCCTCAAGTCAATTTGTGTCTCTTGCCTTTTTACTGCACTGAGCAGGGAAAAAGCCTTGTCCTCAAAAGATGTCTGGATGTTTATATCAAGTAACAAAGGCAAGCCCAAGCGCTGCTCTCTGAGTACATTTCAAAGCATCAATGAGTGGATTGTTTTCCAGTTTTGCTTTTTAATGAGAAAAAGAAAAGGTGTTAATGCAAAGGAATAAAGTTTGTAATTAAGCATATAGTAGGAATTAAACATAATCCTGAAACAGAACATCTCAGTTTCTTAGGTAAGCTTGATATCCAAATGCATTCTGTCCTTTGTCTCATTTCTCAAACTGATGCACAAGACAAGATCAGCTAAACTGATCCATAAATTATTTCCCTCTCTTCCCACTGTGCTTTCCTTTCTTTTGTCTTACTTCAACCAAGTAGGCTTTGTAAAAGTGTAAATCAAACAGCTGAATGCTGCCATTTATGACTGTTTTGATTACCAACTTTTGTTTTCCAGAGTGGCATATTTAAGGTGTAAAATAGCTGAAAGCGTGGTCAGAGAGGCAACTTGCAACCTGAGCACTAATAAATTAAGACCAATACATAGATCCTGTTTCTTGTATAGAAAAGTATTAAATATTTTGAAAAGTCCTTAAAATCATTCTCTGCTTCCACTGCCACTTGTCCCTAAATGTCCATGAACTGCATTTATAACAAAGCACAAGTGTATGCTAGTAAGGATGATGCTTGACAGACTTGCCTTGGAAGGTGTGTGATGATGAATGAAAACCACTGCAGCTCTCAGATCTGCAGCAGAATGGCAATTGTTTGATCAGCTGTGGCATCCCTAAGAAAGCTCTGGTGAGACTGGAGCCTTTCAGTCTTACAGAATTCAGGCATGTCAGAGCTTTGGCTCTTCCCAAAGCACAATAATGTTGTGAAGATGGAAAGAAAGTCACTTGCAGAATTGTAGCAGCTGTGCTCTGTGTCTGGAAAGCATATAACTCTCAAACTCTTGTATACATATTTCAGTAGCTGAGGATGAGCAAGTTACCTATTGGCACCTTTACTAGAAGAAGGTGAAATAACCTATTCTTGGAGGAAATTTAGAACTGGAGAGGTTTTTTAAAAAAAAAAACAAACAAACAAAAAAAACCAACAACAAAAAAAACCCAACAAAACCAAAAAAACAAAGGAAACGGTAGAAGAAGGAGGTACCATGGGAGCAGCAAAAATATTGCTGATGCAGCATTATATAGAAGTTAGGCTTGTGAGTTAGTCAAATGGTCATTATCATGAGACACTTGTACATTTCACTCTTGGCTTACTGGGCCATGAAGGCAATGACAAAATTCTTCCTCACGATCTCAGGAGAGATTCTGAAGTACACAGCTGCCAAGCCTTGGACTAAGAACAATGTATGCACTTTTAAATATAAAATTCAGCTGTGAATTTTCCATTTCACCATCAACCTAAGAAAGACTAATACATTATTTGTTTAGTTGTCTGCTTAGCTGCTCAATTGAGCACACGCTTTGTCTTCAGCAGTCAAGTTTAAATATTTCATTATATGTCAGTAATAATCAGCTTAAGCCTGTGTTGCCATTTTTTGTTGAATTAGGTATACTTGTTTGACAGCTGTGGAAAAAGAGAAGTTATTTGTCTCATAGATCAATAGGGCTGCCCCATCAGCATTGAATTCCCCATTGAAAATTAAGCATCAGCTGGCTCATAATTACCAAGTCAGCCTTAATTGTCAAGAATGTAAAGCTGAATACTACAGTGAAGCAATGTTGAATGGCATGGAAAAAATGTGATTTAAGGGCTATATATTAAGAATTTCAGGGATGAATATAAGCATTTCTGCTGTGCTGCACTTGCATAATCATGTTACCAAAAAATACAAAGCTGAAATAAAAAATGAATTAAAATTATAAAACCCGGAAATATCTGAAATGGGACCTGTTTTTGAATTCTTTCTGTATGCAAACCCACATTTTAAAAGCCTACTTTCCATGAGAACATTGCTTCTTTTATTGACTGACAGTCAGGATGCTTCCATCTATTTTATCAAACTAGTGCATTTTTGATACACAGATATCCCATAATACCTCCAGCAGTTAACTCATCACTTGTAAACACAGAATGAAGTGTAATTTGCTGTTGAACAAAGTCTCCTGTCAGATGTCTTAGCTGGCACAAAAACAGCACAAGGCTGTTTTTCTTGAAAAAGATATTCAGGCAAAAGTATGTATGTATTCAAAATGAAGTCTTTTATCACTTTAATCAATTTTGATCTTAATATGTCTAATATAATTTATTTACTATTTAATGTAGCTCCCCTTTGGTGAGAAACATAAGCAGTTAATGAACTGCAAAATGCTTCTATGTAACTAAATTCTAAAAGCATTTGACAATTAATTGAATTAACTATGTCTTGAAACCTGCCATGCTGGGAATATTCTAGAGATTGATAAAAAGCCTGCTTTCTACACATAAAGCAAAATTTTCTCTGCCTAAAGCTATGTCCATAATTTTCACTGTGAATCAGGGTACATATATGTAAGCAGTCATAAGATAAAAGGCCTTAGACTTAATAGTTTTAATATAAAAATTTATATTCTCATATTAGATAAAAAACACATCATAATTGTACCTACTAGATCACTTGAACATTTGAGCTGTGTATTCACTTTTTTCCTGTAAAAAGAGGATGAAATATCTCGGGAAAAATATTTTGATGAGCCATCACCTCTTGCTCACAAGTGCTATTTTAGCCTAGATTTTTTAGCAAGGTTTTTATTTATGTATTGGTCAATCTAAGGAAAAAAAAAGTGAGAAACCAAGTGCACTGGAAGTGGCACAGTCCAGGATGATCACTTCTGTAATATTAGTTATAGATGAAGATTTTTGTTTTCCATTTTGCATATGTTTTGTAAACCCTTCTGTAACATTGTCCTCTGCACTGCAGGTCCCAACCTGCAGAATTCCTGGGGAACAAGGCTGAAGAACTTTTTTAGTTACTAATCTCTACAGATATAAACTTAATCCTAAACTTGTTTCCAAAAATAATAAGAGTATCTGTTAATTACTCAGCTGCTCCACAATTCACCAGTTACAGGATTAAAAAATAGGTGGACCAACTTGCTTTAAATGCAAAATGTGGCCAGTGACCCATAAGTGAATCTTCAAAATCCAGAAGAGTGTTTTATTGTGCATGTCTGGGGTAAAGATAAGGATTAGAAAAACATGTAAACTGTGAGTACCATTCCTAAGTCCTGGGTAGGTTAAGTATGTCAGCCACATACTAACAAGTAATAGCATCTCTGCTCCAGCCTGCACACCCAGCATCTCTCACTGCTGAAGGCTGTTCATCATCTTGCAGATACAGTTACTCTCCTTCTTTCTCCCCCAAGCATATTACCCCACGCTTCTCTCTTTGTTATCTTTTCTCATTCCTCAGCAACTTCAGGCTTCCTCAGACTGACCTTCAAACTTCATATGTCAAGCTTGCCTACAGCTTGACTCGCACTTGGCCCTGCTGTGGCTTGTTTACTTTTATTTAATTAAAATGCACCCATCCAGAACTCTGGGTGCATTACTGACTGCCTGCCTTGCAGAACCTTACATTTCTGCAGTGTTTTTACATTGCTTTCTCTATATGCCTGGAACAACCTCTTTCTTCAATTACAACAAGCAATGTAAAGTTTTTCTCTCAGAACTACCCTTTGAATCCTTGCTGAACTACCAAACCCCTATTTTCACTTTGTTTAGCCAGTCAGGAATTTAATTAATTTCAGCTACTGAAGAAATAAACTACTGTGGCTAAGAAGGTCAACCTTAAAGCCATTGTTTATTTGTGTATTCTATTCTTCCTGGTGTTCTTAAGATTTTTATGTTAGTGTCAGGAGAGTAGCTTCATCATATGAACACTAATTCCTTTATTGTGGCTGAAAAAAACCCAGAGTATTTTCCTGTGTTACCCAAGTACTTTTGGATGGGAAGAATTAGTAAATGGAAAAGTGTGTCTCCTAAGTTAGCCAGTGATTTAAAAAAAGAAAGAAAAAAAAGGAAAAAAAACAACAAAATTGTGAGTTTCTCATATATGGAGCCTCAGCTTTGTTCTTAAGTGCTGTGAACATCAATAGCACTGTAACCAAATTAATAATTCAAACAATTAGGATAATTTAAATAAATTAAATAAATAATAAATAGATAAAATAATATTTTTATTATAAATATATAATAAATATATAAAATAAATAAATAAAATTTATTTAATATTATTCAATAAATACTTGAATAAATTTAATTTCTTAACCTTTTGGGTTTGTTTTTTTTTTTTCCCAAGCAAGGGAACTTTCTTATTCATCTCTTCTTTTTCTTTCCTTATTCTTCTCTCTGTTTCCAGTTCTGTCCCCCAAAGCTCATTCTCATCCTTTCTTCCTGCTCCATTCTCTCACTGCTCCTTCCATCTGTATATTGCTCATGAGTTCAGTTTTTGGGTGGCAACTGCTTTTTTAGCCCTTTAGCCACAGCCTAACATCCTGCACCTGGCCCCCCACTACAAGCAACAAAGAGAAATAACAGTGTGCGTGTGTCAGGCTAGACAGGACACAGGAACAAACACAAAGCCACAAATTAAATGCAAATTTATTTGAATTTATTTTCATTAACCTCACCAGCTGGGGCATTCCCAAAGCAGCACCTGGGCAGTGGCACACAGGTGGGGACTCAGGCACCACGGAGCTTGCTCCATGCCGGAGGGTGGCTGGACCTGCTGTTTGTTCATGGCTTCCAGGGGTTCACACAAGCGCCGTGTGAATTCACTTAAACACTGGGCTTTGATCTTTCCCACAGCAGGACAGGAATCTCAGGCAAGTTTGATAGGGTGCCTCTGAGTATCACAGGCCTATGTTGCCTAAACACAGATGTTCTGCTTGTCAGACACACATGACTATAGTATTATTAGTATGACATATGTTTTTCTGCCCCCATCTACAAGTAACTTGAGCGTGTTTGCAATAATCCTCACGATTCTTCCACCATTTTCCCACACCATGCCCCAAGTCTGCTCATCTGACTTTTTTTTAATGAGTTCTGTGATGTCAGATGAATCTTTGTTGACTATAAAATCAGTGACAGAAGCAGATGTCATAGAATACTGCAGATATCAGCTCTTGGTCACATGAATCCCACCCTCCATGTCTGCTCCAGTTTTCTTTGAAATGCATTCTTGGAAGGCCTGAATCATTTGACCAGAAATCAGTCAAGATATGATACTGTCTGGATTGCTTGGTTCTGCCTCCAGAGCAGCCACAGGGACTCCTAAAACTCTCATTTTTGTGCTTAGAGAGGGGGAAATGTTTCTTGCTTATCCATTGCTGGTGAAGAGAGTCATCACTTGGTATTGGAAGCAGAATTAGGTGGGTTAGTACTTACAGGCATACTGGGACTTTAAATCAGCAATTTGGGTATAATGAAGTGCGTGGGAGGAGTGCAGAAGGAGAAGAAGAGCAGAGGAACTGCATTTGGTGCTCTGCTGCTCCCAGAGCATGCTTGCTTGCTAGACGTGTTACGGACCTGCTCGGTTTTCTTACTGAAACATGTTGTGGTTGGTGTGCTTCTAACACTGCACATTTCTAAAACTTTTCTGTTCCTGCAGAACCACTTTTGAGAAATGCCCTTTTTGCTTTGCCATTGTGATACAAAAACATGATATTTAGAACAAGAATTATATCAGAAAGCATTACACAGGCAGCAAATATTTTGAGAGATCTGAAGTCTTTGTTAGCATTTTCAAATCAAAAGGGGTTTTTTGCTAAATATTTTTTATTTCTTTCATTAGTCTAACTTTAGTTTTGATTTCTATTTTTTTAACTTTCTTTTTCCAAATGACAGCTGCAAAAGATATGTCAATATATCAGTGCAACTGTAAAATACTTAATTTTATCTTTAATCAGCATTTCATTTTAATATTTTATTGGTTGTTGGTATGCAGAGTATTGTTGTATCAGCTCCAAATTACAAATATTTGTTTTTCTCTCTATTTTTATTGTAGCTTCACCCCCAGAAAATCAAAATTACTGAAATCTCTTCTGACTCTAAAGGTGGTTAAAACTGCTATAATACTCTTAAGAAAAAGAAGGCTATGCTACACAAATACACATTTTTATTAATGTTTCTTTTGTCATGGAAATCTTTGATCTATGCTTCTAGGGTCTCTAATAAGAAATGCTAAATGGTGTTTAATGGTGTTAGTTGTAATTTCTGAATTTGGGAAGACTTTAATTCATGATCGAAATATTTGGTTATCCTCAAGAAGCTTGCTTCAATTTTTTTTTTCCAGTAGGTGTTATATTTCTTCTATTTATTAAAGTATGACTTTATGGTTTAAGAACATTTTTGTGGTCTTTTATTTAGAAATGTTTTTATTATATTAATGGAATCTTAGAATGGTTTGGCTTAGAAGAGACCCTAGAGATCATATAGTTGCAACTCCCCTGCCACAGGCAGGGGCACTCCACTAGACCAGGTTGCTTGAAGCCCAATCCAGCCTAGTCTTCAACAGTTTCAAGGAAGGAGCATCCATAACTGCTCTGGGAAACTGTTCCATTGCCTCATCACCCTCATAGTGAAGAATTTTTTCCTAATATCTAATCTAAACCTGCCCTATTACGGTTTTAAGCCATTCCCCCTTGTCCTAAACCTCCGTGCTGTTATGAAACTACCTTCTCCAGCTCCCTTGGATGTCCACTTCAGGTAGTGGAAGGCTGCATTTAGTTCACCCAGAAGCCTTTTCTCCAGGCTGAACAACCCCAACTCTGCTCATAGGAGCCCTGCTCCAGCCCTCTAAATGTCTTCATGGCCTGCTTTGGACACACCCCAAAAGGTCCTTGTCCTTCGTCTTTAGGGGGCTCCAGAGCTAACAACAGTCCTCCACCTGGGCTGTCACGAGAGCAGAATAAAGGGGTAGGATCACCTTTGAAAAGAGTGACTGAAGAATTCTGCTTTCCTACAGGTTAGAGCATATATTCCTGGTGATATGTAGCCTGTAGAAATCCAGCTGCTGTGATTGGATTGAACAAGGGAGGTTTGGTTATAGTAGAAGACATGGTGGTCTCATGAAAGGCCAAATTTTCATCAATTCTGCACTATTGGCACTCTGTGTTTTCCTGTGTTGTAAATGAGCACAATTTCATTAAAAGTATTTCTGAGCTTTTTAGTGCACATATTTCCCTTTTGAGATTCTAAAAGTTTGTCTTGATTTCTTCTTATCCTGCAAGAAAATAACAACTTTTTATTCAAATGTTTTCTAATTATTTTTGTATTTGTGCACAATAGGGCTAATGAAAGTGATTCTAGAGAACTTGAAAGAATTTATTTCAAAAGCAAGAGCTGCACTGCCCATTTCAGACTTAAACACTCTGCTCCCCAATATAAACACTAGCTGCTTCCAGTTCCACTACACCAGTAGATTCTGTCATTTAAAACTTGAAAAATTCAGGAGCAAATTCAGAGAACAAAAAGCATTTGAGTTACTGAAATCACAGAGTATTTCATATGCTTCTATGTGTTTGCACTATCAGCCTAAAGTATATTTACCATCACAAAGGCTTTATCACATGACACAGCAATTCATTGCAGTAAGTTGCTCATGTCCATTCTCTGTCCATCTGCAAATTCAGTTGAAAGTTTGTTTAAAGTAACAAAGGAAAAATTTATACTAGCTTTACAAGAAGGATAAGTAGCAGCCACTTAAGTTTTTAAGATCTTAAAAAAATAGATTGATCTAAGTAAATAGATTATGTTCTGAAATAATTTCTCTGTATGCAATTTAGAATTTACATTAATATGTGCCATTGTAAATATAGGTGTTTTTAACTCCATGAGATCAGTCAACATTATTTAATTTTAACATCTTCTTTCTGGATGTGACTTTGAAGATGAGTGAGTCTCAAAATCTACTAGGCAGGATCTGCAGTGTGGTTTGGATTAACTGTGTCAGTTGGTATAGATGAATTTCTCTGTTAAATAAAAACTCTTGCTGCACTAGCAATGCTAGTGACAGTGAAAGCCCTCTGACTCTACAGCCTCGACATAAGCTTGAACTGCTCTGCTCTACACCATCATGAAGACCTTTTATGTTTCTCAGTCTACCTGAGTAGTCTAGAAAATATGTTTGTACTAAAAGTACATTCAGGATCATAATCCTTTATTTGTCTCACAAATCTCAACATAATATCCAGCCTAGTGTGAGACTTTGGTAATTAAACTCTACACTGAAAGCTATGTGCTTCATGGATCATTGGATATGCTAATTACCTTTTACTGGGACTGTCACCTGTATTTATGTTGTGGTAAGCAATGGAATAATTTCATGTACTTGGCAAAATTAGTAGCTATGAAGGTATTTTAACTGTGGTGGATTTTTTAGATAAAACATAGAAATATGATGCTTTTTTTTTCTCTCTACTCTGGCTAAATGAAACGGAACATCTTAATCTAAGTAAGTCTGTTGAGGTTTCTTTTCACTTCATAAAGTGTATTTGCAATGTATTTTGTGTTTTCTATTGCACTTGGATTTATATATCCTTTTACCTTTCTCTAAATTGGAACAAATTGTTCAAAGCTTGAATTGAATAAACAGGTCTATTCTGTGTAATTCAATAACCGCTTTATATTCCATAAATGGTTCCTATTGCATGATATAAGAGGTTATCAATAACTTTTTCTCCTCTTTGCCATGATATAAGAGCACTAACACAGTGTCAGGAAAATGTAGAGTAGTTTTCTCATTGACAACAGTGGTGTTCAGGTTATTCTTTAATTTTATGTCAAATTTTATTTTTTGTTTTTATTTAACTATTAGATCTGATCAGGGAAGACAAGCAATGGAGTAAATATATATGAATATCCACTTCAAATGTAGCCAAATTCTTATTTACATTTTATCTGAAAATAGTATAATAACAAATGTGACTTCCTTAATTAGAAAATAGAAGTAGAGTTAAGCTTTTTGCAATATTAATGCAGGAAAACCACAGGAAAATGTGTAATATCTTGTAAAGCAAGAGACTACACCAGTCTGACCTCTTTATGAGAATAGACTGAAGTTTATAAACAACGAAAATCTTAGATCAGACAGAAACTAGTACTATTGTATTTTCCCTTGACTTGGCATTTCAAGATAAAGAATCAAGTTTCCAAATTAAAAATGTTGTTTATTTTAAGGGACGTTTTGACATTTTATAACACATCCACGTGACAAATATTTTTTTCTATAGAAGTTCCTGGTGATGTACAAGCTGTACCCAAATGGTTGGGGTTTTTGGTTCTCTGTTGGGTTACCAAAGAGTCAACTCCAAAAACTGCCTAACAAAATCTGCTCCCAAATTTTGAGTGAGCTCACTGAGGATGAAAATAACAGAAAGTGAAAAATAGTGAACTAATGCTTTTCAGTAGAAAACAATAGGACAGTAAAGGTACATATAATGACATTCTGTGCTACACTGTACTACTCTATACTGTGCTACTCTACATTGTGCTACCCTACACTGCTATGTAAATTTGAGCACTTTGAGTCTCTTTCAGATTTTTTTATCTATTATATAAATATAAATATTTATATAATATATAACATCTATATATCTTAGAGGATTTTTTCCTTAATTTTCTTGTTCCATTGTGTATTTACCAGTATGCTTAGTTTTCCTTTAGCTTCATTGTTTTCTGGTAAATGAAACTGTATTTGTGCAGAAATGTTTCCTCTGTGGTGAAACTCACAGGAGTTCTATTTTTTTAGCTTGAGATGGTTGCTTTAAATCCAGTTCCAGATCAACAGGAATTTTCCACCTACTAAGTGTTACTGTGTGCTTATAGGAAAAAATTTAAACTGTGATTCTTGGACTGGATATCCACATAATTCTTAAGAGTAATCAGTGTCATGCTGAATGTCTCAGCTTGTCCTNGAAAAATAGTGAACTAATGCTTTTCAGTAGAAAACAATAGGACAGTAAAGGTACATATAATGACATTCTGTGCTACACTGTACTACTCTATACTGTGCTACTCTACATTGTGCTACCCTACACTGCTATGTAAATTTGAGCACTTTGAGTCTCTTTCAGATTTTTTTATCTATTATATAAATATAAATATTTATATAATATATAACATCTATATATCTTAGAGGATTTTTTCCTTAATTTTCTTGTTCCATTGTGTATTTACCAGTATGCTTAGTTTTCCTTTAGCTTCATTGTTTTCTGGTAAATGAAACTGTATTTGTGCAGAAATGTTTCCTCTGTGGTGAAACTCACAGGAGTTCTATTTTTTTAGCTTGAGATGGTTGCTTTAAATCCAGTTCCAGATCAACAGGAATTTTCCACCTACTAAGTGTTACTGTGTGCTTATAGGAAAAAATTTAAACTGTGATTCTTGGACTGGATATCCACATAATTCTTAAGAGTAATCAGTGTCATGCTGAATGTCTCAGCTTGTCCTCACTGTCTGAACACCAAAGTTGAACTCACATTATTCAGAATTGGTGTGGAAGCATAACGGGCAACCTGATTTGCACATACCTTCTTTGTGATAAAATTGTTTTCCTAGTTATCTGAGAAATTCAGGTAATGTAAAAGATTAAAGCTGCATCTCCTTTATAGTTTAATATAATGGGTTTCACAGTCCATTCAATATTTTAATGGTTCCTTTAATATCAGCCTTGTCAACAGAGTGTTTCAAAGACAAATTTACCATTATATTCCTCACAGTCATTAATTGTCAATTTGTTTAAATATATATTTTTACTTACACAATTGAAAGTCTACAGCTACTAAGTTTGCATCTCCTGCTCCAATGAATTCATCCCAATGATTCAAATAAATTAAAAGCCTGAGGTGGCTTCATCAAATATTATTAGTTTAGAAATCTCTGATATTAGAAGTGGCATATATTACTTGCTTATACTCTATTCATCTGTAGCGGTCAATATCAAATGACAGATTCAAATAGATGATATCAAAGAAGAAAAGTCAAGTAATTTAGTTCCTTCTCTGAGCTCTCTCAGTACCAACTACACCTAAACAAACTGGACCAGCAGTATATCTGTACTTAAAATCTGTCAAAAAAATTCTTAAGTAATATTCCTAATTCCTTTCTTTCTTTCTTTCTTTCTTTCTTTCTTTCTTTCTTTCTTTCTTTCTTTCTTTCTTTCTTTCTTTCTTTCTTTCTTTCTTTCTTTCTTTCTTTCTTTCTTTCTTTCTTTCTTGTGTTGATAGTACTTTTTTTGCAAATTACACTGGTTCTTTCTCTACCCTACAATGGCCACTGATCAATCTTTTGTTTATAACACATTTGTGCACGTTGGAAGAATATTACTCTGCCATACTCAGTCTTCTAACCTTCAAATTAATTATTACTTGAATTAGAGTTTACTTGAACCTGTGCTTGCAAGTTATATAACCTATTTTTTCTAATCCCTTTTACTCTTCCCTGAATTTTTCTTCATGTTATCTCCATCTTCCTTAAAGTGTTGCTGTGTAAAGAGGATACTGCATTACTTGGAGCTCACTTGGAGCTAACTGGTGCTGAATTGTGCACAATTATTGCATCTTTATCTGCTGAACTGCTGCTCACCTTTTTACTTCCTTTACTTTTATTATGATTGTGTTTGATTGCCGTTTTCCAGGTATAACACTTTGTGCTTGCATCTGGGAATTCCAACCAGTGGCTGAAATTTTAAAACCCTAGTCTAAAACTAATTTTTATTCCAGCTTCCAATGTGCTTAGAACCTCACTGCCCTTAGTCTAACAATCACATTTGGGGGTTTTTTTTGCCATTATAAGTGGAACTGGTAAAAATGCTTGGTACATCTAAGTCCTTCCAATCCCTGATCCAGTCCTACTTGAAATCCACCTCCCACTCTGACAGCAAATCTTTGGAAATTGTTTGCACCATTCATCTGATGGTGATTACATGTTCTGCCTTAGCTTTCTTATGAGAACATTATATGGAATAGTGTCAGAAGCTTTAATTAAATGTCAGGGTATATCATATCTGCAACTTCCCTTTTATTCAGTTGACTTGTTGTAGAAGGAAAGTAGACTGGCTTGACATGAGTTCTTTCTGACAGATGTACACATGGTGTTTTACTATCTTATCTTCTAGGAGCTTACAGATACCATGGTTAGTACTTATCTTTAAAGTTATTAATTTAACTAGGTGTTTTTTTGGGTGTAAGAACTTTTAATTGGTTGTTTTGAGATTTTTTCCTTCTCCTACAAAATACTCAGATAAATTTTTAGTAATATGCTGAATTCCAATAGCTAATTTCTTAAAAAGTTCGAAGTGAATGTTTTCAATCTCTGCCCCATTGCTCACATTTGACCTATCTGCATCTTCTTTTATCATATTTTCTTTATCAGTGCATTTAATTATGCTCATTAAATTAATTCTGTTTAAATGGGTCTTCATTATTTGTCATTCATGTAAAGATTTAAGAAAAAAGGCAATGGAATAGATTACCCTAGTTTGGTCTCTGTTCTCTTTTTCATTCTTTTGTTTTCGTTGTTCAAGTATAGTTATGGATGCTTTCGTTGCCTTCTCTTCCTTGTTCCAATAAGAACTTTTTTGGTTTTTTTCATTCTAATCTTTTTGATTTATTTTCATATAAACATAAAGTACTCCCATGTGTGTCTATGATTCCTTTTCTGCTTTCAGATCATTAAAGAGCTCCCAGCTCAGCCAGAAATATCTCTAGCTTTCCTTCCTCTGTTTTCTTCACCTATGTACAATTTGTCTTTGTACATTTGGTAACACGAAGTACAGTCTTGCTGATGGGAGTATTTTCAAACTACATGCTCAGATTAGTTGAGATGTGTCTTACTGCGTCTCTGTACTTACTAGGATGTATTTTTTGAATAAGCTACTAAATATACTATGTTTTTTTCAGACTGAAAAAAGGCAAGACAGAATTTGAAGTGCACACACAAAGATGAAAAGCATCTCATGGCATTGATGATATCAGAAACAGCGAAATATTCCACTTTTAGTAAACCAGTGCACTTAGATCAGCAAGTTCTTAATTGTTTGAGATTTTCTGTAGCTGTTTACAAAAATAATCAGCTCTTCTGCCCTTGTTTTGGTCAAGAGAGTATCAAGAGTACGTAGCCAGTTGGATTGCAATTTTTTACCCTCAAGGCTAAGTGTCAGCAGGAACTGAAAGATATTGTCTCTTAAGGAGACAGATGCTGTCAATACTATTATGATATTGCATTTTTTTATGCAAGATAGCAGCTCTTGGCAATTGAAGAGCCTGGAATTCAGTAGGAACCAGCTGCTGGGAGATGTCTTCATCGATGACTCTGATGATGCTGTCACTCCTAGATTTTGGTCCTATATTAGCCCTGCTTCTTAGAACTACCTATCTACAGCTACTGTCTCCAGCAGCTCTACCTTAGCTTGCTTACTCCAACTTAGATTTACTTTCAAGACAAGCTTGAGGTTTTTGAAGTCTATTCTCACTATTTATTTTACTCAACTTTCCAATTAATTCAAATTTTAACTATAATAGCTGTTTTTCCAATAATTTTCTCCCTCTAGATTCTCACTGAATTCCTCACTACTAATTAAACTTAAATATGACATTGCTGCTCCTTGGATGAATAAAAGGAAAATCTTTATATCCTCTCCTTCTTCATAGATCTCCTACTATGACATTGAACAAACTGGACTCTTTCTTCTTCCAGAGGAAGAATTACTCTGGAAGAATTACTCTGGAATTCAGAGGAAAATTACTTCTTAGGGAAGTATGTCTGCCCTTAAAAAATTAATTGTACCATTCAGGTCAATATTTCAGTTCTGTGATTTGTCTCACAAAGAAACGCTGGAAACAATCTTCTGTAGTTTCAGTTTTTTAGTAGGACAGATAAAATGTCCTGTCTCAATAGAAAATAGTTTTATGAAGAATTGCAGAGTAGAACTATTTATATATCAGTCTAACAGGCTTTAAAATACAAGAATCAACTTGCTTGACTCAGAAAGTAATCTGAAAGCTACAGAGTTTGAGTACCAATTATTTTTTAGCCCGCTGAAACAGGTTCTTGTCTCTAGTAAAAATGTTGTCATTCAGCAGCAGACACCAATCCACTTCACTTGAGAATTTTTGCCAGATAGTTTCATATGGATTTCCAAAGATTGTATATTATCTCTTCATTTATCATGATGCTGTTTGAAAATGCAGTAAAGTCATAAAGCAGCACTACTGTATTTTGTGTGAATTTATTCTTATTCTTTCATACTCTTTTTTTGAGATCTAATCAAGAAGTGTGACTATGCCTACTCTGATTGCA
Organism: Vireo altiloquus; assembly: GCA_013396875.1. Classification (NCBI taxonomy): domain Eukaryota; kingdom Metazoa; phylum Chordata; class Aves; order Passeriformes; family Vireonidae; genus Vireo; species Vireo altiloquus. Next base: position 353,893 of record VZRF01003077.1, read on the forward strand.
TAGCCAATCTTCTCTTGTTCTCACAAGTGAAAATGTTTACACTGGACACGATAGATAACATGCAGATGTTTCTTCATAAGAAATTAGCAAAAGGTTTTGATTCTGCTAGCCTTAATCCTGTACATTTACATATACTAGGAACCTCTTTATCTCTATTCATATAAGTGAGATATATACGGAGATATATATACATATACACACACACTCAAGTAGTTGACGTAACCTATCCAAAGAAAAGGAGATGTTTAATCTAATTAAATTTCAAAAGCACGAGAAAATAATGTTGTGATTTCAATGCTTGAAGAAGGAAAATTGTTTTAACCACTAAGGGTCTGCTGAATCACTGGGGGAAAAAAATACTGGAGAAAATAGAAACTCTTGCAGTTCCTAGATGATATCTTTTTACCATCTTTCCTGCAAGGGTTGCAAATGTTTCCTCTTTATTGATATCTAAATTGATGCAGTGGGGTCTTCTATGGAGAAATTCTGATCTTCCTCAGCTAGGACAGAGGCTGCTTTGAGTGCTAGAGGGGATATATAAAACAAAATTCTCTGGAAGATTGAATCCTGGGCAGTTCAGAGTTGACACTGAATGTTAGTTGTCTGACATCTTTTCTGAATATTCCTCAATTGTTCATACATCATATGGGGCATAAAGAAAATAAATCAGTTTGTGAAATGCTCCTAATCTCTGAAGTTGAATAATCTGTGAGGCTAATAATAACTACAGGTATTATTTGACTGCTCATTGAGACAACAGAATATTGTAGAGATACACATTAAGTTAGCACTCACCATCATGAGTTCTGAGTGAAGCCAGAACCCTGTGCAAAATAGAATCAGACCATGTAATTAAGGCCAGTTAAGCCAAGGAGGCAAAGTGAAGTACCCCAGTAAACTAATTCTTGCACTTCCTAACTATTGAAAGGCTCGCTTTTGAAAATAATGTTCTTTAATACATTTTTTTTGTTTATGTGTATAATACATATTTGTAGGGGCTGGTTGTTTGTGATTGAAAGTCTAATTAATTGTAATATTGCCTACTGTTTTTCAGTGGAAATAGTGGGGGTTTTATTTTTCCTCCTTATGAGGAATTGTGTGTCTTAGGACCTTTCCAGAATATCAAGCAGCTTTTCCTAATTTTCACTGCGAGCAATAGGTGCTGTCCAAAGGAAAAAAAAAAGAAACAACACAGTTTCAGTAGGAGCTGCAAGCAGCAGCTATGGTCTGTGGATATATACTTCAGCCTGAACACTACAATTTATTAGCCTGAGAATACATATAAACTTTCTTCCAAAGGAAATGCTGGATACAGAAAGGCATGTCTTTCCTTATTGCCTCTCCAAAGAGAGCTGTTGGGGTGCATGTGCCAGCTTAGGGGGTTTGGCTGACAGTGTACAGCTATCTGGCTCACAGGACCGTGTAGAGGAAGATGAGAATCTCTCTACTGCTTCAGTCAGGAGCATGGGCCATTTCCTTGGCATCTCTTTACCCTGTGGGGAATCCTGCACACCATAATCAAAAAGAAGGCTAGGAGAAGAGCACTACAGAAAACCTGCCAAAATGAAGTAGTGGAACCAACAAAGGTTCTTATAGCAATCTCACTATGATGTGTTGTACAAACCTAAACACAAGTAGTGCACAAAATAGCAAAAGCACTCAGAACAGAGCTTCAGAGTGCAGAATTCATTGTGTCTGCCTCTGACAGACTGAATATCCCTCTCTTCATAGCCAAGTTGGAAATAATCTGCAAGACTGAAATAGAGATCAGAAGTTAGGTCCAGTGAAACCAACTGCTCCCTCCCACAAAGCAGTGAAGAGCCGTCAACAAGTTCTTATGAAGCTTCCTGCTAGAAATGCATTTCTTACTGGACTGTGTGGGAAGGATGAGTAATAGGGTCTTATTGTGTTTCACTTTTATGCTGTTTTCCCTCAGAATAGATACACAGTAATTTTCTGAAATCTCAGCAGTCAACCACTTGCTTTGCAATTCATCAAAATTGGTTATTCTTTATTTAAATAAGCATTAACATTTATTTATGGTACTTCAGATCTGATGTGCTGGCATATCTGTTTTTAAATATTTACAAGAATTTTCATATATGTTTTAAAATATTTAAGAAATGTCAAATGGAAAGAGGCTAGAAGCTGTGGCTTCAGAACCTAGGAATAGTATGTACTCTTTTGGGAAAGCACAGTTTATCAAAAATTTGGCTGCAAAGTAATTCAAGTGCTAAGATTGGTCATTTGACTGATCATCTGACTTGATCAATGTAACTGATCAAAGACTGATTATTTGAAATACAAAGTGAAGAATTGTAGAAAACCCCATATAGTTACATACTCTTTGAAAAGAATTAGCTATGAAAGTCATGTTGCTTGAGGGAATCCAGTTTCTCTCTCATGATTGATGGTTTTCCCTTTCAGGTATTTTTTTACTTCCTCCTATCTCATCACAGTAGATAATTCCACACTGTCCTCATCATGCCTGATTACTTCCACATTTTCATTGGCCTTTCTAGCTAGGTAAGGTGTTATCGCTCCCACATATCGAATGTGTTGCATCTAGTCTTCCATTTCTGTCTCCCCAGACATTTCACAAACCTCTCCATCAGTTAGATTCTTCTCATTCTTTTTTTTTTTTCTCTTCACCAGTCCTTGCACAGTTCTGATTCTGTCAGAATCTTTCTACCTTTTTGTCCTCCCTCATTTTATATCAGTTTCACTTAAACGCTGTCTAGTTTGCTCCTTTTATTACTTTCAGATTTTGGCTTTCTCACCACACATTACCCTCTCCAGTTACTAAAAGATTCCTTTTTCAGAGCCAATTATTTTTTGGATATATCTTTCTCTTTTCCAACTCAGACATTGAACACACATATGTTAATGTTTGTGAATGCCAGCATTTTAGGTTTACAACCATTGATTAATTGGTTTTGATACTGCCTGAGGCTGCAGACTCTGGTAGCCCATTTCAGTGTGGCTCTTATGGCTCTGTATCCCCAGGCTCAGAAAGGCTGAGCACCTATTTCTGAGAGGCATATATATGTATGTTCCTCTATATATATATACACGAACACATGTATCACTCTTCATGTGCATATATATTTACATATTCATATATATAAGTGTATATACATGCCTAGGAACTTCAGAACACTCTAGAAGTTGGCCTTAGGTTCTCAGTCTGCCTAGAAGCTGTCCATTGAATCCCAAGTCTCCCCAGCAGCTGGCACACAGACACAGGAGTGTTGGAGGCCCACAGCCCGGCTCTGGTTGCTGGTTCAGAGCTCTCATCCTGTTTGCCATGCAGTCCAGCTTGATGCTCACTAGCATTCACCTGTGCCCACTCAGAACAGAAGTGCATCCACACAGAAGGTATCTATAATAGGATTAAATATGTGTGTGGAATACATATGTAGTGATCAAGCACAGGGCATAGTCAGACGGGTATGGTGTACTATTGCCTGTTTCCACTTGATTAACCCCATTTATCTAATCTACCACTATATTCCCACTCCTCTCCCTTTCTGAGCCACCTAGGTTCCTCCCTTTCTTCACCTTTACTCCTTCCACTAGACAGCCCATAATAAATTACACACATTCTCAAAATTTCTTTAAAATACCTGTTCCTAAAGTTTTACACAGTCTTCAAATATATTCTTTCCCTTCATCCCACAAGGAGTCTCAAACCTTTAAGGACAACTACCCCCTTCAGCGTGGAATGTGGCCATGCAGGAATGTTTCTTTCACCTTGGGGTCTTTCACCCTGGAGCCATGGTGTAACACATTCCCTTTCTGGTCTTAGGGAGCAGCTGATTTGGTGAGTCACTTTTAACTGATTAGATTACTTGGGTTCCCCTGCCTGTCATTGCTCCTTCAGTCCTCACTGGGCTTTTTGTATTGGTAGTGATTAGCTTTTAATAATATAGAAGAATCTAACACACTGGAAAAATCTCCATCCCAGTCATAACCATAAATAATCTTACTTTGTGGAAAAGTTCTGTTTTTTTCCTCCTTTGAAAGACGTTAGCAGTATGCTTCTGAGTTGGGATTTTTACTACAATCTAGTACTGAAGATTAACTTTTTAGCACAGACAGGAGGATTTTGCAGGTCTTTTGGCTATTGAGCATTGATTAGAAGTGTCAAGAGTAAGATACTTCTCAGCTGGTTTGAAGTCTTCTGTAGTGGTCTAGTATTTCATTCAGTTGCAAATCCATTGTGTTCTGCCTAATTTCTGATTCCTTAACACTCATGAAGTCCATGGTCCAGAATCACTCAATGTCCATGATTAACCCTTGCTATCTAAATTGTACTTAGACTGTGTCACCTTATCATGCAGTGACATTTCAAGGCTCTTTTCCCAAGGCAATTGTTCACTGAATTCTGTGGTGTCTACTGCCTATCAAAATGATGGAGAGCACAATGGGGAAATAAGTGAGATTTCAGCTCTGATTTAGGGCAAGGGAGAGTTAGCATCCTCAGCAGAGTTCAGCACAGAGCACTAGAACGACTGGGATACCTGGAGAAGAAATGGCAGTAAATCTGTCCACATATACTCTCAAAGAATGCAGACTACAGTCAGGTCTATTCAAATTTCACTGGAGTATTGAAAGTGGGCTTTACGAAAAAATCTATTTGGATTAATCCTGAAAACCTAGGAAAGCAAACTGGATAAAAAGGATAAAAAGACACCTGAGAAGCTATTCTAACCATAGAAACACTAGGCATATATAGAAAATGGTGAAAACTTGAAAATTTGTGAGTTCTGGTAATCTGAAATTGTCATTCAAAATTCTGAAGAAGCTAAAAATTTCTATTATTTCATTTTAAATGTGTGTTTAGAAAATATTTTGATCTTGTTCTGTTTACTAGTTCTTAAAAAATACACCTCTCCTGGGATGAAAGGATCCACAGAAAGTATAGACACTTGCATACACAAAAACTAACTACTTCTTATGTGTATTCTGATGCTAATTAAGACATTTTCAGTATGCATCCAATCATGGGTTTTATTTTGTAACAGGAACACTTACCAAGAACAGAGTTAAAACAAAGAGTTCCAGGTTCAAGAGTATTACATCTGGGTTTTTTTAATACTTTAAATATTCAAATTCTGTGATATTGAAATATTTGTATTTTCCAAAATGCATTATTAACCTGAAACTATTGTATCACTAAAATATCAAAGTATGAAAGTGGTGCAAAGCTTTTTTTAACATATTTGAGCTATTAAAGGCAGTTCCTGAGGCAATGAGATAAATATGGTTAGAGTAACACCAGCATAGAATGGGAGCAGTATAATTATTATTTACGCATATATGTTAGTACATATTTGTGCTGCACTGTCTCAAATCCCTGTAGAATTCTTTGTGTCTGCTGTGATTGAAATCCAAACCTAATACATCTATGAGAAACAAGAGGAAGATTTTATTTGCTAGTTGTTTGGGGGACCTTATTTGTGCATTTCTTGGACAAACTTCTGTCAAAATCTTTAATGTTTACTCTAAAATATTCCTGTGTATTCAGCACTCAAACTTGATTTGTGAACTAATGCAAAAAGTCATAGAGTTTCTCAAACATTTCTTTACTTCATAGGAGAGAAATAGCTATTCTATAAAGTAATACCATTTACTTTAAAAACCATCCTTCACAGGGAACTTTATCATAAGATACCCAACAGGGATATTCATTAACTGAAGCAGATGAAGATGAATTTTGCTCTGATTTATAGAAAAACGTGAACCTCTATAAATTTTATGGGATGGAGAAAGCATCAATCTGCAACAAAGAAAGGATAGTAAAAAGACCGTAGGCCTTTAGGTCTACCTAAAATAGATAGGATTTATCTTTAGATGTGATTAGGAAGTAGGCAACGAGTCCGTAAAGTCAGAAGTGAGACACTTTTGGTTTTAAGAATGAGCAATTTCTGAACATTCAGAAAAGGATGCTGGGAGAGACAGGGTCTGGAAAACTATGGTAGATGACAGATTAAACAGCTGAAGATTGAATTTTTAAGGATGAATTCTGAAATGCTTTGGTACTGTTTAGTAGGTTTATGTATGAAACACATGAAAGGAGAAAATTTTAAAAAATCAAAATAACTAAAAATTCTGATCAGAGTCAAAGGGTAAGTATGCGTGCTGGCATTCAGTGGGGAAGCAGGTGGAAGGAATTAATCATTTTCAACATGAGGTTTTGCAATTTGGATTTCTGAATGAAAACACAGTGTACAAGGCAGTCTTCATAATCACAGGGGAGAAGTAGGAGTGTAACTCATCTGATATCAGCTTTAAGATAAAGTAAAATTGTGCCTTATTTGTCATCACTGACTTTAAAGGGAACCTAGATGATGAAGGCAGATGCAATGTGTATATTAGATAGCTATTTGATCAGTGAAACACTCTACTCCTCTCTAGCCTTTTCTGTTATGTAGCTCACCTTTGTGACCTCAGGCAAAAATCATAGGAAGCTAGGAGAATGGGTGCTGAAATTTTCTTGTCATTTCAGCTCTTTGATGAGGACTGCATCCAAGCTGAATCATATGTTACAGTGCCCAATATTGGTATCTTCAGGGGAATAAAAAGGGCAGGAAGAAAAGCAAACCATAATCTACTTATAATGACATGGCCCATATGAAAAGAGAACTATTGCTAAGACATCTGCAACACAACCATTTCCCATTTTCCTTTTCATTTCTCAAGCAGAGAGCACAGAGACAGGTGAATAACTAGGGCTTCTGTCAGCGGCTTTGCTTTGCTCTGATGTGTTAGAGCTAACATAGAGAAATCAGGAAACTCTATACAGATTGTCAGTCCCCCTCCACTGTACTAAACAGAAGGTCTACCTGTATCTTTACCAAACATTTATAGATGAGTACAAAGACATGTCCCACAACATGTACAGCTTGCTGAAGACCTATACATATAGTATTGTTCATATGTAATTACACAAGAATATTAAGACAGACTGTAATTTGAAGTGGGCTGTTAAAAAGTTTTGTTGTAGTGACACTAATTTTCATTATCTTTCCTTCTAAAACAGATGTCTAAGCCTTTTGAGCAAAATACTTCCAGTCTCTTTCCATCTCCAAGTTTTGTTTCCACTACATCATATCTGCTTCTTGTTGTTCTTTCCTATCATTTCTTTCCTCATACATCAATTTAAGAGTATGTGACACCGGTGCCAGTGAAACGCATGGAGAATTAAGAGTGGCTGTTCTTGATAAACCCAGATGTTAAAAATATTACCCACTTATGCAGCTACACTGCTGCTTTTTCTTCTTATTAGCATGTGTGGCTTTGCTGTCATTGTGATGCAGTACAATGTAGACAAAAGCTGGTCCTCCTGCCTCAGTTCAACCAAAAGTTTTTACAGATAGTCTCTCTAGGGTGTTGTTACTGGAGTGAGTAGCTTGGGGTTCATCAGAGATGTTGGGAAACGAGAGGGTAGAAATGGCTTTGCTTGCCAGACCTCTCCTTCTCTTTTGCACTGTGAGCTGCACTGCACCATGTAGGGACAAGGACTGGAAAGGACTGTGAAATCTCATGCTCTGCTTTTGGAGACAAATATGTCACATAAAGCAGCAAGTGTGTGGAGTTACAGTGCCTGACTGTGGTAGTGTCTGTCTTAGACCTGTTTAGTGAGATATTTAGTGTTTCTCAGGTGCTGAAGGGAATGATGAATAAGAGGCTAGAAAGGTGATAAATTTATCTCTAGAGTAAACAGGAACAAGTAAGAGGCTGTGCTGGGTGAACATTGTGAAAAGCAAAGCACAAGAGCAATTTAATGGAAAAGTCTGCCTTGACAAAGAGCAGTCAGGGTGAATGTACACGCAAACCTTAAATGCTCTGAACAGATTAATCTTTGATCGCTGTGACAAACTGAAAGTTTGTAAATACATTCAATTACTGACAGTTTATATCTGATTATTCACCACTTGCAGTGAACTGTGAAATAGCAGCATATTCATGATTCATGTTTATGGAATCTATGATTTTATGACTTATTAAATACTTTTTCATGTGAAGCCATTATGATAGTGCAGCATTTACTAGGAAACCTTTGGCAATGTAAAATCCAAGGACAGAAATAAGAATTCATAGAGCCACAGAAAAGTCTTATTTCTGATTTGGAGATAAGAAAGGATGTTGTGAGGGACTGTGTCAACTGCCTTACATAAGTTTAGGTACACCTCAGTCTCTCTTCCCTTGTTGACCCTTGCAGTCACTCCATCATAGAAGGTAGTCAGGATCTGCTCTAATAAAATCTCCTTGTCTTGTATATGTCTTAAAATTGCTTCCGTGAGGATCTTCCCTGTGGTATTTCCAGGCACAGGTATGAGTCTCACTGGTCTGTAGTTCCCTGGATCTTCTTTTCATCCCTTTTTGAAAACAGGAGTGATGTTTCCATTTTTCCACCACTGGAAATGGACTTCACTTGACCACCATGACTTTTCAAATATGAGGGAGAGTTGCTTGGCAGGAGCATCAGCCAGCTCTCCCAGGACCCTGGGATGTGTGTTGTCAGGCCTCACAGAATTGTGCCTTCTTAGTTTCATCAAACGGTCATGAACCTGATCTTCACTTATGGTGAGAGGAACTTCATTACTTCAACCTCCACCTGGAGGTTTAGGAACTTGAGAGACATGGGAAGCCTGACTGCCAGTGACAACTGAGGCACAGAAGTCATTGAGTTTCTCAGCCTTCTTCATATATGTTTTCACCAGTTCTTCCTTTTCATTTCTCAGTGGCGTCTCCTTGGCTTTTCTTTTCTAAACCATGTACTTAGAGAATGCTTTCTTGTTATTCTTCACAGAAGAATAACCTTTCAAACACAGCAGTAATTTGTTCCTCTTCATTATTTAGCTCAGATGCATCAGCCCCCAGCATCTAAAGATCATCAGTATAGATAAAAAGAAGATTTATATTATTCTAGCATTTCACTTGGTTAAATTATCTTTAATTTAAATTAGGTGTTTTTTGTCAACATCACCACCTGATTTTAGCTGTATATTTTCAAGTGCAGTGTTACTGATTTTTGATCCATCTTTTAAAGTTGCTTAGTGAGATGTTAAATTTTTTCTGTGCCTCAAACTCTTACTTGTTCACAAATTCAAAAAAATATATACTTCGCAACTTCATCAATCAGCTGCTTAGTTTTCAGAGGGTTAAGGCAAATAAACCCTCTCAAGTATGAAGAAAATGTCTTAGTAACAGGATTGGTCTTTGTGTTTGACAAATGCTGACTAATGCAACCCTTTTTTTTTCAATGACCTTTCTTAGTCTAATAATGTTAGAGCTGTACAATTTGATTCTCCTTAGTCATGAACTTAGTGATAATACAAAGACGTTATGCAAAAAAAGCAAAAACTGGGCTTCCAAATCATTCAGTGTTAATGTTGTTATGACACAACCTTCTGCCCATATTCTGTTTAGTTCACAAATATTCACTTGTGACCATCCTTGAATCATCCATTCAGTCTTCCAGCGGTAAGACCAGTGCACAGTTATATTTTATCATTTGCTTGGGTCCTTCTCTTAAAAGAGGCAACACATGCATCTCATTAGAATATGGATTTTCATTTAAAAATTATATATTTAATTGACTTTTCCTTTTTTTCTGAAAAGAGTTTTGAAATACAGCACTTCTTCTGTGACAGTATTTTTAAACATGCCAGTATAAGTCTCTCAGGAATAACTAGGTAGGAGTACCACTAATGAGTAAACAAGTGTTTAATCCGGATTAAGGCATATAAGTGTAGAAAATGTTTAAATCCTGAAAAACTTCTCCAGATATGAAGTGCGATGCTACAAGTATTATTTTTTTCCATGTGAGCTATTTGTTTCCAAATTGCTTATAATTAATCTTTTTATGAAATTGTGTTTTTCAAAATGCTGTAATGTTGAAAGGTGAGGGAGTAAGAGAAAGTACTTGAGGTGACAGAGGTGGTAATGTTCATAGTGGCTCTTATTTACAGTATGAACATATTAATTTGTACTCAGTTTTTCTATTTGTATGTCTGCTGCTTACATCTACATAGGAAAGGATCAATACTATTCATTGGTATAACAAGCCTGTCAAAATAGAAAACAGAATAGTTGCTGCTTGTGGGTGATCTCACCCAGGTTTTTCATCATGTATGTTACTTAGTCTCTTTCCATTGATAGTGGTTGTCCATAGCCATGCATGTTGCGAACCATTCATCACTATTCCTTGTGTTTTGCAAATCCTGTGCCTGGAAGTTGTATCTGATGTTCAAAATTTGATCCCTCCCTGTTCAGTTTACATCTCTCCTCTCTGAACCGCTTCTGGTTGTTGCACAGTTTGAAGAAAAGCAACAGACAGAAAAAATACCATGGTTTTTGTACCATGACTTCTAATAATACTGATTTTTTTTCCCTTAGAGTTGTATGATTGATTCCTAGAAGGCCCCATAGCCCATATAAACAACACAAAGTAAAAATATATGACAACATATTATAGCAGTAGGAAAAGAATGTAAATGTACAGTTCAGCTTTAAACTTTAACAAATATTTCCATTTAAAGAATTATTTTAAATTTGTCAAAAGTATTGTAGAAAATAAATGAGCTGCCGAAGCAGCAAAAAAGCCTGTGGACTGTGAAATAAGTATGTTGTGCTTGAATGACTGTTTACCTATCTTAAGAAAATGACCCTGTTTCTGTCATAAGTAAATACCTCCTAATAACTCCAAGAGAAATTTTCGTCACTTTCCAAAGGAGGAAAGTGTAGGGACAATAAGAAAAATGTCTCCCATAGCTAATTCTAAGCTTTTATGCTCAATTTGGTTATAATCATGCCTTTTATCTCTTATTCTTCTACCCTTCTGGGTGCCCTGGTTTCCAGGGCCAGGTTTATGACATGGTAATGAGCCAAATGATGCTTTTGGCCAAATCTCTGTTCTGTATGACTTGAGAGATCAGGAGCTCAGAGAGTATTATGTAGCATGTGTGGTCACAATTCACTTTACATGCAGCCAGTGTCACTTTCCCTAATGTTTATTAATTAATCTTTAAAAAGTCTTAAAATTTATACAGACTTTTAAACTCTGAAGAGTCTGGATTTCAAACTATTATCCTGTCTCCTGGTATATAACCTTAAATGCAAGATATTAATAAATTATGCTAAGTCTCTCTTGGCTACTTAGCTGACAAATTTGTGTTACTTTTATTTATTTATTTTTAAACTAATGTAAGGCAGGCTAATATTTCAGATAATGTAACACATATGAGGCTTTAGAGAGGTGAAGTTTTTAAGCAGCTTTCAAAGCTTCAGATCATTTTAATTCGGCCTCATTTAAAGTCAGAAAGAAATCCTGGAAAGAGTTTGAACCGATAACTAAAGAACTAAAGGTTAGATTATAAAAGAAAAATATTGTGGAGACAAGTACCTGCTCTGCTTAATGTGCTCTGCCTGAGCCACATTTACCTTTTCTTTCAAGCATATATTTTTTCGTGCTCGGTGCTCAGACACTCAACAGTTTTTGCTGGAATAAGCCCTTGTACTGCAAGCTCAATGAAGGATGAACTTCTCTCTAGAGATCATCCTTGTATCACTCCTAAGCTTCTAAGTGTGAGTGGGGTGCTGGTCCTGCTAAAGGCAATAGGACTCTTGCCATTGACTCAACTGCCTATTTTGAAAAATTCTTTACAGTTTGCACAAGTGATCAAAGTTGTGCAGCAGGGAGGCTGGTAAGGTCACAGCATAGCTGGGACATTTGTACTGTAGCCCTTGGTAAAACAAAACTTAAAATTGTTCCTTTTGGAATTGAAAACAGTAGAAAATATGTTTGCAAATATGTATTATCAAGAAACATGTTTTCACCAAAGTAAAATGTCAAGCCTAGAGGGTTAATGATTTTAAAACCACAATGCAAAAATGGGAACTAGATTGAAAACTGCTTTACAAACACAGTTATAGCAGATTCTGACATTGCAAACAGTATAATATTTTGCAGATATTTGTTTCTGCTACTTTCTGCTTTGAAGAGGCTTCAAGAACAGTCTGCTGATTTGTTGGGGCTTTTTTTCCTCTTGTGGTACAGGAGTACTGCACTAGACAAGGCTCTTATCGCTGAACTGGCCATTCATCCACACCTTGACTTAGCAATGTGGCATTCCACAAGTGTCTGTGCAGTTTATGGCGCATTATAGATTACTTTTGCAATTGGCTGCTGTTTGCTTGCCATGATGGACTGAAAAAGCAATGAAATGGGGTAAAAAGAGGCAAAAACCCCCAACATTATTATGTAATCAGTGAGCCATTAATAAATTGTTAAAAGATTCTGCTTACAGCCTGGGATAACTTTTTCATGTATCCTACCTAAAACAGAATTTGCAGGCTCAAAATTAAATTAGGTAATCACTCCTGTGATCATCTTTCTCTGATCTTTGTTCATTGTTTTACAATCACAATTGCAATCCAACCAACAGGAGGAGATAAATTCCAAAGGATAAATTGTCTCACAATTTCTTCTTGTGAAGTGTCCAGCACAAAAAGACATCAAATAAAAAACAAACAATTGCTGCTAATAAAGACTGATAAAACATCCCAGCATTCCATCAGCAGCATCCTGCACTGGCATATATTTTCAAAGTTTTCTCTTTGTGTTCCCATTTCCAATTATAAAGCAGAAGATAAAAGGCATGATAGTGAAATACATTAGGATCTAGAAAATTGCTGAGGAAAAAAATTACTACTTACTTCTAAAATGAAATGCGAATTCTTTAATAAACCAGAAATGGTATTGTGGGCTACATTCCAAGAATTGCAGATAAGAGTTGCAGATAAGAACTGAATATTTTAGAGAGATTGAAAAAAAAATCAAATGCAACTGGATATAGTTTTGCAGTATGTTTATACACTATGTGTATATGGAATAGCCAAGATCTCTCATTTGTTAAGGACTGCTTCACCAAGGTCACCTTTTTGTGTTGTTTGCATAGCAGTCAGATGTTAGTGTTTGGGGGAATATACTATATTACAGTACCCGATTCATAAACCTTTGCTTTTTGCCTCATTTATCATTCCACCGGTGGTATCAACAAAGTAAAACTCTGATTGGCCACCTTTGTGAGGAAGTTTAAAAGTAAGTCTGGAAATCTACTCTGATTTCAGAATGATAAAAGGAGCTAAGATGTGAAATCCCAGCTGGAGTGCAGTCATTACACGTTTTGTTGGGCACTTAAGTGGATGAAGGACTTCCTACCATTTGTTTTGAGGGCAGAGAGAAGAAGGGGCTTAACTGATGTGTCCAAACTGATGCTTGGTGCTTTCCTGCTAAAAAAGATGGCTCTGATTCATATAGGTGGGAAGTATATGTTATATGACAGGTAATTTTAAGTATAGTTTAACAAAATTTAAAGGTTATTTGAAATTAAAGATTATTTTAAAAAAATCCTATGAGTCAGATAAAATCTAAGTCTTTGTCCTTGAGGAATCTTTTCATCCAGGACGCAGGGAATAGTTTCCAAGTTTTACTGCTTGCTTTTTTAATTAGATGTATGTTTTGGTATTATATCATTAAACAGAATTAAAAGATAATTAACATTACTTGATTAAAATTGTATCTATTCATTAAATAACAATTTTCAGCAAAGTATTTCATAAAGCTCTAAAGTCTGATCATAGTTCTCGTGCCTGCTCTTTTTAGTTTACTATTATTAGGTTACTGTCAGGATTGGAGCCCAGTTCAGATATGTACCGATTTCTGAATTGTCTTGCAATTATAAATACTAATATTGCTGTAGGGATCACATCTAGTGGCAATTCCCTGGTTCATTGTTCTGATTTTTCTAGACATAGTATTACTTTGTACACCTGTACAAAGTCTCAAGTGAGGTTATGAACTGCACAGCTGCTCTTGTGTGCTGTTAACAAGTCTCTTACAGAGTTCTCTTTTGTGTGGAAGATTGCTACGTTTTGATCGGTTCATTTATCTCAGTGTTGGGGTCTAATTGGTTATCTTGTTAGCTATATGCAGCTCTTATCTCAAATAACAACATCATTCCTTGGTTTAGTTTTTTTTTATTTTTTAAAATTGATTTTAAGAGTCCATCCTTATTATTATTCCAACCTTTATTAGGTGACCTTTTCATCGGTGAGTTTTTCCTGCTCTGAGATTAGGTTTCTTGCTCATCATGTAAATGGGTGAGCATGCACAGTCTTCTTCTTCTAGACCTTTCTGGAGATGGTTTGGGGGTTTTGAAGGTCTTTGTGATCTCAATCCCCCACTACTAGATTGACTCTCAGTAGACTGTTCATGACCACTTTTTGACCCCATTCCTTTGCTTGCACTGTTCTTTATGTTGTGCAGTCACCATGGACCAGAACAGGGAAGTTGGCCCTATCTCTTCACAGCCCCTCTTCCCAGCTACATCCTGTTCTAACTTGCCCACTTGAGTGGCCATTGGTGTTTGAGGCCTAGAAAGTTTTTATAGTGACTAGTAACATTATTTTAAGTAAATATGAGTCTTCATCATCATTGCTCGGTCTGTTTTGGGGTAGACGATGTCCTAATCACAGCATGCACCCTGTGTCCTGTGTCCCTGCCAGCTGCAGTTAAAATTTTTCTGCTTTTATTTACATGATTTTGATCTTCCCTGGTGATTAGTTTTGCAGCAAATGCATGGCATTATGTCACTTTGGTATATCCCAGGGTATCTCATAATTCATGATTAGAGCAGAGAGCTCCAGGGAGTTGTGCTGAGTAAGCAGCACAAGTCTGTGCAGTTTCATGACATGAACTTTTTTACTACCCTATATACGTCTGCATCCAAAACTCTTCGCCGTTATATTTGAAATCTTGCAGAAGGAGACAAGATATCAAGAGAACTAGAAAAAAGCAATCACACTACTTGACGGTAAACAGGACAAAGAAGACAATCTGGCAATTGTTGACAGTTAACATCAATCCTCAGAAAAATTCTAGAGCAAAAAGTCAAATAAAGTAGAGGAGCAAAGCACTAGCTGTCATATATCTTTCATTTTATGCAGTACATTCTCTAGGATACTTTTATTAACAACCTAGATGATGGAATAGAGTATTTTTATTGTATCTTGTGATGATCTAAAACTTGGAGAAAGCTTATATACTGGGCAATGGGATAGGAATTCAAAATGATTATGACATAGCAGCAGTGCATGTGAAAACATAAAGCAGGAATTATTTACTGCAGTGATACAAAATGAGGACAGCTGCTTTGGTAGCAGTTTTCCAGAAAAAAGCTGAGGATGAGCCCAATGTGCTGTAAAAGAAACCAAGCACAAAGCTAAAGTACAGCCAGAAAGATGTGTAAAGTAATCAGAAATGTGGCCTCTGGTAGAGTAGCCATCTAGAAAACTGCTGTTTGGGGCATTGTACTTCAAGACCTATGTGGTCTGATGGATATAGTCTGGAATAAATGAATGAGATGAATTACAGTTCTGTAAAGTTTGACCTGTTTCATTATTGAAAAACACTTTAAAGTGGCAAAGTGATTAAAGAACTGTCATAGCTCTCTTTGTAAGTGATGGAACCTCCACCACTGGAGGTTTCTAAGAGCTGGTCAAACAGCTCTTGGAAACAATGTAGCTATCATTTATCTTACCTGGACTAGATGACCTCCCATGGTTCCTTCAAGTCCCATTTTTCTATTATCCCATGATTATTAAAGCAGAAGTTCAAAGTTTTGATCACAACTGAATTATACACCAAATAACTGGTTCATATTTTCTAATTTCTTAATAATAGATTCCTCTGGGTGGATTAGAGTGAAATGTTTATACGTGTACATATGTATATGTTGAGAACATTTTTGACAAGTTATCCAGATGGAGTTGTCAGTGTTGCTGATGTTCAGGTACCTGGGATGGCCAGTGGTGGAAAAACTGGAATTCTTCCTTTAGCAAGTCACTCTTATAGATTCCTCTTATCAATGGCTACTGTTTATGTTTATGCTGTAAAAGAACATGCTTCCATCTGACCTTACTACTTAGTTTAAAGATAGGTTCTACCATTTTTGCCATATTAACAAATGTTCAAGGAATAAAGAAAAGACTAATTTAAGAGCAGCAGAATCAGGATCTTGAAATCATTTAACTGACAGAATCTCACATCAACAGGAGTTGAATACATTCTTCAGTATACTAATGGGTTTGGACCCTTAAAAATAGGATATTATCTTATTTTTCTGCTTACTATTGAACCCATGCTTTTCATGCAGCTCAGTCGTGGTCTTTGAATTTTCTTCCTTTAAACGAAAAAAAAAAAAATTAAGCAGAATGTAAGCATTTTCTGTTGGATGTTTTGTATTCAGTTTGAACTGCTTGGTGTCACCTTAACGATAAAACTGGGATAGCGTAACAGGTGCTTATTGTCTTTTTCTTCCTCATTGTCTTTCAGATGTTATGTTTTGGCATATGTTAGTGGCTGTCAAGGGGATATTATTGATCTACTGAGACATCTGCTCCACTCACATTAATTTGACTGTTCTTTCATGAAAGATGAGTGCCTTATGAATTCCCCTTCCTAGCACAGTAATACTGACCACATCTTTGCAGCTGGAAATTAACATTATTTAAGATTATTTTACCTCTAAATTATACAGTTTTTGTTTCCTTCTAATTGAATGCCATTCTTTTTGTCAGAATTATCATGTCATGACCCATCTAAGGAATAAAAATCCAAGTATTTAAATAGTTACTTTTATTTTTAAAATGCATACTAACTCATTATTTTTGATGTAGCAATAAAAAGGCAACACTCTTTCATAGAATCATAGCAAGGTTTATGCTGCGGGCAGGACGCCTTCCGCTAGACCAGTTGCTTGGGTTCCTATCCAACCTGGCCTTGAACACTTCCAGGGATGGAGCATCCACAAATTTCTGGGCACTCGCCACCCTTACGGTAAAGAATTAATTCCTGATATGTATCTAAATCCATCCTCTGACTGTTTCAAGCCATTTCTCCTTGTCCTATCACAATATGCCCTTGTGAAAAGTCCCTCTCCATCCTTCTTGAAGGCCCCCTTCAGGTACTGGAAGGTGCTCTAAGGTCTCTCTGGAGCCTTCTCTTGTCCGGGATAAACAATCACAACTGTCTCAGCCTATCTTCATAGGAGAGGAGCTCCATCACTCTGAACATCTTCTTGGCCCTTCTCTGGACTCACTCCAGGAGGTCCATGTTCTTCTTCTCGGGGGGGGTCCCTGGAGCTGGGCGCAGCACTCCAGGGTGGGTATCATGAGAGTAAAATAGAGGGTGAAAATCAGTGCTCCTACCCTGCTGGCCACACTGCTTTGGATGCAGCCCAGGGCACAATTGGCTTTCTGGGCTGCCAGCACACCCTGCTGGCTCATGTCAAGTTTCTGGTCAACCAACACCACTAAGGCTTCCTCCTCAGGGATGCTGTCAATGCAGCCTCCACCCAATCTGTGGAGGAATTCCAGGCAATTCGTGCCTGGAATCACCCCAACCCCTGTGCAGGACAGTCATAAGAGGCTTTACAGTATCTTAGGGAATAACTATAAGCCAGAAAAGAATCAATTGACCTTTTTAAAAGAGGAAATTAATCAGTAGATCCAGGCAATCACTTACAGTGATATTTCTGAAAGAAAAATAGCATCATTTTATTAAATTGAAAAAGAAAGGGAGTGAAATTCAACTTGCTAAATGCAAAAATAGAAAACTGGCAGGCACCAGTTAAACCATCATCCAGAAATGAACCTTCCCCTAATTTAACCCATGATTCAAATACCCTTTCATACTATCCAACTCGAAAAATGTACTTCTATCTTGAATTAATTTATCTGAAAAAAGTACAGATTTAAAAACTCTTGAGGATGCAAGAGTCATTTAGTCCAAGTAACCTAACTTTCTTCTTGCTTGAGCTACCAAGTGCTGTGATTAGTTTAACTTAAGGTGTTATTTTGTAAAAATGTTTTGTGTCTACATATACATTTTAGTTCAAAAAGTGAATGAAGTTCTCCTTTGAATATCAGTTTTTCATTTCCCTTATTCATACTATCTTTTATCTTTGAAGTCATAAGCAGATTAGTGAATAAACTGGTTTGCTATCTGTGCTGTAATCTCCGCGGGACTCAAAAAGAGGAAACAAAACTTGGTGGAATTTTCTGCTCACTCCTCTTATCTCAGCCACCTTATGAATGCCTTATGACTGCCTTGCTATCTTGATATTTTGCTGTTGTGGAGAAAGGCATTTCTCCTAGAAACATGTAGTACTCTCTGGGGGTTACTTAACAACAGTTGGCTACTATACTGACCCATATGTAGGACCTAAAACATATCAAGTAACTGTGATGTCTTACAGATTCACAGGAACAACTGAGTGTAAAGCAGGAATGAAGAGCAAGAGAATAAAGGTATAAGTGAAGGAACAAAAGAGAGAGGTTAGCAATGATAACATTTGGGTGATATTTGGATGATAGTGAAAGACCTAACTTTTGGAGGCAGAAAAGCAGTGGCTGAACAGACTTGTATGACTGAGTGAGCATTGTAACAGTTTCTGTACCATGCTGGAATCAACTTCCACATTGTTGTGACCATTAGGAAATTCCTATGCATATTACATATGCCATGGTTTTTACAAGGTCTGTACCTTGGAATGCCAGTGAGCCAATTCTTATCTCTAATTTTAATCCTTAAGAGAAACTAAGACAGACCTTTTAAAGAAGTAGCACTGAATTCTGGAACGGAAAAAGTGTTTTCTATCTGAAAGCAGACATACTCTTTCTCTAGAAAACTGTAGGCTTCCGTAGACTTTGACGGAATATTAAAAGCTAAAATTTCAGATGCAATGAAATACAATCCAGTATATAGTGTATAATCTAGTGTTACACCCCTGTGTTACACCTCAGGTGATATCATTCTGAAAAAATATTTTGAATGCTCTGGAATATAATTTATAAATTCACTTTTTTTATATAGCCATAGTTATATAGATAGGTACAGATATATTTCATTAGCAGAACTTCTAGGAGCTCAAGCGAAGGAACATCACATTTCTATTACACTAAACCAATTTGACTGAGATATTTTCTTTGCTATCACTGAAATTTCAAATTATATTAGTATAACTATGAATGCACTGCATAGGATCTGGTCTTGTTTCCACTGAACTCAATGGCAAAATTCCCATTATTTAAATGGCAGCAAGAATGATCTCCAAATGTTCCTATTAAACTGTTCACAAGCTGTGCCTTCTTCATGTTAAACAGCAATGAATTTTGTTTGTCAGTACAGCTGATAATTTTGCATTAAAATAATAATAAAAAGATGTGATGACAGCCTGCCATTTTTTGTTCCTTAAGTCAAACACTTGATGTGATGGACTATGTGATTTCTTCATTTAATGAACTGCCAGCTAAAGATGCAAACGCTGTAACTGACACAAATCAGAAATGTTGACAAAAAAATCTTTGATATAATTTAAGAAATGCTTTTAGTGAAAAGAAAATTTGTTCACTTCTTTTCTTTTTCAGAAAGATAGCTTTTAGAGTTCTGTATTTTTAAATTTACCCTTGGACCTTTGAGAAAAGGCAATAGAAGAAGGAGAAACAATGCATTCAGTTGTCAATATTTTGGCTACCACGTGTGCTATATAAATAAATAAGTACAAAAATTAAAATTAGTAGAATGGCAGCAGGCTTCCTGTAATATGGATTAAGCAAAAAAATCCCAGGCAGCGTTCTACTTTTTTCCCTAAGTTTAATGTATACAAAAGATCTTTTTACTTCTACAGTGTATGAATTCCATTTAGTCCAAACTACTGGCTTCTCACATGCATGACTGTAACCCAAGGGGCCTTTTACATATTTGGGCAGGGAAAAGAGCAAATCTTCCTTATCTTTCTTTTCGTTCATGGTGAACACTGCCTAAGGCTTTTTCCTCCTCTTTTGACCTCGTTACTAACCTTGTTGCTTTTGAGGAACCTTAGCGAGCTATATTCATTTCCATTAACTAACTGTTCAGAAGGAAAGGGCAAGGAAAATGTAATATTAACATGACATGACAGAAAAATTGTTAAAGTGGCTCTAGTGGCAACTAATACTTGTTTTTCAGATGGCCAACAATTAAAATTCGTTGTCATTTTATTTTACTTTTTTTCACCATAAAACTCTGGTTGCTCGGTATATTACTATCTACATAATGTTCTTCATTACTGACTGTAATATCATCACTTAGAGTAAAATTTCCCTGTTACTGCAGAAAGTGGGCTAAGAACCTGTGTTACATATAAAAAATACCTTGAAAGCAGCCATTTAGTTGAAAATAATCCCTGGAAGCATCTCTCTATGTGCCATTTTCCACTAGAGCCAATACACAGTTTTAGACACTATGGAATTTAATGCATCAGGAAGAGAAAAAATCACTGTATTTTTGTAAAAGAGAGATTCACTAGTACAGAATCATAGAATCATTTAGGTTGGAAAAGGTCATCAAGGTCAACCACTAGTCCAGCATTGCCAAGTCCACCAATAAGCCATATCTAAATGCCACATCAACACCTTTCCCTGAGGAAAGTTTTCCTAATACACAATTTAAACTTCTCCTGCCACAATACGACACCATCTCCTCTCACCATCTCACTTGTTACTTGGGAGATGAGACTGATCCCTACCTTGCTTCAATCTACTTTTGGGTACTTTTAGAGAGATGATTTCACCCTCAGTCTCCTTTTCTCCCGCCCTAGCTACTCAGCTTCACCTCATCCGGCTTGTACTCCAGACCCTTCACCAGCTTTCTTGCCCTTTTCTGGACACACTCCAGCACCTCAATGTCTTCTTTGTAGTAAGGGGCCCAAAACTGAACATAGCACTCGAGGTGTGGCCTCACCAGTGCTGAGTACAGGATGCCATTGGCCTTCTTGGCCACTGTCTCACGTTCAGCTGCTGCCAACCAGTACCCCCAGGTCCTTTTCCACTGGGCAGCTCTCCAGCCACTCTGTCCCCAGCCTGTAGCACTGCAGGGGTTGTTGTGACCCAAGTGCTATATCTAGCACTTGGTCTTGTAGAACCTCACACTACTGGCCTCAGCCCATCAATTCAGCTATTCCAGATCTCTCTATAGGGTCTTTCTACCCTCAGCAGTTTAACACTCTGACCCACCTTGATGTGATCTGTGGACTTTGGGAGGGTGCATTTGATCCCCTCATCCAGACTATTGATAAAGATATCAGAGCTGTCCTCAGTACTAAGCCATAGGGAACACCATTGATGACCGGCTGCCAGCTGGATATGACTCCATTCACCACCATTCTCTGGGCCCAGCCATTCAGCCAGTTTTTACTCATTGAACAGTGCACTGTCCAAGCCAAGAGCAGAGAGTTTCTCCCAGAGAATGCTGTGGGAAATTGTGCCAAAGGCTTTACTGAAGCCCGGGAAGGTAACAGCCTTTCTCTTATTAAATAAGTGAGTTTCTGTTGTGGCGGGTGGTGTTGGCCACAACCTTTCCAGAAGCATCTCCTTGCAGAGCCGCTCGGCAGCTGCCTCACACAAACACACAAGCACTCATGCACACCGGATAGCTGCTGTCTGTGCCAATGGCAAAGAGTCGGAAAGGGTCTCTGTTGTAGGTTTCCACAGGTGTTTATTGCAGCCAAGCATGCAGACCCAATGGGTAGAGGGCCAGGAGGTGACACTAAGGCAGGACTAGGGCCCAGGAGACACTAGGGAAGAGGCAGGGGAGCGGCTGGGTAGAAGGGGCCAACAGTGAGGCAGAGAAGGGAGAAGCTTCTAGGGAAGAGACATACGAGGGAGAGAAAGGGGCAGGAAGGGGTGGAGAGCCAACAGGCCAACCAGGGAGATAGAACTGGGGTACATTTACATAATGAAACAAGGGATCCTGGGAGAGGCCTTCTCCTCATCCTAACCTAGGAGAGAGTTTCTTCTCTTAGGGCCCCACATCCCAAGGGGCACTTCTGAGCTCTGCTTTGTCAGGCCCACTGGCCACCACAGGTCTCTCTGTCATAAAAGAATATCAGGTTGGTCAAGCAGCACCTACCTTTCATAAACCTGCCTTTCTTGTTGATGGGTGTCACATTTGCTAACTTCCAGACCTCTCCTCCCCAGGTAACTAGGACTGCTGGTAAATGATGGGAAATATCTCACAGAACTCTTCCACAAGCACTTCCACTAGCTCCCTCAGTACTTTTGGGTCAATCCAAAGGTGCATTGGTGTAGATGCATGTAGATGCACCCCACCTGGACTGTTGATCCTGACACCTTTTTGGGGGCAGAAGCTCTAACTCCTACATTTTCAAGCACTTCCATTGTTACTAACACATTAATAAGCCTTGTGTCTTTGTTCCTGCATGGATCTCCATCCCCCACCTCCCCTGAAGTGGCAGACTAAATGACTTTGCTAGCCCACTCTCCCTCAAACACTGGCATGCTTTCCCCAGACTTTTCTCTAGCGATTCTGGTTCTATTCCTTTGGCCCTTCAAATCTACTTTAAAGCTCGATTTCAATGAGCCCTGACAATTCCTGTGCAAAAATCCTTCTTCTCCTTTGAGACAGGTATACCCTGTCTGTTGCCAGCAGGCTCATTGTTGTGTAAACACATGATCAAAAACCTCTAAAATCTGCTGGTGATACCAGGCTCCCGAGCCCAGTATTGATCTACTGACTCTTCCTGTTTCTTTCTTTATCATTCCCTGCAACTGGAAGGATAGAGGAGGACATTGCTTGTGCTCCTGATCCTTTAACAAGTCATCCCGAGGCTCTAAGGTCTCTCAAATGCCCTCAGACTTCTTATTGCAGCTTCATTGCTGCCCACCTGAAAAATCAATATTGGATAATAATCTGAGGCCCATATCAGGGTAGGAAGCTTTCTCTTCACATCTTTGACCTGGTGTCACTCTGGAGCAGATCTCTAAATCCTCACAGCTTTGTCTAAGGCTCTCAAGTCTTGAAAAAGAGGCCTACATAAAAAACATGGAACAAGAGTCTGTTCCGCACCAGTGACCTGGACAAGGCCAGAGGGAACTCAGATATGAACACTGAGGGTCATTCCTTTATTTGCCATAACAGATGTTTCTCAGAGAGATAAATGGCTACTGATGCCTGATACAGTATCTTAGAGGAATTATACTGTACTGCTTTAAAAAGGGGCAATATAACAGAATTTGTTTATGATCAGGTTAATCACTTGTGTTTTTCCGTACAGTACTGATGAAACATGCCTACTGAAAGCAAAAAACTAATGTTCATAATAATTTGAAAATAAATGTTACTTAATCTTGTCACCTGGCAAGATTATTTCTCCCTGTCATATCTCATAACTGTAGTTTGTTTGTTTGTTTGTTTTTAATTTAGGTATTTTTGTGATAGCTTTTAATTATTGTAAAAATATAGGAAAACCACATTTGGAATACAAAGATGATGCATGTAGACTTTTGGAGGAACATTTATAGCTGAACTCTGGCTTTTAGTGATGTACTTTTAAAGAGATATGTGCTTTTCAATATGACATTCTTCATTTTTCAGACACCCATCCTTTTAGAAAAGAAATTTCAGTACAAGTTTTTACTTGTAAGTAGAAATTTTTGCTAGTTCTGGAAATGTTCTCAATGTAAATTAGGATTAAAAATTTATGAAGGAAGACTTTTAAAACTTAGATCCTTAAAAGTCTTCCTAAGCTCTCTTTGGTTTTTTAGTTTTTTTTTTTTTTTCTTCAATATACATAAGCCTTCAGCTAGATGGTCCAGAAGACTGCATTTGCTGTGTAACAAAAAAATTACCCTGAAACAGTATGTTTTGATAGAAAGTAGAATGACAGCCTCTTGCTTGCTGTTTGTTATATATATATATTATTGTCTTGACCTATTTGTGTTTTAAAGGATGGGGGAGAAATCTGCTCGGTAAATTTACTTTTCATTTTCTACTCATATTTTCCTTAGGAGTGATTTTGGAAAAGCAAGAAACATTGAAAGCTGTTTGACAATACAGATAAGCACCTAAGAATACTGCTGATATACTATAACAAATGCTGCTGTGTTGTATACATTGAATTTACAGCAACTCTTGCCTGAAAACATACAGAAATATTCCCATGGCATTAAACATCTAAGTGTCTAAATTGGACTCCTTGTTTAACTGGCTTGCATACCAACAAGAAATAGAGATGGTGTTCCCAAAGCTAGGAAATGGGGTTTAGTTTAAGTACCCTTTTCTTTCTGTTGACCATTTTAGGGAGTGTGAATACCTAAAAACAAACATTGTGAATAATCCACAAAGGCTCAGTTGCAAACTTAACATTTGGTGAAACCAAGTAAATTAGTTGCAGAGTAAAATAATATCCTTCTAGTCATTGATGGGACCTTTGCAAAGCTTTAAGAAAATTGTTCTGGCTCAGGTATTGTCCTAATCCTCAATTACAGTTACTAACATCTCCATACTTTTTCACTGAGGATGTAGGTGTCACTCAGGTATAATTTAATAATTATGATATAATGATTTGGAGTGGTAGGAAGACCATTTATAAATAGTCTCCACAAGTAACATGCTAACATGATTGCTCAATCAGGAAGCGACCCACAAGAGGTATAGTTCTATTTTAAAAATACATTTTTGTATTTTTCTCTTTCTCTGACACAAACAAGAAAATATATAATAGAGCTAACATTAATTTTTGATGAAGAGAAAGTACCAAAACCAGTCTCCAAATATCAGTGGATGCTTTTTTCTGACAATTTCCTATATTCCTTGTGTTACTTTTATATAACCAGACTGTCATCGATCTTAAGAAATGTTAGGGTACCATGAACAGGGCATTACCTTTGATAATAATATAAAACCATTCTGATTTTCTACATTTAAAATTGGTAATAGACATCAATCATCCTTGGATAGCTAGAATCAATAGTTACAAGCAGAGGTAGAGCAGGCTTTATTGTTTACTTAAAAATGGCCGTGTTACTGCAGTCATTGTAATAACAAGTACTATATTTACTGTATTTTTAGCATTTATATTACATTCAGAGAACTCTGTTTTCTAGATATGATATATAAGATAGCATGTAGACTTTAAAAACCTCGATGTTCTCACATTTTTTATATTCTTACACCAAGTGTTGTTCAAGTAAGAAGTTCTTTTTAGGTGAAAGGAAGTTATTTTTGCAGGATATGGCAAATTAAAATTAGACACAGCTCTGCCTTCCTTTCCTCTGATACAGTATGTACCAGATTAGCCACATCCAGATTTTTAAATGATACCTTTGTCATTAGTATGTTTTCAGTGTCCATCTTTTGAAAGGTCTGTTATGTGAGACATTAGTGACTCTGTACTTTCTACTTCTTTGACAGATAAAGCATTCTTAAATATTAGGTGTTTTAACTTAAATTTTTTTTTCAGTTTGACAAAAACTGGTGGCATATATTGGCAGGACAGGATTTGTGAAATTAGTCAAGCAAAATGTTAATTGTTGATAAAAAACAGTATGCTGTTTCATACCTTTCAGTGTTCATTTGTCTAGCCAGTTGTGACTGGCTGTTATATTCTGGAAGTTTCCTTCTTTATGGTACTATTGAATAGTTTTATTTTCATCATTTCTTAATCTTCAGAAGAATAGTGCAACTTGGGTTTTAATTTACTTTTTTGTGTTTTGAAAGCTGTGGGGGATATTATTTAAGATATTTAGTTCCTGACTGACTGTGATCAGGAGACTTATTTTCTTACTCTAACAAAGAGAAAAGATTCTCATCAACCAAAAACAAGCTCAATAGATATAAATGACTAAGATTTTGTTGTCTACCTGTTTTCATGGACCATTTTGTTGAACAATGGCTTATAACTCATCAGTGGCTTGCTATAAAATACATTGGACTTCAGAGATTTTGATGGGGACAGGAAAATGTTTTACCACAAGGAAAAAAGTTACGATGTGATGAAATTCTTAAGAAAACCTCTAAGAACAATTCAGCCTATTGGTTAATAAATATACTGTGCCAAAGCTAAAATATCTTAGTTTTGTTTTCTACTGTAGTTTTTTTTAACAAGAGCTGAAATTTTTAGGATCATACAGTTCATTGTATTGGTAAATAAATACAGTGCTAAAGCTAAAATACATGGCTTTGTATTCCATTTTTTGGGGGGAGACAAGATTTTGTTTTTGGCAATAATATGGTCCTCGATTAATAAAATATTGCAAAATATTTAGTTAGTAGTTATTATTGCCCCTTTCTGTTTAGCCTCACAGAAAGATTAAATTCCCAAACATACATATTCATATCAGACTAAAATATTAATACTCTAATGCCATGGAAGAGAGTAAACTAAGACAAGCAAGCTACCTAGAATATGTTTGGGTTTTGTCTTTTATCTATTAAAAATTCCAGAAAACCAAACTGTTACCAGTAGCACCTCTCCTAGCATAGTTACTCAGCTGCTTTGTTCACCTAATTCATCTTTCTGCAAAGTTTATTTAGAGAACATATTGGGGAGTTGAAAAGGACCACTGTATGCTCAGCTTCTTTATAAGATGTGAAACTCCCACATCAGTTTGATTTTCTGCTTCTTCAGGCTTTCAAGATGATGAGGGTAGGGGGAGAAATAAAAAGAAAAACCCAGAAAATGTTTTCCAGGATATATAAACCAAAAGGTGAGAAACCAGAAAAGAGTACCTTACACAAACACATTTCTAGGTAGGATAAAAGAGCAAGAAAAAGATTTTATTACTTCATAACTTCTATGATCAAATGTATGTGAATGCAGTACCTCTACATCTTCAGCACAAATGAATGCCATATCCACAGTCCAGTAACCTTTTTTCTATTGAATTACTTCTCAAAGCTTCCACCTCTCTCTCTTTAGTCGTGCTGATTTTTCTCAAAGAGAAAATAAACAGAATTTGTCATGACCTTTTTTCTTTCTTTGGCTTGCCTTTTCTTCTCTTTTTCCCCTTTTCATCATGTTCAGAGAAGTTTCCCCTTCTTTTTTCTTTTCTCACCTCTCCACTTGCTTGAATTCCCGCATCATTCATCTCTTCTCCATGAGCTGGTACCCATTTTACATTGAACTTTTCATTACCTTAACAGAGGTTGTAAGAGACGAGGTTTCCACTAGATAGTGGAAACTTCTAACTTATTGCTAATTCTTCTTGATTTCTATAATTTTTTGCCTCTGATGTCTTACAAAGAGTAATGCTGTTAGTAAGAATGACTTTGCCTTACGCTACACCTGCACAACACTGCCTTAAAAAAGCTTTAAGTTCTCATAAAGCAGAAAGTTATTTTTTCAATAAGAACAGCTGTCCTAATTCAATAAATCAGTGGTTTATTTACCACTTGGAATCTGCTCTTTCCTCTTACGTATAGATTCCTCAGGTGTGAAGCTATTTACTTACAGACAATTAATAGGAAAAACTAATGCAGGAGCATAGATTGACTTCAGCAATGTGTGTAGCTGCAGCAATGTGTGCAAATAAGATATATTTATTACTGTCCTCTGCTGATATTTTAAGTCTAATGCATCTTTTCTTTTACAAAAATACAATCCTTTTTAGAAATCTGATGAGCTTTTTCTCCTGCAGTGTGTGATTCACATATAAACTGTGTTTTTCATGTGGGCGTTTAAATCTGGAAGTCTGCACACAAAACCTCCCTGAGCCACAAGACATCTCTAAAAGCATATAAAAGACTCTGCTGTAGTCTGAAAATTTAATTTCTTCTAAAGAGTTACTACTGCAACAGTTTATGAAGAAAACACCCATGCATGCATCCATTTAATGTGTAAAGAGAACACTGTAATAGAAAAGCATCATGCTAGTTTTTGAGTGAAGAGTAAAGAGCATCCTAAGTGACCGTGATATGTGGGTTAGCTGACTTCACCAAGGGAAATATAGCTGTGGTAATTGGGTTCACACCCTCATAACCTGCCTAAAGTGCTCACACTGTCAGACTGATGTTAGATTTATTCTGAGCTAAATCAGAAAACACCACAGCTCTTTTTCTCTGTTTGAAGATCAAGCTATGTTGAACAGAATGCCAAATGGATAGTCTTTTCTACGGCACCATGTTTCAACTCTGTAGATACCTGAAGAAGTAGGGCTGAACTTGGATTTTAATCAAACCTCTCAGCTTAATTTATCAGTGTATCGTTTTCCGCACAGTTTTGCAGAGAAATTTAAGGACTTTTCTTCAATTGTGTTAACTTATGATAAATAAGACATAAATATATTCTAAAATTCTTGTTATTAGCAACAGTAGTTTCATTCAACAAAATTGCTTTTCATTTCTGTGTTTTAAGAATAGGACATTTTCTGATGGGTTTCAGAGGTACAAGAATTATTGTTCAGTTTACAGAATATTAGGCAACTACAAATACTAGCAATAGTTCAGGCCACAGAATTAATTATTTTATTCCAGAAATTTAGCAAAAATAACTCTATTTTTTCTACCTTTTCTATGAAATTTTTGATAGTAAGAAGACTATATAAGAAATAAATCATAATAGATAAAATTATCACTGGAATAATATTTACAATACCATGGGAGGAAATGAAACCTGGCCTAAAAATGGATGTCTGAAAAAAAATCCAGGGGAAAAAAATACCTTGTGACTTCACTGAGGGTAGAATCCTCTTTCTTTTTTTCTCTCCTTTCCTTCTTGACATGAAAAATATGTTCTGGACTCAGCTATTATCATATTTATTTATACATTTTCGTTGTCTCCCTTATGTAGACATTTTGTTGCAGCTTGATAGTGTGGTTATATTTGATCTTGTGTTATCCAAAGCTTCTCCACTTGCTTTAATCTTTGCCATTGATTAAGTTTCTATAGGCAGCAAAACAAGATAGGTGAACTTGTAGTACTGATTTTTTGAGCTGGACCTGCGTGTTCATTTCCCCTTTCTTGCAAGTGTTAGCTGTAGATCTTTCCTTAGTGAGTGGGAAAAACTGCCAGAAGATCAGTGGCTGGGAAGGGCTCAGTGAGGCAGCTGCAGGCAAATGTTTGTAGGTTGACTCTTTTTTGATTTCACATCTAATACAAGATAGTTAACGTAAGGACAGTAGTTTATGCATAACAGAAGAATCTGATCGAAATCAAACCCAAAATGTTTTTTGAGAGCAAAACTGTAGCATTAAAATTTTTACAAAGTACATGTTTTAAAAAATATTTTTTAAGCACATCTTGCAACTAGGGAGTCTATGTAGTGACAACAAGTCTGATAGAGATTTCAAGAAGCTTTCCATTTTTACATTTTTTATCTCTAGCTACATGAACTAATAATTTTCTAAGAAATCAGTGCTGAAATGTTAAGAACCTCACATGGAGTGGTGCAGGATGCAAACTAGGGCAGAATGAGTAGAAAACATTTTGTTTTAGGGTTCATGAGTCTGTCTTACCCCCTCTGGGTACAGATTATGTTTCAGGCCATTTGAATAGCAGCATTAAAAAAAATCAGTTCCTTTTGTAGCTAAATGAAGTATGAATTAAATTTGTTATCAGATGACCAGTAGCTGTTAAGCATTTTCCAGCTGAGTAAGCTAATAAACCTATTTACTCTTTCTGCACGAGCAAGCACAGGCCCATTAGCTCCAGATGCCTTCAGCAATATTCTTTGACATATAGAAGGTCATTCTCCATTCATTGTCTTCATATCTTTATAGTTTAATGGTTAGCAAAAAGAACAGCTGCAATAATTCTAATTAGTAATTTAAAATGCAGTTGTAGGATTTTTATCCTCTTTGACCTCATTCTGACAGATTAGTGCTTTATATGCATTTACTTGGAAGACTCTTGATTTAAACTGAAATCACCTGTAGTAATTTAAATTGTCAGAGGCTTTATTAAAATTTGGTAGGAAAAATATTGTGCACATCAAAAGACCTCGCTCTTGTTCTTTACTTTGTTATTCAACATTTGAGTGTTCGCTTGCAAGATCCTTTGCAAGTGATGGATCAGGCAGAAGCTAATAGATGATTTAATTTACCATGTCTTTTGACAGGTACTGTGCACTTTCTCATTTTGTGACGAGGTGGCAGGATGTGTTCAGTTTTCTGATACATTTCTCAGAACCTGTTGCACTCCTGTAGTTTTCTGCAGTAGAGTAACAAAAATGAAATAACATTACCACTTTTATTGCCTGTATGGCCATGCCTCCTTCATCAGTGTCAGGTACAGATGCTACACTGGCTTTCTGTGCTCTCTTCCAAATATTTTTAGAAGGACAGAGCCAGTTCAAAGTGCAAGTTTATGGCACACAAACATCAGCAGGAGGCAAAAAAAAGGAGTGTTGCTTCTGGACCTTTCAGTTTTTCTGCTTGATCAGAGCAACAGTTGTTTTAAATTTGTATCCTACTGCACTGAATAAAATACCTGGTGGAGAAGTGTGTACTTTCCCCCACTCAAGCCAGAAAAATCTCTATTCTGTGGTCTTTTCCCTCCTAGGGAGCTTATATCATGCCTAGTAATATCCAGTTGTTCCTATCATTTCCTCAATTTTCTATATAATTTCTTTTTTTTTTTACCATTATTATTATGCTACATAAGCTTCTCAAGTGTATAAGAGGGATTTAAATATCTGCTTACATTTCTTGGGTTTCTCAGTTTTCATTTCACACCTTACTTTGCTTAGAATTATTTCCAAATTTCTACAGTTCCATCACAAACTGGTAGAACCCTTTTGTAATTCCTGGTACCAAGAAGAGGCTAAATCTTCATCAAATATTTATGAATAAAAGTATTTTTACTTTTACTAATAGGCCAAAAATATGAATTCCATTAACAAATATTGATATTTTTACTGTGATTATTAATAAAGGGCACTAGAAATAAAATCAAGTTAAACTACAATAAATATCTGGTTTAACTTAGTCATTTTCCTGTGCTCTTCAAATATACACAACTGTTCAGATTCAGTTTTTAGCCAGGGGAAAGAAGTGTAAAGTTACTTAAGTGCTAAATTAAAATTAATGTTGGCAGTAAACCCTGAAACTGACTGTGAGAAACTTCATGTCATCAGACGAACCTTCCTGCCATTGGGTGATTTATTCTGGAAGAAATATGGCTAGTTCTATTCTGTTTTATTGCTCAGTCTGTACTGGGTCTTCTATATATTAGAAATCTTCATCTGGCTTAACCTCCATTTCTGTGTGTTCTTTGAGCTCTGCTGGCACTGACATTTTTGATTGGAAAGGCTTTTCTTTCTTTTGGTTTCCCCTCAGCTTTTATCATACTTGCTTTGGTTTCAGTAGAAGCAAATCCAGACTTTGCCTCTGCTTTTCCTTATGTCCCCTTCCTGATGCTTAAGGATTCAAGTGTTTGGTCCTCAGGCTGGTCTTTCTTAATTCTGCAGTGATTGCATGAGTGAGGAAATTGAAGTTCTTGTTATGTGAGAAGTTTGTGTGACATGGAAAAGTGTTTTTCAATGCATTTGAAATTCTTATCTCAAAACTTCTGAAGTATCATTTCCCTTCCACAAGTGTTTGAGAGTTTGAAATGCTCTTATATATGAACAGTTTATGTATAAATGCTTAGGATCAGGTTACCATAAGAGTTCTAATGACTTCCAAAGGCTCGGACAATGTGCATTGTCTGCAAACCTGGCCTCTAAACATGGTATTTGAAAGCTCATATTGCTAGAGTTGTTACCACACTTTATTTTGTTAACCATCTATGTAGGAATCTTATTTTAGTTTCTGAGTGTGGTAATCAGCTGCCGATATATAATTCTTAAATCTATACATCTAAGCTGAGTAGACAATGCCAGAACTTCCATAAAGAGAACACCACATAACTGATAACATAAAATCTTTGTTTGCACTGAGGGAGAATATTTATAGCAGGAAAATATTTGTACAATCAAGAATATATAAAAATCACAAAACCCAAAACAAAATGTCCTTTAAGAATAAGAACACAGTTTTAAATAGAGGGACATGGACTACAGCAATATTTTGTAGACCAAATTTCTTTTACTGAATGCTGTCTTGAAGAGAAAATTGCTGGTACAAAACAGTTGTTGTACGTAGGTATGCATAATCTTGTCATTCTTCAAGAAATTTTTCATAAGAAAGTTATGCCAAAATCTGATGGAAATAGTGGAAATCTGAGTCTTACTGTCTTCCTAATGACCTGTGCTGCACCTTTAATAGCAACTCAGAAGTGCTCTCAAGGGCCTTCATGTCCTAAAGCCAGCTTTCTTTGAGCAGACAACATTTGAAAATAGAAAAATGCCAGAATGACTGACTAAACCAAATGGTGTTTCTGGTCCTCCTGGTTTCCATGTCCTCGCGTGTGGCAGGGATCCTTTCTTCCCGTCTTGGTCCCAGCCCGCAAAGTTCTCAGTTGACTACTGCAAGTTTCATTCAATCCCTTCTTTAGCATTAGGGAACAGGCGTTCTGGCCCATGCCATTGGCTCTGTGTGCTGCTCTCAGCCTCTAGCCCCATGCTGGAGACTTCTCTCTCATGGAACACATTCCTGCACTCTCCTGGGGAGGATCAGCCCTTCCCTTCCTCCACACGCTTTGCACAATGGAAGGTGCAGCCACTAGGAGAAGGCAAATAAGGACTTTCTGGACTGTCCAACCACAGACGGTTGAAAGAATGTAGCACAAATAAAGTAAATGAATAAAATACATGTTGTCTGCCACTGCTGAACAAATTATTTTTTTAGAAAAGTTCAGAAGCCGGTTTGGGAAACAGATGTTGGAATTTGAAATTATACTATGTTGCTTTTTATGTAATCCCTACACTGACATTTCTAGGACAATCCTAGGTTGCCTTATTATCAGTATATTATAATATTCCCAACTTCTGATTCAAATTTAGCTTTTCAAAGTTTCTGAGTGCCATTTATAGGCAAAAGAGAGCAGCCTGTGTCACTGAAGACAGAAGGATTTTTCCTCTCTGTTGACATGATGGTGCTTACTTTCAGAGCCGTGATTCATTACATGTAAATTAGAGAGCCATTCAGTGTTTGGTTTTCTCTGAGGACCAACTTGAATTACAGTACATGCATGCTTATTCTTGTTATAGTAGTGCCATTCACTTCAGTATTTTTTTCCTGCAGTTCTTAATCTGTGGTCTGAAAGCCAAAGTTAAACTGATTACCACAATGATCTCTATCCAAATGATTTCTTAACTTTGAAAATTTCTGTGCCATGATTTGCACTCCCACAGATAGCTGTACACCCAATGTTTCATCCCTTATAGTTAAGAATGATAAATCTAATGTATTTACTCACTGCTCCTGCCAGCCCTATGCGAGGTTCCAAAACAAAGCTAAAACCTCACAACCTCACAGTTACTGTGTCCTACTAATGTTGTTCTGGTTTAGCTAAAAAGAAAAAAAAAAAATCTGTACTTTTTACACACTTGAGCACAGGTTTTATAT
Source organism: Vireo altiloquus (assembly GCA_013396875.1). Classification (NCBI taxonomy): domain Eukaryota; kingdom Metazoa; phylum Chordata; class Aves; order Passeriformes; family Vireonidae; genus Vireo; species Vireo altiloquus. The sequence goes on from VZRF01003077.1 coordinate 387,251, forward strand.
GAGCTGTTCACACAGTTTCTATTGTTGATAGAGGCAGTTTCAAAGTCCTTTCCAGCCAGAAGTATTGTCACAATTTTCATATGCTTTCATAGCAGCAGTAAGATGCTGGTGAAATATGGCTAACTGGACATGTAAACTTTATGAGCAATGTTTGAATTCGTAGCTCAGTGGTATTAACTGAGACAAGAAGGGAAGTAGGATTGTTGCATTTACAGAAAATAGCCCTCAGGAGTATGTCTTTCATCCTCCTTCCTTTTGTACCTTTTATGAAAATTAAAAGTAATTAAGTGTTAAGCTAGTATTTTCTGTGGGTTTGCATCCCTGAATGCAGTGCTAGGGGATATTCTCACCCTCTGCTGCACCAGAATTCTGGGGGAGAGGGCAAGTTTATACTCCTGATTTCTTAAAATCCTCCCCTCTGCTGCCATTCTTTGCACTTTTGTTTGGGGTTTTTTAAATATTTCAGGTTAAGGGTTCCAAAGAATACTACCCAGGCACAACTCCCATGCAGACAGGAAAAAAAACCTCATCTTGTATCTAAGTTCTTATTACAGCATTTGTCCTCCTGATCTTTGCACTTTCTTTGTTTCTGATACACCAAACAAAGGATTACTTAATAAGTACTCTTCTGTTGATCCTTATGAAGGCTACTAACTGTAACATTTCCAAGCTCCAGTAGGAATGGAGATTTCTAGTAAGTCAGTTTCATTACTTGAGAAGAGTGAAACTTTCAGAAATAAAAATAACAACAGTGATGTGTTTAGAAACAAAATTATTTAGTACATGCTATGCTATTCAATACTAATGAAAGAGCAAATTGAGGGTTTATTTCTACAGTCTGTCAATAAGCAACGGATAGATTGAACTTTTGTTGTATAGAAAGGTATAAACTTATGAAAGAAAATGTAAAACAGCATCTATGTAGAGCTTTATTTATGTCCATTGCTTTTGTGATGCTAGTAGGTTTCTGTCCAGCACTGCTTTCAGTCTCAATTGCTTTGACTTTAATGGGGAGTTTCAAGAAGGCGTCATACAGCAGTCTGTAAAAGATTTTATGGTTTTTTTTTTTTAAACTATGTAAGTTCTTAATTTAGCTTTTATTATTTGTCATTGCACTTGCCACAATTCTTTATTGCTCTTAGTTGTAATATTCAATTTTCCTATTCCACTCATTTCCTTCAATTGGTCTAACCTGAATTGGCTCAGGAACTGTGTGAATATGTATTCTCTTAAGTATCATGAAATATTCCTTCCTATGAGCTTTAAGGAACTTTTTGAACTTACTTTTCTTTTTGATCTATTTGTATTGCTTTACTATTCCTCTGATGTTGTCAGAGCAGAAAATGTATAGATCTACTATTCACTGACTGACAAGGACTGATCTAAAATTAATTCCCAATATTACCAGTAGATCCCTGTAATAAACAGAACATAAGCTTTCAGAAAAACAGGCCAAGAAAAGAGCTGCACAGTACAGCCAGTCTGTCTCCTGCACTTGCAGGATTGGTGATGCTGAACAGATGTTTGATCTAAGTGGTTTTTCAATGCTTCCAATAATGAAAAGGCCCTAATATCACCATCAGTTCTGCTCCTCTGCTTCACTATCCTTGCTGCTAGAAATTTCACCTAGTGTTTGACCCAAGTCTTCCCTGTTTCCAAATAAGCTCCTTTTTTTTTTTTTTTTTTTTTGCATGTGAAAGTAGAAATAGATTATTCCTTCCCTTTGGCAACAACCTTTCCCACATTTGAGGACCGATACTGTATCCTGTTGGTCTTGTATCTGTTAGACTTAAAAGAAAATACTCTTTCAGTCTTGTCTCACAGGTCATGTATTCCAGAGTTCTGATCGGTCTCTCCTCTGCACACTCTGTCTTGTCAAATCTGCAGACAGCTGAGGCCCTAACCTGTACTGCATGTGAAAAGAGAACAATTTTCAATGCCTTGCAGCTTCTGCCCTTGCTTATATATCCCACTATGATCCTTATTTCTTTCCACAAATAGCATGATATTGCCTACTTAAAGTGAGCTAAACTGTAACAGTGGTTTACTCTTGTGTAGAACAGACACATGACAATTTGTCCTCCAGCTGGTATCTCCCAATTAATTTTTCCCTGCTGAGTTTAGTATCTTGTCCTTACCAAATCCAATCCCATTTTGTTTATTTATTCTTTAAGACATTCGTTTAGTTTTACAAGATAATTGTAAGCCTGCCCTCATGCTGTCCCAGTGACATACCCAGTCAGTCAGTCAGTCAGTCCGTCCCATGTGATCAAAAAAAAAACCCCAAATTTCCATTGCTTATTCATCAGTACTAAATGAGGCCACCCCATTTAACAGAACATAAGGAAATGGCCTTGCACCAGGGGAGGGTCAGATTACATATTAGAAAAAGATTTCACTGAAAGAGTGGTCAGACATTTGAATAAGTTGCCCAGTGAAGTGGTGGAGTCACTGTCCCTGGAAGGTTCAAGAGGTGTCTGGATGTGGCACTTAGGGATAGGGTCTAGGGGTGATTATGGTGGTGCTGGATTGACAGTGGAACTGGATAACCTTGAAGCTCTCTTCTAGTCTTGATGATTCTGCAATTTCAACTGCGAATGACTGGTTAAGATACAAGTTTTTGACTTTCCATCAGTTCAATTTAAAGTAATTTCATCTGGAATGTGTACTTCACCTTATCTGTGGCATCACTGACCTTGTCATGTTGGCCAGTGTCAGAAGATATAAGAAATTCAATTAACAGACACCTAAGGTTTGTCCTCATATATAAGACTTTCTATTCTTACATAAAAAGAAATCATTCAACTCTACACAGACAAAATGTGGCCTGCCACTCCTTTCTTTGTGTTCTTCCAAGTGCTTATATGCTGTTCCTTGTTTTAAAATTTTTCCTTTCACCGGAATTTCTGATTTCTACAGCTTTATGGCTAGTCAGACTCTGTTCCCTACCTCTTCACTTTAAAGTTTTAAACTCTGTTTTCCCTTTGTAATCTCGTAATGCCTTGTCCATTCTCCACAAGATTGAGATAATTGAATAGAATTTGTGAAATAAATATTCCTACATGTCCTACAAGCCACAGCTACCAAAGAGCATATTTTCCTGCCATAGAAAATGTGGCAGCCTGCTGCTCCAGGTACCTGCCTCTAGGTACCCTGGGTTCTGCTCAGCTAGGCCAGAAAAAACATACTCAGTGCAGAGCCAAATATAGAAAGTCATTAAAAAGACCTTGAACTAAAAGGAAAAATTATCTATAACTAAGAACTCTCTTTTTTGTCCTCCATCTATTTATAAATATGCTATAAGTATTTGTTCCACAAGTTTTCCAGAGTTGTGCACTAGCATTAGTCTGTTTTTGTACCTGTCTTCAGGTGGCATAAATCACCCCCTGGAAATGTGTTTTTCTCTGTTGGTTATAGAAGGAGACTAAACAAACAGCATATACTAAATAGCTAATTTTTCATAGGCTGCATGCAGACATGGTTATAAGGAAATTTCCTGAAGTTACTCAGCAGAGAAGTGGTAGAGCTGGAAATAGGCCAATGCTGCTGAACTCCTTTCTTTGGCCATTCTGAATCTCCAATTGTTGCCTTTGTACATTGTGTTGCAAAAGACTACTTTAATGTGCAGCAAAAATATAGAAAAGCCTACTTTTCCTATGTCTTTGTACAGAGAATTATTTATTTTTTGCTTGAGACTCTGAGAACTCTTTCAATATGGGCATTGGTGAATGTAATGCAAAATTTCAATTTTATATTTTAAAGCTATTTTTAATTCCAGCACCTACTTTAAGTGCTATACACCAAATTACCAGGTATCATTGTGAAAACTGTCCTCACAGTTAGGGTTTGATATAATATATATTAATGGTACTAATGGTGGTTGATGTGATACCAGCCTTTTGAAGGATTTTATGTTACTGATCATACAATTTTACCTTTGGCCAATGTGGTGTAAGTTTATTAGTGAGAAAATGTAAAGCAAAGATGAAGCATATTATTCTCCCCTTTTTTTTCTTTTTTTAAAGCATCTAGTTTGTGGGTCAGGGATAAAGTTCGGCAAAATATTTGCACAATCTCTCCACATTTTCAAGTTTCTGATGTGAACTTTTCAGATCTCATGGCTAAGGAAAACTTCAATAAAATATTTAGTTAAATGAAGTGAATCCCTTGGCATATAATCAGAAGGGTTGAGGACTCTGTTTTGCCTTGTCTGATTATTTTTTCTCATCTCTGAGGAGAGAGCACATCAGATGTAGAATATGTATTGAACCAGATGCAAAGATTCATTTATATACTTGACCTCTGTATATAATGAGCAGCAGTGGTGCTTTCATTGCTGGCAGCTGGTCCTTGTAGGTTGGAATCTGAGAACTCAAACTCATTCAGCTAGCCCTTAGGCAGAAGAGTGGTGTGAGTCTCCATCAACAATAAAATAATATTGATAATGGACTCTCTTCTGCCCAAAGGTACATATGCAATACTGAAGACATTGTTAAAAATTAGGAAATTTATGATAAATAGAATGAGGGCACATGCATATCCTGTAGTTGAATCTAGGGACAGAAGAGAGCTGACTCAGAACTTGGAGTAAATGTCTGGCAAAGCACACAGCCCTGGCCAGCAGAAGCCATTGCTCCATTGGTTTAACTCACCTGCCACTCACATTGCTGTAACATCCTGCTGCTCTCTCTGGATGGCTGCCCACAGAGCAAAAGCTGGGTTGTCAATGTCCAACACCTCTTTGATGAGAAAAGAAGTATATTTTATATATATAATGTGTAAGGAGAAGATGAAGAGGCCAAGACCTCACAGGGAGGAGGAGCAGTAGAACTGCAATGTAAAGAGAAACGTGAGGACAGACAGTTCATGTCTTTGGGACCTCTAGGGATGGGAGCAAACAATACTTCACTTTTGCTGCTTTAATGGCTTAGAACCTATTCTGTTTGTTTGTCTTAGTACAGAGCTGAACTTACTGAAGAAACTTAGGGTGGATTTGATAGGGACATCTTCAATCACATTCAGAAACTTCTCAATGTTAGAAAATTCTTGGCACTATGCAATAAATTTGGGTAAAATGCTGCTTGAATGTCTTTAAAATCTGTTAATTATTTAGAAAGCTGTAAATTTTTGCTAAGAATACAGATGGACTTCAAAAACATGTTTTGTAATGCTGTCTCAGAAAAGAAAGAAAAAGGTAAAAAATCCAAATTAATTTATTGGTATCTCTTCTGAGATTATAAAGCCAGTTCTAAGAAACTGTCTTGCCTGAGGCTGCTGACTTCAGTTTTCTCTCATAATTAGACTTTCTTACACTGTGTGTCACATTCAGTTACAGTAAGACAATTAAACTAAGAAATATGAAAGATAGATATTATCCTCTCCACTTTATGTCAGTGAAATAGTTCTTCTAACCACTAAATCACTGCAAGATCTGTAGGACACAGAAAACATCTTCCTTTTCTCATTGGCAATAACTGCCTGAAAACAATTGTATCTTACTTTTTAAGCAATAGTAATAAAAATTATGTATCATATTATTTTTATAATACATCCTCTCACAATATTCAATTGGCTCAGGATAAATGCTAAGTAGAACAGAATTTGTTTGGACTGCTTTTCTTGCCTTTTTTTTTTTCTTTCTTTTTTTTTTTAAATATCATAACCAAAGTTCCTGACAGGCATGCCATAAAATAAACTGACAAAGCAATGTTACCAAGGCAAATGAAGATTGCAATTAGAAACATATATTACTGGGGGGGATTTCGAGTTTTCTAAGTTGCATGATTTATTTTATTTTATTTATAGGTGATCTCCAGAGTTGTGATGTTGTGAATTTGGAGGGTTGTGAAGGTTTGTTTTTTTGGTTTTTTGGGTTTTTTTTTAAGGCTCTCATGGTATAAATATTAATGTTGCATTGAGGTTCATATTCATCATATACCCAGATGGAAAAATGTTGTTTCTGCAAAGTTCAACCACTTAATTTTGGAGGCAGATCTAATTCTGTATCAAAGCTGGTTTTAAAAAAAAAAAGTAAATTAATGCAACCTTCCTATTGTTATAGATTTTGTTAAAGTAAACTCCAGAACATATAATATGTAGAAATGCTACAATATGAAATGAGATCTTTATCATTTAGAAATTGCACACTGCAGACCAGACTTGGCTTCAAACACAGTTTTTAAAATGATCTGATAATTTTTTTTTCCATTTGAAAATGTTGATTTTTCAAAACTGAGTCTATTCCAGAGGAAAAAGCAGTTTCTTTAGAAAAGTTTTTCAAAGCCAAAGTTGGTCAAAGTGAAGGAGACCCAGAACAATTTGGCTGCTTGCCTATTTGCAAAAATAGAGTTCAGATTTAACTTGTAGTTGTCATGTATCCTGGATTTGGAGATGGTAATTGACCTGTTCACTTTGTTTTAACTGTACATTCATATATTTTACAATAACATTCAGAAGAATTATACCTAGGATCAGGTTTTGAATACATAGTTGTTATCTCATCTAATAATTGAATATTTAAAATCTAAAAAATCAAATTCTTTTGATGGTGAGCCATAGTCTGTACCAGAATAATTCCACTGACTCCAGTGGGTTATAACATGAAATAACTTTTCTCCTCAGGTTATGTTCCACTTGAACAATGTTAAAAGCACAAAACTGTGTTGAAAGAATGCTAAACCAGTGTAGTGAAGCAATCAAATCTGCAAATGCCTGTAGGCAAAAGCCAATTCTCCCTTTACTTCATTCCCTCATGCATAGAGATTTTAATTACATTATCACAAACCTTCCTCCATGAAATCCCTTCTCCCTTCTCTGGTTCATGGTCTTTTCCTTCTGAATTCAGTTCAGTTCTTACCTCTATGAAATTAAAGGATGTCTTGCAGGCATATCTGATAAAAGTCTGGTGTTTGTCACTGAAAATATTGACAACTTTCCTAAATTACCACTTCAGAGACTGGCCATTGTTCAGTGAATGAGACACGAACCACACCTGATCATGGATGCACAGTGTCTCTGGGCCAGTCACCCAGGGGTGCTTTTGCCACTTGTTCCAGGCGGCTAATTTCAGCCTCCAGTACAGTTAGCTCCTGTCACTCCAGAAATATAAATGGGTTCTGCCTATAGTTTGATGGCTTAAGGGTACATACACTGTGCACTGGTAACTACTAGAGCTTTATATTCCTGATCGAAAGGAAAAGAATTCCAATAAATTTTTAGAAAAATTGGAGAATCCTACTACCCATAGTAGAGGAACCCTGCCTCCAAACAGGTGGAGAAGAGGGACAACAGGCTGGATCCAGTATGCAACAATCTGACACTATACTCTATTTTTCCTACCCTGATGAAAGGCTGTAGCAACAGATAAAGTCCAAAGGCATGGACAAAATGATTACAATGGACATTTTAGGGATGGTCCATAAACTCAGTGAATGATGTGTGTGTCTCTGTGTGTGTGTGTGTGTATAATAAATATTATGTATATCAAAGGGACTGGAAGAGTGATGATGGTTAACTAGGATGTACTGGAAAGTGTAGGACCTGGTCATGGCATAAATGATATGGAATAAAGGTGGATACTGTCCTGGTTTCAACTGGGATAGAGTTAATTTTCTTCTTATTAGCTGGAACAGTGCTGTGTTTTGCATTTAGTTTGAGAATGACATTGATGACACTGATTTTTAGTTGTTGCTAATGGTATTTACCCAAAATCAAGGACTTTTCAGTTTCCCATATTCTGCCAGTGAGCAAGTGAACAAAAAGCTGGGAGGGAACATGGCCAGGAGGGGTGACCCAAACTGGTCAAAGGGATAAAGGGATATACCAGACCATAGAATATCATGCTGAGTGTATAAACTGGGGGGAACTGTATGGGTGGGACCAATCACTGCATTGGTCAGCGGGTGCAATTGCATTGTATATCACTGGTCTTTCTTGGATTTTATTCCTCTTCCTTCCTTTATTTCCATCATTAAATTGATCTTGTCTCAGTCTGTGGGTTTTACCTTCTTCTGATTCTCCACCCTATCCCACCAGGGTGAGGGGCTGTGAGCAAGTGGCTGTGTGGAATGCAGTTGCTGGCTTGCATCAAGCCCCAGCTACTTAAGAAGATACTGCTTTCTTTGGTTGGTATTTTTTGCCCCTCCCCCTTAGCTTTTGCATAGCTACAGTCCTTAGAAGACTCAGCTGGTTTAGTATAACCAGAATTGTCCTAATATTTAGTAAATCACTGAGTCAGCTTTGTCGTATAAAGCTCAACTTGGTACTTTATATGTCAATGTATAAACATAGTTATTTAGTCTTTCTGAAACCAGGCAGGGCATCAACGGCTTGAAAAATTGCTTGGTTTTATCTGATAAAAGGAAAAAAACTAAAGGAAAATGAATATGAAAAAATACTGTCTCTTGGTTATCAGAACATAATGAATGATATATGAAAGTCCAGATCAAGCTGAACACAAATGTGAAAGCAATCTCCCATGAGTTATAGGAAGAGAAGCTGATGCTGAGATGAAAAGGAGAGAAAATAATCTTTTGTTTAGAATAGCCTTCTGATTCAAGAGCTTATATTTCTATAATTTTCAAGGAAAAAACGAAGTCACTAAAAAACAGGGAAAGTGGGAAAGAAGAGGCATTTCCAGAAGAGAAAGAATGAGCTAAACTGAAAGAATTTGACATGAAGAAGCAGCTTCTGAAAGACATGTCATAGTATCTGACATGATTAGTGGCATAAAGTGAAACAGTTGATTTTCACAGGATTTCTTGCATTTCTCTGAAGAAAGCAGATTTAGAAAGGAATGGCAGTAAAACTGAGCAGATATATTATCTTGAAGTTCACCTTTCAGGAAACAGATTTTTTTTCTCTTTTTTCTTTTTTAGTGTAATATAATGGAACCTCTGTTTGAGACTTCTCATTTGCCCAGAGCCTGCCTTCAGAGTTTCATCAGACTGTTTCACAAATATCTCAACATAACATACACAGTTTTAATTTTATTTAGCATGTTTTTAATTTTTACAGCTTTCTGGTCTTGAAAATTTGATAGCTTAATATTTCTGAGAGTCATGATATGACCACACCATGATGTGTATTATGTCATTACTTCCTGAGTCATAGAATGCATATGCTCCATGATAATGTATGATAAACTGAAGTTTTAACATTTCACTTGGAAAGATAATGTGATTGAATGAATAGATCAGATTCAAATAGACTCTCATATTTCTACCATCTATTTGCTGTTGGATATGGAAACTCCATGCACAAACGATGATTTTTAGATTTTGAGTAAGTGTAAATAGCCTATGCCTGCCTGTGTTAGCCATCTCCTGAATTTGGAAACTGTGGTTTTTCTCTGCGGTATTATTCAGACAAACAGGAAAGAGTTACACTTGCCCTTTGAGAACAGAAATTGGCTCAGGCCCAAAGTTAATGCTTTAGGTTATTAGCTCAAGAACAGTACTGTACTAACCACAGCTCCACAGATCCTGGATATGGGCAGGCTACAGTTCTGGCTGGACTGGAATAAATTTACAAGTGTCCTTTAAAAAATTAGTTAGAAATACAGCTGCCTAGAAAGTTTTAGGTGTCAGGCTGTCCCCATGCGTTTTAAGATAGGCTGATGGGGAAGAAGACTGGCCTGGATGAACAGAAAAACTTTCCTGGAACTTATGAAAAACTGGAAAGCTTATGACCTTTGGAAGAAGTGGCAGAAAATTCAGGAATACTATAAGGATTTCATGAGGTTAAGAAGGGAGAAAATTAGAAGGGCCAAAGCCCAACTGGAACTTAGTCTGACTACTGATATAAAAGACAATAAAAGTATTTCTATAAATACATCAGCCACAAAAAAGGGGTTAAGGAGAATCGTCGTCCCTTATGGGATGCCGAGACAAAGGATGAGGAAAAGGCTGAGGTACTAAATGTCTTCTTTACCTCAGTCTTGAACAGTAAGACTAGTTGTTCTCCAGGTTCCAGACTCTGGAGCTGGAAGACAGGTACAGAGCATGGAATGAAGCCCTCGTAACCAAGGGGAAATGGTTGGTGACCTGCTATACAACTTACACACTCTCAAGTCTGTGGGGCTGGATGGGATTCACCCAAGGGTGCTGAGGGAGCTGTTGGAATTGCTTACCAAGCCACTCTCCATTAATTATCAGCAGGCCTGGCTAAGCAGAGAGGTCACAAGTGACTGGAAGGTAGAAAATGTGAGGCTAGGACAACCAGGGCCCAGCCAGCATGAGTTTATGAAAGGCAGATCCTGCTTGACCAACTTGATCTCCTTCATGGATATTGTCTACCTGGCCAAATAAAAAGCCTTTGAGACCATTCCCACAGCATTCTCTTGGAGAAAATGAATATTATGACTTGGATGGTGCACTGTTCGCTGGGTAAAAATCTGTCTGGATAGCCAGGCCCGGAGAGTTGTGGTGAATGGAATTACATCCAACTGGCAGCTAGTCATGAGTGGTGTTCCTCAGAGCTCAGTAGTGGGGCCAGTCCTGTTTAATATCTTTATTAATGACTTGTGCAAGGAGATCGAGTACACCCTCACAAAGTTTACAGATCACACCAAGCTGGGTGGGAGTGTTGGTCTCCTGTAGAGTAGGATGGCTCTGCAGAGGGATGTGCACAGGCTGGATGTGTAGTCTGAAGCCAGTTGTGTGAGACTGAACAAGAACAAGTTCCAGGTCCTGCCCCTGCGTCTCAACAACCCCTGCAGTGCTACAGGCTGGGGGCAGAGTGGCTGGAAAAGCTGCCCAGAGGAAAAGGACCTGGGGATGCTGGTTGACAGCAGCTGAACATGAGCCAGAGTGTGCCCAGGTAGCCAAGAAGGCCAATGGCATCCTGATCTGTACCAGCAATAGTGTGGCCTGCAGGACCAGGGCAGTGATTTTCCCCCTGTACTCAGCACTGGCAAGTCCAGACCTCAAGGGCTGTGTGGAGTTCTGGGCCCTCACTGCAAGAAAGACATTGAGGGGCCAGAGTGAGTCCAGAGAAGTGCAGTGGAGCTGGTGAAGGGTCTGGAGCACAAGTCTGTTGAGGAGCAGCTGAGGGAATTGGAGTTTTTTAGCCTGGGGAAACTCAGGCTCAGACAGAACCTTGTTGCTCTCTACAACTGCCTGAAAGGAGCTGGTAGTGAGGGGAAGTTGGTCTCATCTCCCAAGTAACAAGTGATAGGGCATGAGCGAACAGGTTGTGTCAGGGGAGGTTTATATTGAATATTAGGAAAACTTTCTTCACCAAAAGAGATGTCAAGCATTTGAACATGCTGCCCAGGAAAGTGGTGGAATCAGAGATGTTTAAAAGATGTGTAGATGTGGCAGTTAGACATGCTTTAGTAGTGGACTTAGCAGTGCTAGATTAATGGTTGAACTTGATGATATTTAGGATCTTTTTCAACCTAAATTGTTCTATGTTTTTAAGGTGTTGGTTTTTCAGTGATCAGGCGTACATAACTTTAAAAGTGCTTTTGAGCTTAAAAAGGTTTGTGGATATGCTAAGACATTAAAGTGCATTAGGTAAAAGAGGTGCTTTCACCTCTTTCATGGCTAAGCCAGCTTCACAAGTGGAAGTCACTGGGAAAGCATGAGTAATGTTTGTGCTGATCTTTCTGAAAAACTGTTTCATTTGTATGCTTGTTTTACAAAAATGCACATATGTACATAACAGTGTGCCTGTAGGTGATACAGTTTGCCTTCCTGAAAGTGTTTGGATTATTACATGTGGTGACTATGGCAGACCTGTGGTAGTCCACTGGGAAATCCTGGCTCAGTAAGAGGCAGTAAAGCTGTGATGAACTCCGCAGGGTCCAAATTACAGTACACCTACCTCAGATGATAGGTGTCCTCCACGACGGCTCTCAAAGAGCTGGGAATTGCTGCCTCAATAAAGTCAAGCAGGGTGGGTGCTGCTGCTGCTCTCAGCACGGCATCCATCACTGCAGGAAACCAGGGCTGGGATTTCATCCGTAATGTACTTCTAGTTTCCTGACGAGAGCTACTTCGTAAAACATTAATGTTCTGATCTTGAGATGTCTGTATGCAGCTGTAGGTTTAACAACATATTTTAAGACACTCTTTAAAGCCCCTGCATTGACTTGGGAGAAGCCAGTCCTGAGGCCATGATTATACTAGGAAGCATGAAGCAGGCTGATTGCTTGAGATCAGCAGCAGAAGGAAATGGATTAATGATGGCTTTCAAAATGTAAGGAAACTGTTTCTGGAGTTTTTATTTTTTGTTAGTAGTTGCTTTTCTTCAGTTTTTTAAAGTGAGACAGAGTAAAGAAATGAGGAAAATGTGTTTTGAGAGAAAAGAAGCAAATCACAATCCAGTTTATTTGTCCAGATTAGGTGCTGCTGCCACATGTGGCCAGGCTGCAGGATACGTGTGATGAAGTGAAGGACCCTTTAAGTGACTTCCTGGGCAACCACCTGGGAGTCCCTGTATGCTGTTATGATCCTATGCCTCTGTGCACATAGCTGGGATTGGCCTCCGAGTTGTGCACCATGGAAAAGTGTGAGTGAGTGTGCAAGTGCAAGAGTGAGCTGTGTGAACAAAGACTCCAATGGCCAGTGTTAATGGTTACCAGCTATTAATAATAAAAGATGTTCTATTACAGAAACCAGACTTATTAATAAAGCTCCCCATATCAATATTTTTTTAGTGATCTGTCTCCCTCAATTCAGTTGCTAATCGGGAATAATTCACTTCTTTTTCCTACTGCATCAACACTGCAGCCATATGTGACCCATAATCTCCCTGGGCAACCTGTGCCAGGGCTCTGTCACTCTCACGACTGAAAAAAAAGGTGTTTCCTGGTGTTCAGAGGGATCCTTTTGTGTTTCAGTTTGTAGCCAATTGCTCAAGTTCTTGGTGGAATAACATAAATCAGAAGGCAAAATATAAAGCGACAAGTACCATCCTATATAATTGTCATATGATTTTAAGAGAGGGGGAAAAAAGATCAGTGAATTTTTGCACTGGAGGCTGACAGGACTAAGTTTATTTTTTGTCCATGACTTATTTTAATGAGCCATTTTAGAGATCTAAGGCCATCAAATTTACCAATTGTAAAACAGCTATTATTCCATGTCTAAATCATTCCCATTTTATTTTCGTGACTGTCTCAGCTCCACATCCATATATGTAGATTATTTTCCTGAAGGAGTCTTGTGATGAGATTCATCTCCAATTACCTACACTATAGGTTATGTAGATATGTAGCTGTCTAAGCTCACACTGTAGTTGTTAGAGATCTTGTCAATGGAAAGAGCTGTTCTAAATATTCATCTGTACAAGTTTAATTTCTAATTTTCAATGTAATTAATTGACTCAATTTCAACTACTTCTTCATTGGAGCTAATGGAAGCTCAGAGACAGCTCACAAGAAAACACCTCTAGTGAAGAATAGTAAGTTTGAAACTGGCTCTTACTGGTATCACAGGAAGGAATTCTGGTTAAATGAAACCCTGGTTAGCAGAGTTAATGTAATCTATCTGTCTCAATGTGATGTAAGTCTTATATCAAAAAAGTAATATTTTGAAGTTGAATCAGAGCAATAAATAGGCTTTGGAATGTCATATTGATTAGTCTTCATAACTAACTGTTCAGTTGGATTTTTTTCCTTTGGATTATCTCCAAAAGTAAAAATGAATTCCAAACACCACCACAAGTGAGCAGCGGGTTTGTAAAATGGTGACTGTACAATTACGAATTCTTGCATGCAATCTTTATGCTAACTTTTTTTTTCTTGTCAGGGAAATTTTCACAGAAGGTTTACATTTTCATTAACATTATAACTGTGCTGTTTAAAGCATTGGTGGCCAATGCAAATAATCTATTAATGAAAATAATAGAGGCTCTGAAAACAGATTCATTGCAGTAAGTTAGGAGTGTAGTGACAGATAATAAATAGAGCAAACCCAAGCTGAGGCAACAGGACTGTGCAAGAGTTGCTTCTACTGAGAAAAACAGTTTTTCAGTGAATAATTCACATAATTTCCAAAGCTGAAGGAAACTTCCCCTCTAGAGTTCACCTAATGCAAAATATTGTTCACCTACTTCTCCTTTAGCCTCTGGCTTTTGGTTTGGGTAGTACCAAATCAACCCTCAAATTTGGTGCAGCTAAATTCACAATCCTAATCCAATCCTGAGTTATATGCCAATAGTTTTCATTGACCTGATTGTCAAAGCTGCAGTTGTAACTTCTAGTTAATGCAAGTCATCTTTCATCTTCAGTCACTGCTTCTCTGTGTCACTCTTCATTCTCTTCTTTATGACCAGCCCTTTGTATCCCAAATATTATGGGCAGCTGGACTTCACTTATCTTGTTTAAAGAAGACTTGAACTTTGTAGAATTCTTTGTCCAGGTGTTGTGGACATCCACAAGGGTTTCTGAGTTCTGATGCCCAGTTAGGAGCTTATAGTAAAATACAATTGAATCTAACTGAAAATTTAGCAAAGCAGAGACACTCATTTCTTGCTGACAATCCCTGTTAAAACATTTAGAAGCAGGGAAAAATGTTGTATTTTCAAGAGTGCATGGTTTAGCATTCATTTAGCTTCTTCTAACCTTTCTAAGCAGGTACCAGCTCGCAGAGATTTGGTTTGGTATTACATCATCTTGCTGCCAGTGCCATGGAGAACCTTTCATGTTAAACGACTTAAATGTGTTTTCCGGTGCACTGTAGAAGTCATCCCTTCCATTCATTTCGCATTGGTATTCTGCCAGCTCTTGTCAGTGGCTTTGGTATTTTACTGTAAGCACAGCAGAAAGAGTACTATGGGAGGGGAAGTCAAAGGCTAAGCACTGCATTGTACAGTGAACGTGGTTTGTAAAAGAGGAAGAATGGGGCCTTGGAGGCAAGATACAGACAGGGCTACATCTTTGCTAATCAACTCTAGGAAGAAATAATTAGTTTATTGGCATGAAAATCTTGTACCATCTCCAACATCTGTTTTGCATTGAGCTAGTAAGATGACTGTGGTGTACCAGAGATACTGCCTGCTAAAAAGTGAACACTCTTTCCCTTTTTAAAAAATCATGCTTTGCATTATAACTCACAGTCAGATTTATTGTCAAATCCCCAGTTTTATTACCTAAATCAATGACTTATAGTATGAATCAGGTCTGGATTTCATGAATGTAATTCCTTGCTAACTGCTGCTGTGGATATGCTAGCCATGTTGCCTTAAAAAGGAAATTAAAGTGTGTGCCACTTTTATGTATTCCACTTTCATCTCAGATTCTTGCTGCTTAGAAAGCCTTACGTATGAAAATAAAAGTGAATAGCAACAAATCTGGGCAATTCACTAAATAAATGGAAGGGAAGAAAATTGGTTTCCACCTGTTCAGGCTTACTTAATTGAAAATAAGTCAAAGAAACTGAGAAATGCTCTCAACAATAGCAGGAAATGATAATTTTTCTACTGCCCTTGGAGTCCATAGAAGAGTAGAGGAAATCTTATGGCAGAGACTAAATACTCCAGTTGTTTCAGTCACAGAAAAGGTTTCATTCCATTATAACTGCAGTAATTTCATGTATTGAACTCTAGCAGGGAAATGTTGCACACTGTATTTATCTTTATATGGGAAACCTTGCCTGCCTATGCAGTGTCAGCTCATATCATTCATTTTGAAATGTAATGATGGAATTGGGGCATGTGGATCATGATTTGTGGGTTCAATAAACCATAAACTCTTCTAGTTTCAGCTAGCAAAGTAGGTCTGATTTTATTTAACAGTTCACACAGGACACATGCTTGAGTGACAAACTAGCTTGTTTTCAGTTAGTGTAGGTTGACTTGTAAGAAAATAAACACATCCACAATTTATACCATCAGCTTAACACAAAGTATTATACAGTAGTGTTGTTTTATGCTGGGACAAGAGCCTAATTAATTTGCATTAACTTATCTGAATTTCTTTCAGAATAGCATTTTTAATAGTGATTTCTGCTGCAATTCACAATATGTACATGAACTTTTCAGATACAAGTCCCACTTTTCCGGGGTTTTGTTGGTGACTTTTTGTTTTGGTTTGGGTTTTTTGTTTTAGTTTGGGTTCTTGGTTTTTTGTTTATTCATTTGTTTTTCTTTTTTAAAATCCCAGTGTCTGAGTAGATTTTTTTTTTCACTGATATAGGAAGAAGAGATTTTTTCCTCTTTGGTTCTTTTTCTTGGATCTTCAGGTTTTGCATCAGGATGTTTTCCTTAATAAAATTACATAGAACAGATGTTTTCAAACACCTTAAAGCCATGTCAGGATGTGCCACAGGATGTGCACAGTGAAAGCAGTTTGAGCAATTCAAGTATTAGAGATTTTTTGAATTGATTCTGATTTGCAAGGTAGCTGCATGAAGTCTCTGTGCTTTCAGGGAGCAGTCACTGCCTAGCTAGTTGCTCCATTTATGCATAATCTGATTTTGGTGTTGTTTTTTACCGGTTCCTAGGGGGCAACAACATTTGTCTGTCTCTTAGGCTCTGAAAGAAAAAATTCTGAGGTTACTTTTTTTCTCTCTGTATTTTATGATAAACCTTGAGACCCCAAATACTGGAATTGTTAGTTAATTCGTTGTGTTCAGCAATTTGGATTTCAGAAAGCAATTGTCTCTAGTGCATTTGTCACATTTTGGGTTGGTTTTCTCCTGTGTTCACTTACTAAGCATGTTCATAGTCCTCAGGAAATGCCTCATTTGAACTGTTATAAATTAGCAGAGCCAAGCACACCTTTCCTCCTGTCTAGAGAGTTCCTACTGCGGTTCCAGGAGTTAATCGGTATATATTTTCCCAATAACTTTTAGAATTAATTACTGTATTAAAAGAATTACAAGTATTCAGAATTTCTGTAGCTGAAACCATTAACTTAGAATCTTGTGTCTTTTGACTGTTGAAATAAGAAAAAAAACTTTTATTTTTTTAAGATGTAGTTCATAAACAGTACTAAAAGGTTTTTTTCTGGCACTGCTAGTAAATACGTTCAATTCCTAAAAATTACATGAAAGTTCATGTATAAACACCTAGTAGAGTAGATTGGTCAGCCACAATCTGTCTGTTGTGCTTTTCCAAGAGAGTAGCTGCTGCATCCCTCTGCAATCCCACTTGTGCTACAAAGGGAGGAAGGACGGTCTGAAGGTCTTGTGCTTTCTTGGTGAGCTAACCAGCATTGCCTTTCCCTGGTCTTAAAATTAAAACCAAAACATGGTTTATGGGGAAAAGGGGTTTTTACCTCGGTATTTATTTCAGGATCCTTGGGTACAGGGCTTCATCCAGGTGGAATGACCCGAAAATGCATGCACCACCTCACACCGAAATACATACAATTATAGGCCTTGAAAAATTAGCATATTAATCAAAGATTCCCCAATGAGAGGCTCAAGTGAACCCCCTGTTCTGAGGAACCTTCCCCGTTGATGGGCCTATCTTAGTTTACAAAAATCTGTTCTGGAGAGGACCTTGGTGTCTGGGGCTTCCAGACTGTTTGGTCTCCTGGTTTAATGGTGCAGTGGGTCTCAGCTAAGTTATCAGACTTGGAAGGTTAAAAGTATGTGGGCTAAAAGCACTAAGAATACATAAAACTATGGAAGAGTATGTAAGAGGGGTATAAAAGAAAAAGCAAAAAATCATTCTGGCATCACTGGGACCTGGTGGCCTGCCCCCAGCAGCAGGGCTTGTTCTCCAGATGGGCTCACGTCACTGTCTTGTGTGACAGAACACAGTCTAAGAAGGGGTTTCTTTGGGCCACGTGTGTCTGAGAATTAGCCTTTTACCGTGGCAATGCAATAGAATCCCAGCTGGTATTGACTGTACTTTACCACCTTCCACTGCTCTTCTGGCTGTAGTGTAACTCCTCAAAGTTATGAAATAAATCTTTGTTAAAAGCATGGAATTTCCAAAGGTGAAAAGCACTTCAAAGATGGAATTCTGTATTCTGGTCCCAGTGCACATTTAGAAGGGGCCATTCTGATGCCTCCAGCATCACTGATGTGCCTTCCTGCTGTCACTTCAGATGGGAGTCACCAGTGAAGCCCTCACTTATGCTTTATGTTGTCAGCAGCTCTTTTCTCTTTTCTTAAAACAAATAGATTGGGGGGAAAAAATGAAAGTATGAACAGTAGAATAGACAAAATTAGGTCTGTTATTTGTTATGAAAGAAAGAAAGAAAGAAAGAAAGAAAATATTTTTTAAAGGGCACAATCNTCTTAAGCAGTAAAATAAATTAGCTTCTCATAGTGTTCAAAGCTTTCATCTTTAGATAATATTTTACATCCTTACAAAATTATGGCAAAGAAAACCTTCATAATGTAATGCTAAGTGTTCTGATTTTGCTTTTATATATATAATTAATATTTTATATTGGTGATAATGTGATATTTGGTGCCAGGTTTGATTTTGATTTTTTGTGCTTTTTAATATTAAATTAGTGTTAAAGATTATTTTTTCACTGTTTTAATTTCAGATTTGGATTCTCTAACAGGGCATGCATTTCCAGGTAAAGTGGACAGTTAGATTAGATTATGTTATTTGTTTGTTTTATGCTGAGTTTATTGAGTTTTCTTGGAGGGTGGGGGGAAAGGGGTATTGTAAAATTTATTTGGTCTGTTTCTGACAGCATTTTGTTACATGTCAAAATTGTAGTATTAGTTGGGGTTTTTTTAAATGAAGAAAAGGGAGGTATTACATGCACTAGTTTAAAGACTAGAATTGAAAATTTGCTTTAAATGTTAACTATTACATAATTAATGTAAATAAACCAATGGGAGAGAAGCCTTCTTTCAAACAAGTCCTAATGGAAAAAATCTAGTTATTCAAACTTGCATGTGATTCTGTAAGGCAGGTAAAAAACCCCCCACTTTTCAGTATTTAAGGAAAGCAAAATTCCAGAAGTACAAGACTTAGTTTCCAGTTTTATTACTAGAAGTGCATAGGAAAGAGGTTTTGAATAGCAAGAACATCATTTTCAGTAGAGAATCGAGAAAGAAGAATGAATTATGTTAATTCTCTGGATTCTACTGTACACACTTTTTATACTGTGTGGAACTTAATTTTAAAAATATTACATTCAAATAAAACTTTTAGAATTTTACTAATATAATTACAATTCAAACATACTGAGTTGAGAAATTCATAGCAGAAATACAAGAGCAGAGAATTTGATGCTAAGTAATCATGTGAACTTCTGTGTTTCTTGGGCAGAGATTTTGACACAGATGGAATATAAATGAGCAGTTTTTGAAATAAAGTAAGTCTCTGCTGAAAATATGTGGACTCTTGCTGTACTCAAAATTTTCTTGAATAATTCTTCAGTTGAGCAGGCTGTGAAAACTAAGGGCTGTATCCCAAAGAGATTTAGTCAAAATTTGTGATGACATTTATCATTAGAACAATATTACTCTTTATTATGTCATTGGCTTCTAATGTGTCTATTGCATAGTATAATATTCCTCCTTCAGTTTTTCCTTAAAGATCATTCTTTAAAAATTATGGGACAGTAGATTCATTTGAGGTTTTCCAAGCATTCCTGCACTGTAGGCATTAGGTATGTTGTAAGATATAGAACAAAAAAGAACAATAGAACAAAAAAGTTTAGAAGTTCATTATAATGAATTTTGTGTGCAGTGTGGAGTAGATCTGGATACAGATTCTGTCAGAGTAATTTGTACTCAAATACAGCAGCACAACAAGTGATGTCTGTTTGAGAAGTCAGAAGACTGTAAGTGCAGATTTTGTCATTTTCATGCCAGATGAGGAAACTCTTATTCTGAGTATTTTGAGAAAGGATACCAAGGGAATAACATACTGCTTAATTAGGGCCATCTTCTAAATTTGATCTTCATAACTGCTGTCAAATATATGCATGTGTTACCAAAATAGACACTGAGACAAGCAGGATCAGTGTATCTTTTTTTTTTTTTCTCTTTACTTTTTGAAGACTGAGTCTGCTTTTGTTTTTGCATGAATATTTTATGTTACTAGATGGTGCTGTCATGGTGTGTCCCATTCTTACTTTGTAATATGACAACATAATCATAATGACCAATACTGACAACAGAGCCTTATATTGATGTGTGTGCTTCAGAATTATGGCAAAGAGAAATCATATCTGTTCTGCATGGAAAATGTCCTGAATTGCAGGACAGGTGATTTACATGCCTGCATTACATTCCAGGTGTAGCTGTGCACAAATCCANTTTAAAGGGCACAATCTAAAAAGCATTCTACACTTTCCTAATTATTGTTCATATGTATAAAGGCAGAACAAAAGTTTATACTCGAGATATGCCTTTCTGAAATCAGAGTAAATTTTTTTTAAATTTTTTTTTATATTATAAAAATATTGTAAA
>VZRF01003077.1:407849-440409 GCA_013396875.1 Vireo altiloquus
TGAAAATTTGCTTTAAATGTTAACTATTACATAATTAATGTAAATAAACCAATGGGAGAGAAGCCTTCTTTCAAACAAGTCCTAATGGAAAAAATCTAGTTATTCAAACTTGCATGTGATTCTGTAAGGCAGGTAAAAAACCCCCCACTTTTCAGTATTTAAGGAAAGCAAAATTCCAGAAGTACAAGACTTAGTTTCCAGTTTTATTACTAGAAGTGCATAGGAAAGAGGTTTTGAATAGCAAGAACATCATTTTCAGTAGAGAATCGAGAAAGAAGAATGAATTATGTTAATTCTCTGGATTCTACTGTACACACTTTTTATACTGTGTGGAACTTAATTTTAAAAATATTACATTCAAATAAAACTTTTAGAATTTTACTAATATAATTACAATTCAAACATACTGAGTTGAGAAATTCATAGCAGAAATACAAGAGCAGAGAATTTGATGCTAAGTAATCATGTGAACTTCTGTGTTTCTTGGGCAGAGATTTTGACACAGATGGAATATAAATGAGCAGTTTTTGAAATAAAGTAAGTCTCTGCTGAAAATATGTGGACTCTTGCTGTACTCAAAATTTTCTTGAATAATTCTTCAGTTGAGCAGGCTGTGAAAACTAAGGGCTGTATCCCAAAGAGATTTAGTCAAAATTTGTGATGACATTTATCATTAGAACAATATTACTCTTTATTATGTCATTGGCTTCTAATGTGTCTATTGCATAGTATAATATTCCTCCTTCAGTTTTTCCTTAAAGATCATTCTTTAAAAATTATGGGACAGTAGATTCATTTGAGGTTTTCCAAGCATTCCTGCACTGTAGGCATTAGGTATGTTGTAAGATATAGAACAAAAAAGAACAATAGAACAAAAAAGTTTAGAAGTTCATTATAATGAATTTTGTGTGCAGTGTGGAGTAGATCTGGATACAGATTCTGTCAGAGTAATTTGTACTCAAATACAGCAGCACAACAAGTGATGTCTGTTTGAGAAGTCAGAAGACTGTAAGTGCAGATTTTGTCATTTTCATGCCAGATGAGGAAACTCTTATTCTGAGTATTTTGAGAAAGGATACCAAGGGAATAACATACTGCTTAATTAGGGCCATCTTCTAAATTTGATCTTCATAACTGCTGTCAAATATATGCATGTGTTACCAAAATAGACACTGAGACAAGCAGGATCAGTGTATCTTTTTTTTTTTTTCTCTTTACTTTTTGAAGACTGAGTCTGCTTTTGTTTTTGCATGAATATTTTATGTTACTAGATGGTGCTGTCATGGTGTGTCCCATTCTTACTTTGTAATATGACAACATAATCATAATGACCAATACTGACAACAGAGCCTTATATTGATGTGTGTGCTTCAGAATTATGGCAAAGAGAAATCATATCTGTTCTGCATGGAAAATGTCCTGAATTGCAGGACAGGTGATTTACATGCCTGCATTACATTCCAGGTGTAGCTGTGCACAAATCCATTAAATGGCCATTATTTAGCACAGACAGAATTATCTTTGAATCTAACAAACTGTCAAAGGGATGTAGGAGAATAGTATAGTTAGCCAATAAGCAAAAAACCCTGGTGTGAACTTCAGTTAAATAGATATTTATCTGGACACTCACAATATGAACATGCTACTGTGCAGCTCACAGAAATCACTAGAAGTACCATTTTTCATTTTATGCTTTATTTGAGAGAGTTAAGACATACTCTTTTCACATAAAAGGGTAAAAGTAGCAGAATGTTCTGTCTTGCCTTCATGTTTACTTACATTTAATAATCAATTCACTGTAGTATTCTGCTAAAATTGCAAAAATCTGTAACTATACAGATTGTATAGTTACAAGTGTAGCTAAACTAAAAGCCAAAAGGGATGCTTATGTATCTAGTTATGCTGGAAAACACAGACCAATAAATTCTGATACCTGTGTTAACATGTTTACTCAAGTTACTATGTTACCTTTCAGCAGACAGAAGAGATCAAGGTGTTACTTATGCATCTTCAATAACAATTAGTTAATTAGATATGTCCAAATGATCTTAGTGTGCTAACAGGTGATTTGTATCTCACACTGAGCACACACAAACCGAACTCATTTGAGATTTCTATTTAGCTCACCTTGGAAAAAAGCACACCCTTTGAGCTAATCCAGCCAGATTCATTAATGAGGCCTCTAAGGGTATGGTGATCCAATAGTTTTTCACTTGACTCTTGGCCAGTGCTCTGCAGGAGCAGAGTATGAAATGATTCCTTTCCTTAAGTCATGTAGCAGTGTCAGTAAAATGCTGAGTGGGTGCTACTGCCAGACCCTTAGCAGGGCAGACAAGACCAAACCTGCTTCTGCACTGACCTAATCACACAGGATCCAGGGCAGAAGTGGTTTGCATCCATATAGATGACTTCAAATTCATGTGAGTTCCCATTTGCATACAACTGCTTTGTGAATTTCAGTCTAAGAGAAAGTACTTTCCCTATCACCACTGGCAATTGCATCAGCTGCCCCATGTTTTCTGTAGATTTGGGCAATCTCTGCTATTTCAGAGACAGATCAGAATATAAACTACACAAAAAAGTATCTGTCTGGTTTTTATGTAAAGGGAAAAAGAAATTCTTTATAACCCTTGCAGTTGATCAGCTGAAACCCTAAAATATGAGATTTGATTATAGTCATTGTCTTAATGCAGAGCTGCAAGTGTTATGGGCATGTTGAGAACTTCCAGAAGCTGGATTAAAGCATCTCTTTTACAATGATATCTAATCTCGTCCTAAAGCTCCAAGCAATGGCGAGTCCACCAGCTCCCCTGGTAAGCCGTTCCAATATTTAATTACCCTTAGCGCTAGGAAATTGAAATGTTGTGGAAAGGTTGAATTTGTCTAATTTCAGCTGCCAGTCTTCCTTTTGCTATGCCTTTGTCAGCAACACTGAAAACTCCCCCTTTTTCAGGTATGTTTTCTGAACAAGTGTCTGTGAAAAACTGCAGTGACCTGTTGGAAGGTCTCTGTACACAGAAGCTGTGCCTCCTGGCCTGATGAACTTATCGCCTTGATCTGCAAACCTGGCCTCTTTCACAGACTATCACAATTTTATCACACCTATGACTACTAAAAATGTGTATACAGTAGTCAAGGTATCTTTCAACTTTTGTCTAGCAAATTTGATATGTTGTTCTCTTTAAGGCTCAGACTGTAAGACTGGTTTTCTGACAGCTCTCCTAGGAACTCTTGCCCCTGTTTTTCAAAAACTATAAGAATATATTCATGCAGAATTTTGTAAATGCTGTATATAGAAGTAAAGTACTTTCTTATTTGTACATAACACTTCCTTCATCATTCTCCCTTTTTAAGGATTTAGCTACAGTTCAGGTTACAGTGATTGTCTGTGTCAAGCAAACCAAGTGGTAATCCCAAGAGGTAACTTATAGGAATGAGCATTTTTTTCTCTAGTTTGATGTCGCCAACATGAGATTTGAGGTGGAAGGGAATGCTCTTATGGCAGCACATGAAACCTAGCTGTTTCAACCTGGTGAAACCTTGGTGGGCACTGAGTTTTGAGTAAGCATTAGTCCAAAGAAGGAGAATTAGCCAGGATGTGTCTCTAAGGAGTGGGATGAAAAAAAGGTTAGAGACTTTAAAGCCCCATTCAAATGCATTCCCCAGACTGCATCCCTATAATTAGTATCTCATATTAATTCACTTAAAAGATTAAGAATGTACCTTTAACACAGAGGACATCCATGGTCAAGGTAGTTAATAGTAGTTGTCTGCTTTGATTTCCACGGGCTGTGAAGCACACCTATGAATTCCTGTTCTGGATCACATAAAAATTAGGTGCCACCTGAGTTAGGAATCTACAGTAGGTAATGAAAATGCACCTTCTGCATTTCTGTTAATTTTTCTTTTAGTTCTGCTTTAGTGTAGTGTTTTCTCTTTTCTGTATCCCTCCAAAGGATCCAACTCATCAGTAAGATCCACAGATTTTGTTTTTCATTGTGTTAATGATGAATGCTGTTTTGTTGCAATTCATCTAAATAGGCTTGAGATTTTCTGAAATACCTCAGGGACAAAGCTATTATTTTTTTCAAATACTTCTTCACTCTTGTCCATGTAATGCTAGATTTTAATTTCAATTTTTTTTTAAAATATCTGAAAGTCACTTAATAGTCTAGAGAAAAGACTGATGTCTTCAGCACTGTCAGTAAAACTAAGCGTTAAGTGGAATGAGCAGTCTCAGGTCTTTGAATAATAGCTTGAGATACGGTAGGAATTTGGCATATGCAGTCCTGTGGGACGTGTTTAGAGAAAGAGCATCTCAAATGCTAATCAAATATTAATTCAAAATATCCATTCTAATTCCTGGGTGTATCTGATCAAGGTAGTTGGTCAGTGACCTGCTCGTTTTCCAGAAGAAATAGCACTTTGTCCATATAATGAGTATCATTTCATGGGTTAGTTAATGGCCTGTTGAACTGTGCACTTTCCTATTCACAGATCTGCTAGGTCAAAAACTCAAATGGGCATTTTAATCTGTACACCAGTACTGGATATTGTGGTTGAAATAAAAGTTTATCTATGAGTGTCTGTTCAGCCATATTATTTGCAGTTACTGTAGCATTGAGTCAGAAGCACACAGTCTCATCTTTATCCTTTTTCTCAGCTTTTGCCCAAAACATATGTAAGGTTGGGTAAAATATTAGTGAAGATTGGATGTCTTAGGACAAATAACACTGAGTGAAATTTAGTTCCAGAGTATCAACAACAGAATATCAAAGTTCAGTGTTACTTGATTAGAGCTGACAGATTTTTAAAGAACAAATTTGGAGAAAATACTATTTCCCAGCTGGTTTTGGCTAACTATCATCTTGATTTTATCTGGGGAAATGCTTGTCTGGTGAATTGAGTCTGGATAAGAGTTGAAGTTTTTTTTAACCTTTCTACTGAATTGCAGTAACGTTATTTTTAATGTTCAAAAAAAGCAAGATCTGTCAGCTTAGGCTGAAGACAAGCTTGATTTAAAATAAAAAGTAAAACAAAACATAAAATGAAAGCCATCAAGCCATAAGAGGGTGGAGTATGATGAGCTAATAAACAAAAGAACCGCAAAAGATCACTCACAGCGGAACTCCTTTTGATGTTCTGTAAAATTGAACAGACAGAATCATAAGCTAAAAATAAATTATCTTGCATTTATTGTATTCATCTAATATTAATCTAGTATAGATTTTATCCAAATTCATAACCTTTTTGTTCTGTTATTTTCTTCCAGTTCTGTGTTTGCCCCTTGAATATTTTGTCTCAAGTAAAAACCATGAGGAGAAAGTTTTGTGTACCCTATCTTGCCTTTAGAGTCTTGATTGGGATGTAACTGTGCATAGTCCTGCTGTAAAAAATATCAGTTTTCCAGATGAACCTGCAAGTAAAAAAATAAGGATTATGTACCAATATGAAAAGTCTGCTCTGGGAATTTGTGTTTGGGAGGATATTAAAACATTATTGTGAATTGACTGGATTTTTTAATTTTTTTTTTTTTTTCTGAGCTCCTTCAGGCTCCTGGTCCAAAATAGCTCATATGTTTTCAATCTGGGTTGCTCTGGAGCCTGCATCTTCTGGGTGATTGAGCAATGAGGATTGCTTGTCACTGAGCAAACCTTTCCCAGGGCGGGGATACAGATGGGTTCTGGGGAAGCTGAGCTGGGGCATGCACAGCATGGTGGTGTGTCCTTGCTCTAGAGTGCAACTCAGTCATGGAGTTACAAAGATGGAAAAACAAATGAAAATATCTAATCCTGCAGGAACTTGACAGTTGTGTGATTCATTCCTGTATTCAAATGTTTATTTCTGTATCCTCAATTTCGCCTGTTTAGTTTCCACCTAACTATATGCAAAAAGGAAGAATGAAAGGGATATGCACTTTTCCTGAAAATATGGCCATTTCAGAAGTGAAGGAACTACATACTCCTTCTTTGAAATTAGTAGTCTCACAGGGACATATGATACAGATGCTTTGCCACATGAGTTTATTTTACTCTTTAGGATTACTTGGTCTCATTTCTTTGGTTCTTTGCTATGATTCATAGTTGTTTAACTAGAACTGTATAAAGAGGTGTTGCTATAGAGGTATAGCAGGTACTACTAGTAATTTCTTAGCCATTTATATAACATGAGTTATACAAAGTCTTAATGAGTTCTGCACAATTCTTGATCTTGTTTAATGTGAAGTTAATTAATTCTTTTTTGATATTTTATTAATTATTGTTTTTAAGTGCTCTGGGGTATTTCATGTTAAGGGTACAGGATGAATCAGAGTAATTATATACCTCATTCATTACCACCAAACAGAATTTAAAGGCACTAAAATAAATTTTAAAAGTATTTGGACTCTACTAGATACTGCAGAGCTACATGATGTATCTCTGTTTTGCAAATGCATGAAGTCATGGCTTGATTCTTCTTTAATTAAGCGTGTCTTTTTAGAAATAGCTGAAATATAATTATTTGAGAGCAGGAAGGGCTACAGTATTTATGATATTGGGTTTTTCGAATTATCCCCAATGTTCAATTAAGGCAGCAATTTTTCCAAACTGTCATTCAACTATTCCTAGTGTTTGGACTGTGATGCTGCAGTAGATTGTTGCAGTACTTCATAATTTCAAGAGAAACAGGTCAAAGGAAGACTCTAAAATGTTAAAGTAAAAGAAGTATATTCAGATTTTTTAAACTAATTCTATAGTCCACAAGAACTCATATGAAGAAAGATATGAAATTGGAATTAGAGACAAAGGCAAATCCTTAAGGAGGATAATTTAATTTTTGAATTGAAAAGAGGACAACCATGTTGGCAGTCAAAGCTCAGCTTCTTGCAAGCTTTGACTCCTCATTTAAAACCTGCCTCCTTTAATTTCCTCATTTTGATGGCATGGATTAAATGTAGATTGTTTTCACAGCTAAGTATAGAAAAAGCTTTTAAGAAATAGCCTTTTTCATAAGGTAGTTGCTTCTTAAATAGACAAATTTGAAATATACTGCATTGATCAGGTTTGTATTAACTGTGGTTATGTACAGTCCAATGTTACTCCTAAGCTACATATTTAGGCCAGCTCGTAGCAGCTAAAGGTTGTACTTTGAATATTTTACAAATAAGTAGTTCATATTAGTACATATTCTTCTAGTATATATACATATATAAATATATATATTTTACAGGACACAATATAAATCATGAACATTATAATCCTCAGTGGCCAATTAAGTGGTCCAGCAGCACTTTTTCATGAATTTTAGTTGTTTTCTATATACAAAAAGTAAGGGTTTTTAAAAATTATTTCTATTTTAGTTCTAATTTTCATATGTATTACTTTATCAAGTATTATTTTCCCTAAAATTATATCACCTCAGAATGTTTTTTAAAATTTATAGTTTAGAAATATATATTTATTTCAGACCTTAAAACTTTCGCTTTTCTTGAAATGAACAGTTGGAGCTGTGAATTACAAAAACTATCCAAGGAGAATAAATGTCTAGATTATTTTCTATAAGCCAACAGATTCTGCCCAGAAGTTTTATGTATGGCATAGATCATGAGTCAGGTATTTCTTTGCTGTTACAAGATTTTTAACAAGAATAAATCATACTGCTATACATACACATTCTTATGAAAATATTAAATGACACTCTAAAATGCCATAAGGAGTCTTTACTACTTCAAAGTAAGTAAACTTGATGATAGAATTCAAATTTTATTTTTGACATAGCTCTAGAACTGTTTCCTGATTCAGATTTCAGCCAAGGAGGTGATCACAGTGATCAGAGATGATAGGAGCTGGTATTTTCCTTGGTTGTCTCTACCTCTGAATAAATATGGCTGTGATTCCTGTAAACATAAATTTTGGAGGTGGTAGTGTAAGACTTATCTATCAAGATCAGTGACTTGTGTATGTGTGTTTGATTTAAATGCAAGACTAGGCACTGTTAATTAATATGGAGATGGCTTTTTACAGTTCTGGTGGTTAACATTCAATCAATTTTTCAGAAACAGAGTAGTTGCTATTCTTGTTTGGCAGGGATACTCAACCTGCCTCACAGGTCAAAAACTGGTCATTGCTGTGATTACCACTCTGTCAGAGGGGATTACAGAATCTGTCCTGTAGGAAAATAAAGGCTCATGCACTATTTCAGTAGCATAATCTAATGCTCATTTATTGCGTATGTTCAACTGCAGGATAAAAATACCCTTGTAATAATTACTTGGGTAGGTGTAATACTTTTTTCTTTTTCTATCAGCTGAACACTTAAGCCTTCATCAAAGTGCTGGATCATACATACTTAGTTTGTATGAATGAAATGATAGGTTGTGCATATTTGTTTGGATGGATTAGAAGTAGAGGATTATTCGTTTGTGTCAGAAACTTTGGCTGTAAGAAGTCATGTATTGTAGCTGGAAAAAAGAAGCTCACTGCCATGTTTACATTTTATACATTCTTTAGGTGAAGTTCCTAAGTAGCATAAATTGCATCTCAGTCTTGATCCCTGAATTGGTCCTGACAAATAATCATAACCTACTCACAGGACAAGTGACTGTGCTCCAGCATCACAGATCCTTTTCCAGCTGCCTGTGCCAGTTTCTGTCTTTGGTGCACTGTTCAACTTGCCAAAATGAGAAATAACTTAGAAGTCAGATAAGTTGTCTGTGTCCTAATATAATGTATAATTAATTCTCAGTGGTGAAGTTCAAAACTTAGTATTTTTACCTTCTGCATATCTTTATAGTAAGGAAAATCCATGAGGAGGTGAGTGCCTTAGGGTCGCTGTCAGGGACTCAGCTCAGGACAACTTCAGAGACAGAGCCATCACTTCAGTACAGTCTATCAACTACAGTGTCCAATACAGCTTGCTTTCAAAAGCATCCATTTCCCATGGACAGGTGGTGATTCACTTGCTGACATCTATCAGATTTCTCCTTCAAAAGGAATTCTTTCAGCTCACTGAGAAAATAGTATAAGTCATTATTCTTCGCAAGGCTGCAATCCTCTACTTCCAGTAGGTAGAAATTGATGGTGCTCCCCCTGATCATTCCATTTAGACTACAGTTACTCAAGTGTGAAATTTCAGAGTACCTTTAGTGAGAATATTAGTCCTGCTGTCTTTTTAAGTTCCTATTTTAAATTTTTTTCACGGACTTTTTTTTTTTAATTTAAAAATATGAAGCCAGATGTTTTTTAAAAGCACTTTAAAGTGATTCAGATTAATAACAAGATTCACGGAACCACTGGGGAAGCAAAAGACTTACGACTATGGGAATATGTCAGCAGTGTGTTAAATTAGTAACTCTGTGTAGGCTCAATATGAGATTTAACAGGTGCCCCAGATATGTTCTGCTGACTCTCTGCACTGAAGTGAATTTTATTTTGGTAACTGAGAGGAGGAAGGAGAGAAAGAAGGAATTGGCCGGTGAAGAATCTGCTTCTGCGCATTCTAGAAAGAATCAGACTAACGTAAGAGACAGGCCAGCTTCACATGCCTTTCACTGGATCCCCTGCACCACAAGGAGACCTAGATTAGTATGTGCTGAGTCGAGGGTGGTAGAGAATCCCATAAAGTACAGGTGAGAAAAGAAAAAAGCATTTTATTGCCCTGCATCTGTAATAAAACCTATGCCTTCCTCAGCAGTTCCAACATTTTGTCTGCTCACTATATTAGAGTCTTAGAAGACATACTTTTGTATTTTGTAAACTGCAATGACAATGAAGTCTCTAGAATGGAAAGCAGCTATCTTAGCTACATTATGTTGCCTGTTGCTATGGAAATGGTAGCTCACAAATTTTTATGTAAGCGCTTGAGCTACAATACCTATGACATCTTACCCTAAAAAGCAATGTTTATACTTTATCCACCATCAGATTTTTGCTTTACTTTAATGACAATATTGGGCAGTAATCCCCAAGAGCAAATGCTGAAATAACACACCATTCCACAGAAATACCTTTCATCATAATTAAGTGGGCAATTTTTGAATTGCAACATAATCAGGAAGTTACCAGCCTTTAAATCTGATTTATATATCTATTGCCAGTGCTTTAAATACATACAGTTACAGAAAAATGCAAATCATTCTAAGCAAACACTGTTTATTCTGCATGTTGCAATTAAGACTCTACCTGCCTTCTCTAAGTATCATCTTTATATAATTTTTTATTCTAAGTTCAGATGTAGCAAAAAAAAAATCAATATTAAGATCAACTTCAGAAATGAAGCCCAAGCCCTCATGAGCTTTATCCAAAACCTCATTTCCTGTTACATCTTATAAAACATTCTCATTGAATCTAGCCAAAAATTTTTCTTCCTTCCAGAGAAATCCTTTCATTCTTGTAACACTTTCCACATCATGTAAGATGCATCCACTGTAACTGTTTATTTCTTGCTTAATAGAAAAGTGTTATATTTGTCTTGAAATCACATACCAGAATTTGAAATACATATTTTCCCCATTATTTTATCAAATTATGTAGTTGCTAAATAAACAGAGCTATCTATCTGCAAGAGATCAGAAACAAGCCAAACAAAAGATATTTTCCCTGGAACACTATATTTATATTAAGCATGGGATCCTAGTAAGGTAGTTGAATATTATGAGATGAAAGCAATTCTTTAGGAATATGGAGATGCTGTAGTATCTTCAGAGGAAGTGCATTCCTTGGGCAAGCAAGGCATCAACTAATACAAGACTGGCACAGTGTGTCTTCAAGCATCTGGTGGGTCATTGCTGTAATCTTTGTCACAGTAACAGAAGGAATATGAGTAGTAATAAAAAATGTTTTTCCTCTTGCTTTCCTTTGATTAAACCTTCCTTTCCTCCATGTCTGTAATTTTCATTCCTCATCTGTTGTAGGTCATCCCTTTTTCTTTGCATCTGGTCTGAGTCGCAGCTGTACTAATTCATCGAACCACACTGCCAGTGCCTGTGACTGCATCTGCTGCAGTAAACTGATGTGGGCTGTGGTCTGAATTCCCCCGCTGGCATGTGGCCAACCACATAGTTAAATGCCAGTGCTCTCCTTGTGTGTATGCCTGGGTGTGTTTCAAGGACTTAGGCTGGCAATGCATCTTTCCCAAAAAACAGTTTTGATGCAGGCATCTTATTTGTGGAAGCGGAAGAGGGGATGAAGGATTTCAGTGGTACAAACAAGAGCTGTGTAGTGTCAGCTAGCCTCAGGTCCTGTGTGATTGCCCAGGCCCATTTCATCTAGACAATGTCATGGTTTAACCCCAGCTAGCACAGCTACTCGCTCACTCTCCTCCGAGGGGAGGGAATAGAAAGGGTAAAAGTGAGAAAACTCACGGGTTGAGATAAAGACAGATTAATAGGTAAAGCAAAAGCTGCACATGCAAGCAAAGCAAAGAATTCATTCACCACTTCATTCAGCTGTCCCCAAGAAATTAGGTCTCCATCCTGTGTAATGGTGACCTGTGAAGACGAAAGACATCACTCTGAATGTCCCCACCTTCCTTCTTCTTCCCCCAGCTTTATGTGCTGAGTATGACACCATATGGTGTGGGATATCCCTTGGGTCATTTGGGATCAGCCATCCCAGCTGTGTCCCCTCCAGACCCCTTGCGAACCCACACCCTCCTTGCTGGTGGGACAGGGTGAGGTGAGGAGCAGAGAAGGCTTTGGCTCTGTCTGAGCACTGCTCAGCAATAACAAAACACCCCTGTATTATCAGCTCTGTTTGCAGCACAAATCCACAACACAGTCCCATACCAGCTGCTGTGAAAAAAATTAACTCTACCTCTGCCAAAACCATCACAACATGTAAACAGAGCCCATAGATAGATAATCCTGAGCAACAGTCTGCACTGGTACAGAGATACTATCTCAGTCTGACTATTGCACTTGTTTCTTCTGTAGCCATCAGATAGCAGAGTTTTCTCTGTTAGGGCCTGCACAGAACTGGGCGGCAGTTCCTCCCCTGGTATGCATAATTGTAATGCCTTTGAAGATAATTGAGCCATGACACTTTACATTGAGTGAGAAAAGGGTATACTGCTCTGCCGTTTCCCTACCCTGTGCACCGTAAGGGTGACCCTGTTCACCCTCACTCTCTAATATCTATGGAGCTTTCTAGAGATATCAAAGTCCTAGCTCAAAATATTCTGATGTATTTTTAAAATAAAAGCTTTACAGCCCTTCCTGCCTGGTCTCACAAACAACTTTCCTTGAATGATCTGATTCCTTTCAATTAAATAAGTATTGTCACCAGGAACTTGTCTTCAACTGCATTTATTTTCCAGTCATTTCTGCAATCTTTTTGCTCTGTCTGATTTTTCTGTTACCTATTGGTATAATTTAAGATGAAGAATACATTTCACTCTTTCAAACAAACTCACTTACTGTTCCAATTAAGAAAGTGACAGGACTGCCAAGTCAGGATTTGCTTGATGCACTAACTTCTGTCAAGATCGATTATAGCTGTTTGTTGATGGTCACGCATTCTAATGATATTAGTGAACTTCATGTTTTGAATAGATGTTACACTATTCACTCCCCATAAATTCAAAAAAGTTCTGTAGTGTGTTTTTATTTTGCTATTTAAGATCTTAGCTTTCTGCTTTCTTGACCTCTTTCTCTCTATTTTAGTGCTTAGTCTTTAAAATGTTGCCTACAGTTTGCATGACCTTTTACAAACCTCTCTGACACATTTGTTATGCAATAGGAGACATGTCTGCAATAAAAATTAGGGATATGATGAGATGAATGTTTCAAGTTTTTTATGGCTTTGAAGGCATCTTTTTTATTTATTGAGACAAAAGCACATTTTGTGAACAGGATCTTTCTCAAGCAGATACAAAAATCTTGGTCAATTTGCACAATACAGCAAATTTTTTTCCTTGAAATAGTGGTGTTTGGGTGTTTGAGATATTTTTCATACTTACATAGCTGAATTCTAACCTATTTTCCTATCAGTGCTAGATATGCAAAGAATGTTAGATAAGGTTTCAGCCATGTTAAGACAAGATAAAAGTATAAACTATCACTGTCTTAAACTGTTTTCAAAGTGCCTTTATAGTCTTAATATTTCCAAAAAGTATAAAAAATTAAAGTATTATAAATCTATAGAGACTCTGGATCAGATTCAGTACACCTTTCTTCTAGATTGTTAATGCAACTCATACTCTTCTCAAACCCCGACGCTAAGTTCAAAATCCCTAAAAACTGCACTGCTGATTTGCCTGAGTTTTCATTACCAGACTTTGGCATGAAAGTGACTCTGACTTCATGGGGCCTCCCTTAGAGCAAGTAGGTCAGCTCTGGAAGTTGATTTCCATAAGTTAGGCAGTAGAGAAGTACAGCCTGCGGCAGGACAGGATGCTGGAAGCTCTCACTTCTGAGTTTGCAATTCTGGACATGAGCCTCTCCACAACCCACCCCCACGTGGGTGTGGGAAAGGGGAAGGCAGTGGCCTTTGCCTTTTGTGCCCTGCCCTCCACACTTGGAGTTACTCGGCAATATGGGCAGCTCAGCCCACACTGAGCACCTTCTGCTCTGGGTGAGCTGTGGGCTAGGTCTCAGGGGTTTGCAGGGGCATGTGTCAGGTGGTGAATCAATGCTGGATTCACAGACTCATTAGGCATTGTGGTATAAGGCTTCCCTGTGTGTTAGTGTCCCTACATGTATGAGTCATCTCCTGGAGGGGTTTGGCATAAGAAATAGGTTTGGCATAAGAAATAGTCTACACAGGTAGTAAAGAATACTGTTAGTGACTACCTTCTAGAATTTGGTTGTCTTATTTGTTTTGCTTTGCAGTTTCACTGCTTTTTTTTCCTGAAAGAGAAATTTAAGTCTTGCTAAATCATCCTAGACGGCTATTCATCTTCTTCAGGTGGGGCAAAATGAACAGGGTTAAAACTGACAAGGTTCGGTTGCAGGAAATGCAAAGAACTGGGGATGGCAGGGGCTATGGGCGTTTCTTTGCAATATGCCATAGATTGGTGTGGGAGGTTGTGCCATCAGCTACCAAATTTGGGCCTCACAGGAAAACTTGTTTGGAAAAGGAGACGGCAGGAAAGAGCTCTGCTTCCAAGTAGTGACTAGTGTGTCTGTCTCTCATGTTAGCCTAACTGTTCAGGCCAACTGTTTTTGTGTATTGGAGATACAGAACAAGAACTTTTGAAATGAAAAAGATTTATTCTTTGGGTTTTACTCAAGAGGAAAAACATCAGCTAGAGTTTAATGAGACTTGCCTGGTTCATTTTGTTTTTCCTTTTAAGGAAATTCACTGTGGAATCTTTGACATGATTTATTTGTACATTAAGTATCTGACTCTACATTTGAATTTAGAGGTGACATTCATTCCACCTGACTCTAAGTGTTTACACTCTAGGTGTCTCTGTTAAAGCTAGTTACCTCAGACTCTACAGAAAATGGAGAGAAGCAAGCACTTTCAGGATAAGATTCATCTGACCTATTTAAGATGTCTGTTTTAAGATTAGATGAATAGCAGCCTATTCACCCAATAGCACTTAATCTACATTGACTGTATATGGACTCTACAGTGTTTGCCAAGATTCGTTTAGACAGTTGAGTTTTGCTCCTGTTGAGCCAAATAAACACGCATGATACGTTCGGACTTCTAAAGTACTTGGAGGTATCTTGGTAGAATTCTAGCTGAGTAATATAAATCTCTTTTTGGGGTTTTAGTGAAGGATAAGTAAAATGTTTTTTCAATCAGCTACTCTTTATAAGAATTTATAAGGTATCAAGTATACAGGCAAGTCTTAATTAATCAGGGTAACTGATGAACATGATAACGCACAAAATGAATTCCTATTTAGGCAAATGGAAATACTGAATCCAGTTCCCCATGAATTGTGTTCATTGTCTGACTTTTCATCCCACATAACAGCCCATACAGTGGCAATGTTGTTGCTACCCTGCAACTGTATGAGCATTGCTCAGCTAATACCCATGTGCCATCTGGGCACTTGGCTTCTGCCAGCTCCAGTGTCATGGCTGGCTTTTGCCTAAGTGGAGTCACTATTGTGCATTTCCCTACTCATTTTCTGATTTTCTCAAATTACCTCTAGTAATTCTTATTCCCTTTTAAATCATGCCTTGAGTTCAGAGTTACTTGCAAACTGCCAAACCAATGGACAACCTGACTGCACGAGTCAGGTCTTCTTAAAATTCTATGCCAAAAGTACAAAACAGACATATAAAAATAATATGTAGTGAAATGAGAGTTGCAGACAACTAATATTAATGATTAATGTCATTAATTATATTAATCATATGATATCATTAATATTACTATCATTAATGATGCTGTGGGAAATGGAGATGAGAGATCCCTGAATTAATATTTATTTGAGTGGTAAATCTTTGTAACACAGTGCTATGGGTAGGCAACTAAACATGTAAATACCGGGGTCAGTCTGTACAGAACTTCCTTGGGCAGGTCTGCAGCATAACAAACCTTCAGGTGGAAAAATGCAGGATTAAGTAATTGAGAATCCAGTGTTTGAAGTGTTGTTATGGGCATCCATTGCCAGTAAAGGAGGCTGAATTGACCACGGTGTTGATAGCAGGCATGGGAGACACAACCTAAAGGGGTCTCAGGGGGAGCAGCGGTGTTGGCTGCAAGCTGCCGAGAGCCAGGCGAGCGGGAAGTGAGAGACACAGACCTGCCCGGGGCAGGGCCAGCGACCTCGCACTGCCAGCCCCGTCTCTGCACTGGGATTAGTCAGTTCAGCAGGCAGTGGAATTTCTGTCCACTGAACCCAGCTTTATGCTGCTGTTCTTTGCTCTTTATATCTTTTTGGAGAACAAATTTTAGCTGGTCCTTTTTAATACAAAACATTTGGTAGATCCTCTGGTGGATAAACAGGCTTAATGATATAAAAATTAAGTAAGTTAGATCAACTTGAGGTGGTTAAGTGTGGCTCCCACACTTTAATTCATGGTTCTTCTAGGTGTCTGGATTTATAGTTATTTTGCTCAGGCTCTGAGCTGGTCATTTGAGAGCAAAGTTTCAAGCCAAAAAACCTTGCAGCCATATTTAATGTGATACAATTCGGAGCTAAAAAAGCCCTACTGGGAACCGAGCTGAAGCCCAGTGCTGTGCTAATGACAACTTACACGGTTATCATGTGGAAGTTGGCTCAGGCATAATCATCAAAGCCTGGCAAAAATCTTTACAGAAACCCTCAGTACTGATAATCTCATGTTGCATTTTACTTGCAGTTTGTGAGAAGGAAGAGCTGACTGAGACATTAAGCTAACTAATAAGGCTTGCAGAAGTACATGATTCAGAAAACACCATTAAAGCAGATAATTGTGAACAACACCTCTTCGAATATGATCTTTAAGACTGACTAGAGTGCCACTTAAAATGCACTTTTAAAAGTGGGCTCTGTATCCAACTGCCTGAAAGAAGTCTCACGATACTTTTACAGCTCTAATCATGATGCTATGCTTTTCAGGCCATTTTGTGCTGATCCTGGCTTAAAAGGTCAGACATGTAACATTCATTACTTTGACCTAGCAGCATCAGGCATCTGTAGCAGTTAACTCTCTAGCTGTTATTCTCTAAACCCTTGGAGTGAAGGCTAGAAGCCTCAAAGTCCTGACTTTTGAGTTTTCTCATGTTTCAATGAAAAGATTTTTCTATTGAAAATGACACAAACTATATCTTGAGTCTATCAATAAGGCTGTAATGTAGAATGGGAATACAAAAACAGGAACTGGCTGCCAGCAGCAATTCTTACACAACTAGAATACAAAAGTGCATATTAGAAAGACAGGATTTGGGATTTTGGGTGGTTCTATTTTATTATTTTATGTATTTATTTATCGAATAATATCTGTCTCTAAGGCTTAATAAAGTGCTTCTAATCTATAAGGCATCAGACTGAATATAAGCTCACATTAGACATTTTACTTTTATTTGTCTCAGTAGAAACTAAATGTTCAAATGTTTTAAGTTATTTTTGTCATTTGAGTATTTATGTGCCTCAAAATTTGGACATATGCTCAGAGGGAAAAGCTATGATCTCAATAAAATTGTGTTGTTTTATGGACTATCAGAAGGTAAATAAACTGCATTTGAATGACTGGTGTGGCAAAAATAAACACTGCAAAGAGAGAAATTCAGAACTCTGAATTGCAAATAATGTTCCTAATGTTCCATCAACTTGCAAAATCTGTACAGTGAAATATATCCTATTTAGAGTCTCCAGAACCATCACTTTCTTGCTTTTGTGCTTTTGAAAGCTAATTGAAGTAAGGAAGTCCATTGAAGGATGGTTATCAATATGATTGTGTGAAATTTAATCTCAGTTGATACTTTGTTTCTCAGAAGAGATGCTGTATTTTCTCAGATCAAGAAAAAGCACCACTGCAGCTGAATTAAAGTTCACAGTATTTGACTTTTTATTATAGAGTTTTACTAAAGAAAAACTGTAATCCAAAGTAGAAGAGTTCAGAGAACGAAGAGCTTCAGCTCAATAGTAGAGAGCTTCAGCTGCAGCATTTCAGAATGGCTGTTTTCAATCCTGTGACATAGAAGAAGAGTTGGTGTTTATTTTTACTGATTTTATCTGGATACAGGTAATGCCTGAAATTCAATTGCTGGATGGTGTTATTGTACTGAATTAGTACATACTGATATTTTAAAGGTCATCACTTCCTAGAAGGTAGTGACACTCCCTCTCTTTTAAAAAAAATATAATTCTACTGCATGAGGGACAATTAGAATGAGTTATCGTAAAACTACAGCAGTATGAATAAAACCAAAGACAAGGTGAAGCCACATTCTTTGTGTCATATAATAGCTTACATTCATGTGTCATTTTCTGCTGTAAGTCAGAAAGACAAAAGGAGGCAAAAATAAAGGGAAACCACAGGAAGTGCAGGAATGATCCCCAGAACATAGTGACAGACAGGAGGAAACCTATGCAGAGACAGAAAATTTCAACATTCAGCAGAGAACAAGCTCGATGTTTATAGAGATACTGTGACACATACACAAGCACACATTATATCTTCATAGCAAAGAACTTTACTGCCTCCAAGATATAATACAATAAAGTATTTGATTTCTTCAGGTTATTATTAAAGGCTTCAGGTTAACTAAAACATAGCAGCACATTTAGCCTGGAAGTAACAAAAATCCATGGGACAGTAAAAAGCAGTTTTTAGAGAAGCATGATAAGCAGAGTGTCATGGACAGGTACACTGGAAAAGAGGTCAATCAGCAGTGGAAAGGAGTACAATAAACTTTTATATTGCAGGTAGCTGTGCGCACTCAGGGATGCACCCCTTAATTGCATGGTACTGTCAACATATGCCATTTTATAGACTAAGTCAAAGTCTACAAGGTTATATTTTCTTAGAGTATGCAAAGTCATTTTTTAAGGCAAGTAAATTTGTGTTATCAAATGAACAGAAGGCAATCTATTTATTAAACATACTGAGCATAGAGCATATGCTACGAATGGTATGCTATGTCTATGCAGAAGGTAGTCACTAAATCATATAAAACAGATGCTAGCATTCTTTCTTTTTAACTAGAAAATATCTGCCTTATGAATATGCTATACTTTCATTGTTGCAGTGTCAGACTTTCAAAATTATTTCTTGCCTTAAGAATGACAAATATGCTGTCTTAATTTTATGAAGTGAAAAGTGAACAGGATATGATGCTACACAAGAATACTCAAGTATGATTCCATTCACTCATAAAAGATAGAGACAGGTTGATGTAGTATGCAACAGAGCTAATACTTTTCCAATCACTGTAAATGCATAGTATTGCATATTTTTATGAGCAGGTTGTTAAAACCTAGAATCACAAAATAATACAAATTGTAAGGGAGCTCTGTATAATATCTAGTCCAGGTTGCACTCAAATCAATGCCAACCTGGAGTTTCTCAGTGCCTTGTAGAGTCAAGTTTGAATATCTCCAAGGATGGAGATACCTGCAGCCTTTCTAGAGTCCCGGTCCAATATTTGGAAGCCTTCAAGGGTGCCCCATTAAGTCATATTCGACTCTGTCCACCAGGAATTCTGAGCCCTTTTCTACAAAGCTGCCTTGAAATGAGTTGACCACTAGCCTCAGCTGAGGCAAGAAGCTATTACATGCCAGATGCAGGACTTTGCATTTATCTTTGCACATCACAAGTTTATCGTCAGCCTGTTTCTCTGTCAGGTTCTTGTGAATAGCATAATAATAGGCATTGTACTGGCCTTTCCCCTAAACTGATGCTGCTGACGGGACTGTCACCTCCTCCAGAAAGTAATAAATGTGTTAAGTAACTGACCCCAGTCTTTAGGTGTGGTGATGCCACTAGTATCTGGCCACCAGCCAAACTTTTTATCAGTGGTCACAACACTGCAAACCCAGCTGTCCAGCTGATTTTGCATCCACCTTAAGAATGGGTAGTCCACCTACCAAAACCCATGCCTATAGATTTATGAATGGACATTAATTATCCTAATAATACATGTGATAATCATAAATATTAATGCATTGCATTCATGTTACTCTTGCTGAAAACTGTATGCCTTCAGTACATGATTAGTATTTAGTTGGTACACCATGATGTTTCTGGCTATGCAGCTGTTTCCACTTCAGTTCAAAGAGTCTTCGGAATTGGATATTTCAGATACAGATACTATCTTATTCTGCATTTGAGTTCTATTCCAGATGGGCTTGTAAATGATTCTTTCTAGAAGCAGCATTATTATATGGCTATATTCCTACAGATCTGATCCCAAGGAAGCTGAAATGAATGAAAATAGTCCCATCAATGTTTCTAGGTTTTATATGAGACTCAGTGAACTCCCAAGTTGATGTTAAACAAATGCACTTGCATTATGGAGGCACTGGTGAGAACATCAGGAAAGGGTGTTAAGGAAGTATTTTAAGTATGGATAACTGTAGTTTAAACCTTAACCTGTAACATTTTAGTAAATTTACAAGAGATTACTACAAATGTTTATGATACTACTGATCACTTAGGGAATTCAGATGGGAGTGAGGCAGTACTGTTTTAGGCCATGATTCCAAGCAAGATCCTCAAAAGAATTTTGGAAGCACATGGAATATTTTAAATATGCATTATAAAAATTATCATGGTACATTTAGATCCTTATTCTGAAACATCCACACTCTTAGTGCAGACAGAGTAGATGTTGTATTAGTACTGAGGTATTATAGTGAAAAACACCAAAGAAATATATACACAACAATGATGTGCGGTGAAAAAATATTCAACAAAAATTTTGTGATTAATTTAACTGTTTTGGGAAATGATTTTTCCTTTTCCCATGGAACTGGAAACTTGCTCACAGCAAATTTCATTCTTCTGTGATGATCTCCCATAAATAATCTTTAAAAACCTTGTTACCTGCATTGTAAAAAAAAAATGTATCCTTGTATGCATTCACCTAGAAATTTGAAGCTTTTCAAGTAATATGGGGTTAGAGATGATTCTGTTAAGTTTTGAGTCACATATTTAAAATATTTTAAAAGCCCTGATACTAAAATGATTTAGCCACCTTTTTGTAAAACAGATGCACATTATTTAAATAAAAGTACATGGAAGTTTTCATCAGGTCTAATATTTGCTCGGGCTTTTTTTCTTACTTTTTTAGTTTTCATTGTCTTTCATAGAGCTTTCCATTAGCAATGAGACTCCTAGTACTCTTTGTATAGGAAGGTGAAGCACCCAAGTGAAAAGTCAAAAGAGTAATTTCTTAACTATGCTTTTTGATGTACCAGTTGAGGGAATTTAAGATCATGTACATGCAGCAAGGTCTAACAGTGAGGACTGTCACGAGCTGATGACAAGGGTACTCTATGGCCATGAGAAAGAGCTGCCTCTAACCTTCCTCCCAGCTGCCAGTCAGAAAAACCATGCTGAACCACAGCAGTGAAAAACACCCAACTGGTGCCATTACCTGCACAAACCTGTCAGTTTTACAGTGGGAGAATTGTTGCAGGTTGCTGCTGATAATATGTTTAGATTGTAGTAGCTCCACATGACACTAGTAGAGAAACACTCCATATTCCACAGGTGAAAAAGTAAGGGAGGGAAAAAAAAAAATCACATTTTTCTTAGTCTAATGGCTTCTGCATATTGAACTAGGCCCAATTTGAAAATTTCTGTATCATGAACATGAAATATATAACTTTTATATCTAATAGCTTTTCTGTTGTACAGAGGTATATTTAAAAATTACATTGTACATGGGTCTTTTAGGATATTGATTAAACTTTAATGTTTAAGTAATACCTCTGTAAACCTATCATCTTGAGATTAAAGCTCTTTGTATTGCTGAGGTAGTGGGAAGTGTATTCTCACAAGCTTTTGAAGTTGTTATTCATGAGCTATCAGCGACTTTGAATACTACAGTAGAGAAAGAAGTGTGACATATTTGTGTTTTGTTGTTCTTAATATGCTTTATACATGTATTATTAACAAGAATATAGGGAAAAATGAATATTTGTTTTAGGCAGTGCAATTCTTTGCTTTAGATGATCACAAAGCCTTTAATCTTTTTAAATTTCCCATTTTCTTGAAGTCTGAATGTAAGTTGAAGATACGTTATTAAAAAACTGACAGGTCATACAAGATCTGATCCTGAATTATGAACATCTCTTAAAACTGAAAAGTTGAAATTACAGAGTTAAATGGAGAATCATATACGAAGACAGAGAAGTGAAAGAAATTTTGCAGAATCATCTCGTTTAGTTAGATTCTCAACAGTCTCATTCTTCTTTACTTAATTTCTTTTTGTTTCAAGATGGAACAAGCCCCAAGTTTGTCTTCAATTTTTGTTCTTTTCTTTTGTGTTGCACTTTTAATTTCAGCTCTTTCTCCAGAAATGCCAGAGGTTCCCCACTACCGAGGTTTTAGTTCGGCATGCCTTTAAGTAGGGACCTAGAATAAGATCTGTGTGTTTTATTAAGATCAATGTGTGAGTTTTTGATTTACTTCTGTGAAAGAGAGTTTATTGTTTGTCCTTCTGAGTTTTTTGTGCAGCATATA
The DNA here is from genome assembly GCA_013396875.1 of Vireo altiloquus. NCBI lineage: Eukaryota > Metazoa > Chordata > Aves > Passeriformes > Vireonidae > Vireo > Vireo altiloquus. The sequence goes on from VZRF01003077.1 coordinate 429,904, forward strand.
CAGCATGGCCCTGATCTCAAGTCATAAAAATAATTTTCAGTAACCTGGTTGTTATTTTTTCTGACTTTTTCTATTCACTTTTTAAGAAAATATAATGCTATGAAATTAAAATCCATGGAGAAATAAAAACATATGTGGAATCTAGATATTTTCTGAATTGCAGTAGCAGTCATAAGAGGGACAAGTCCTCCTCCTCCTTAATTTTTTTCATTTTATTCATTTGAAATAAATCCTAAGAAATCATACATAAAATAGAGTAAAAGAATCTCAGGATGAACCCAGATGTTGGGACATGCCAGCATCAAGACCTCTGCCTCTCCACCTTTTAACTAGTTACTTAATAACTTAACATTTTCTGTTTTGGGATGACAGACAGCTTTTAATTGATGTCAACAAGGTACTTGTTCCTGTCTTGTCATTTCCCCACCAGTTTTTCATCTGACAGTTTATCAAATGCCTGGGTGAGATACAGAGAGATTGCTTTTATCACCTTTCTATCATCTATTTCCTTGGTCACCCTTTCAAAGAACTCACTCAGGTTTCTTTGGAAAATATATATTAGTTGGAGTTTGGGGATTTTTTTCCTTCTGTCTTGCTCTCAGAAGCAGATCCTGTTTTCCTTAATGACTGATATGAGCGTTTTTCCCAGAGGATAGGCTGGTCTCTAAAGAGTTGCATTTTCACTCCTGTTCATTTCTTGAATAGAATGACTGGTATTTAACCCTTTTCAAGTAGCTGGTCTGCAACAACACAGATTTCAGCAAGACAATCTATTTCTGAAGGTCCAGGAGGATACCACTCTGGTATCACAGATAAAATCTGTTCAAGTGTACTGATGATTTTTTAAGCTGATGTGTCACTTGCTATGTCAGCTTGAACAGGAGACAAGCTTGTACATTTCTAAGCCTAGAAATCTCCTGTTTGCAATTTCAACCATTTAACTGCATTTTGCAGCTGGTCACACACTGCTGGGCTCTCTAGGCATAGCAGAGAGAAATCAGATTGCAGGATCTGCTCCTGAAAAGCTAAAGTAAAAAATGAAACCAGAGCTCTTTTATGGGGTGGTGGTTTTTACCATCAATATACTGCATGACACTGAGTGTAGGGACAGGGTCTCCAATGCCAGTCCCTGGCAGGAGATCTGCAAGTCTGCTCCATGCTTGGTGGGTGCCACCTTCCCATTCCCTGTGCCTGCCTCCTGAGCTGGAGGCATGTGTTGAGGAATTCAGAGTGGAAATGAGAAGAGCATGTGATGCAGCTCTCAGCTGCTGAGAGTTCGGATTCTGGCCTGTGGCATGGAAGGTCTTTGCACTGCACCCCATGCTGTCAATGTGCATTATCATGAGTGTCACTGAAGGATCAAGCCCTTGTGGAAATTCAAACAGAAATGAATGGCCTGGCCTATGAGTTTTAGATAGTGGTAGAGCTCAGGAAGGATTCAGAAGCCTAGTTTAGCAGTGGTAACATTTCAAAAACCTTGCCATGTTACCATAACGGGAATTTTCTGACCAACAGAGAAGCTACCAGTGATAAGTAGAAGACACTGGATTCTAGACCTCTCTTAGCAGCTGATTTTACCAATGTCCGTATTTAAGGTTGCCTGAATGCCATATCTAATTTCTAAAATCTAGGTCACACCAAGTGACACACAATATGACAAATCATTTATCTGCATTAAGTGGGTTTCTTTCCCTTTGCAGTCTCCAATATTGTTGCAACTGATGTTTTGTTGACCAACTCTTTTGAGGACTTTTCTCTGATGTGTGCTTTCTTCAGTCCTGTAAGACTTCCATGCAAACTTTTGGAAAGTTCAGTGTTAACTTTTCTAGTGCTGAATTATTGGCCTGCAGTTCCATGCAAGGACAGCAGGCCATATGACCTTCGTAGGTGAGAATGAAGGCTTGATACTGCTTCTTTGACATAATGAAAGTACATACATTGTGCTAATGAAAGATAGTACTTTGAAATAAGTTCTGTAATACAGTCCAAGTGTGTGGACCATTAAGTAACTCTCATAGTGCAGAGTCACCAATCTATTAATTTCCATCCTTTTATAACTATGGATCTTTTCATCCTTGTTTTAATCTTATTTTTTATCTATTTATCCTTATTTTTTCCTTTGATTATCCCTCTATTTCATCTTGTGAAGAAGAAAAAAATTTAACATTGCTCCTTAGATTTGAATTTAAAAATGGATATGAAATGGCTTAATTAATCATCCATACATATCACTAACTATATAATACCTACCAAATCAATTAAAAGCAACTGGGAGTATATAATAGGAGGCGACTAAGAAGAAAGACATAGTGCTCATCTTGCAGAACCTTTACAGCTGGTCTGTTTCCCCAGGCAGCAGGGAATGCACAGAACACTGGATAAGGTACAGTTCTTGAGTCTGTCAAAGGACAGAAGCAGAATTTTCAGATCTCTAATTACACCCAGTATACTATATTTCTAAGATTAATATATATTATTTTTATGAAGAAATAGATATAGAAAAGCTATGTTTGTTTTCTATATAAGGTAAAAATTATAATATCCAGGCAAAACAAGTCTTGCCACCCATGTCCATGTCCTCAGCTTACTCAAAATCAATATATTTTTTAAAAAATTACTCTATCTTTCTACACTTTTTGTTTAATGACAGTGGCACAAATACAAACTGGATCTTCCTGTAATTTTTAGTTCCAAACAATGACTATTGTAAAACCTTCAAAACTTGAGGGTAGGGAGTGAATGAAAGACAAAAAGATTCTTTATCCAGGACATGATTTGCACCTAACAATTGCTCACTGCTTTGGCATCACTGGATATAATGAATCTAAAAAGAATGTGACATTTCTCCTGTGTCACTTTAGCATGGCAAGATTTACTGCAATGCTGAAGGATAAATTTCAGTGGCTAATTAATTGTAAATATTACTTTGCAAATTAAGTCCTTTTCATGGAAGCAGGAAGGAATCGGCATGATTCTAGTTGCTATATAAATAAATAAACAGGAATAAAAGACCATGTTACACTCACTCTCTAATGTCTTATTGAAATTGCATATTTTACAGCACTGGCACCAAGTGTCTTTGTATCAGGTAAAAAAAAAGAATGTCATTTAATTCAGGTAGGTGTTAATTCTGCTTCAGTGGACAATTCAGACATGAGTCTTCAGGGAAATCCAATCCCAAATAAGAAATAAAATCAGCTGCAAATGAGGCTCAGTTTTTTACTGTGCTTTTCCAAAGACAGATTGTATTTGAACATCAGGTTTGTGGCTTCCTGTGTGCTAGAAAGCCATGCAGATTTTACATACTGCAGCATGCTGCCATTCAGAAATAAAAAAAATAAATAAAGTGCAAACTCAAGCTTCTCTCCATGGCAACCGCTGCATCATTTGAGCCTCGTGCCACTTCCTGAACAATTGCACATAGGAAAATAAGCCAGCAGCCAGCACGGGGAAAAATAATAGGGAGGGATACATAAAATCTGCCCAGGCTGTCAGGCATGGTCTTTGTATTGGCTCTTCAGGGCTGCCTTTTTAACTTTATTTCAGTATGTTCTGTTCTGGTTTATCCTCACTCTCGCACGGGGGACAGAAAATGGATGGCTGATGGAAGAACTAAAGCTGGGATGATGCAAACTCCTCTTCCTGGCATGGGCCTCCTGCAACAGCCTGGCCCCTCAGCAGGTCTGGTGGGCAGGAGGCAGGACAGGAGGAAGGGCAGGCTGCCCCTGGGTCTTTCCAGAGCCACCAGCATCGTGTCACTGCCGTGATTCTTCCCAAAGAGGTATGGAGCTGCACTTGAAACCAAGCCACAACGGCCAAGCAGTAAAGCAGGTTGTGGCAACAAGTACACTAGTCCCTGAACTGTGTCCAGCCCTGAAACAGCTGTCAATTTTACTTACTTAGCCTCTTGCACTGAACCCGTTTTGGTAAGTAAAATGGGCCACAGTAAGTGGCTCAACTGTCATCTCCCAGGGTAGTCTTCTGCATATGTTTTTCAAAATGTCCTGGAGAAAGAGCCCTAGAACAAGGCCATGTGCTGCCTGGAGGGAGCCCAGGTGGGAAGGCTTCATCCCATCCCAACAAGTATGCTACCTGTCAAATCCTGTGGAGGAAATTGGAGTAGAATTTACATGCCTGCCCCAGTATGCTTTACAAATTTCCACATAAAAATGTTGGAAACAGATAGACATCAGGATGGCATAAATGGGCTATAGGGTTTTTTGCAGTTTTGCACTTTGAGCAGAGACCTTCAAGGGGAGCTGGCAGAGTGAGCTGCTGGAAGGGCCAGACTTGCTTTGCATTCAAAACACTGATTTGGCTGGGAAGAGATTGGCAGTCCTCTAGCAAACTTCTTGTGTCATTGCAGAGATGGGATTCTTACTGTGGTTCAGATATTCTTGCTGCTTAATAAAGTTTGTAATGGAATTAAATACAGTTTTGCCTAATGCAGGATCAAAAACCAAGTCTGTGACCCCCTGCTATATGGAGGCACTCCATAGCTAATGGGTTTCTCTGCTACAGCAGTCTATGTACTCCTCAATATTACTTCTTTGGTACTTGGTACCATGCTAGAGATGGAAAGTATATATTCAGATTTTATCAGTCTACCAAGCAAGTACACTAGGAATATCAAATGTGCATTTTGCATCTATCTATATATGCATTCTTCTTTAGCCCTTTTCCAAACCTAATAATAACAAGTTTCAGAAGTAATTGCTTTAAATCAATTTTTTATTATATATGTTAAGCCCATTTTATGTTGTACAAGCATTTTGTTACACTTTGCAAATGTGCTGCATAGAGAATGGCTCACTTACCAGCACTGTGAAAAATGGCAACCAGTGCTGAATCAAGAGATAGGTGACTATTGAGAGAATTAATCCAGGGATGAGTAAAAAACCCCAAATCTCTCCTTTTTAGATGGAGATAAACTGACTATAAATGTCTTTGCAGAATACTTTCATAGATCAACAGGTGAATTTGCCAAGCTAATGTCCTAGTCAGTAGATTAGAGAAACACACTCTTCAGGGGTCACTGAATGCTTAATTCTTTAAACAAGATGGAGCAGCTCCAGCTGGAGAAAAAAAAAAGCATTAGCCTTGTGCTTAGGGTACTTACCTGTCATTGAGAGATCTAGAGTCAAGTCCCTGCATCAAGGCAAGCTGTGTATAGGCACCACACAGGACAGCTGACCATTTGTCTTTTGGCTACTCTTCAGTAGCAGTGTTTACATCTAATAGTAGTGTTTACATGTCAGCTTCCTCATGACAATTTTTTAATTTGATTTTTGCCCCAGTGAAGATTAAGACCCAAGCCTCATTTTTAAAAAATATGATTTATGAAGGAAAAGGGGCTGGCTAGCTAGACATCCTGATTAATTTTCAGAAACAATTTTAGAGCTTTTTTTCCTACTGAATATGCAAAATTTGGTGGATGTAGTCAATTGAATTTATTAACAGAGTATAAATATGTGTATGTGTCATTGGGAAAACGGGAGGTCAAAAGGAAAAAAAGATGTCAAGAGGAAAGTAGTGAGAAATATCACTTTATTGATGCCATTGTCTAGCAGCTGCTATGAAAATTTTTTTTTCCCAATTTAAAGGAAGATTCTCATAGCTGCAAATTCTCTATGGCCCATTTTCTATTGCCAAATATTGAACAGCATTTCTCTTCTATCATGCCTTGTGTGGGAGATGCTCTCTGCTGGGTGATCTGCTGCACTTAGCGTCAGTGAAGGTCTCCTTCCTTTGTTGGACTCCTGCAGACTCGGGTAAAGTGGCAGCCTGCTTGGAAAAGCAGAGGAAACAGCTGAAGGCAGCATTTGTCTTCCCATTACCACTGTGAGCTATTCAAACATGTGTCTTCCTTGTTTCAGGTCATAGCTGTATGGTACTTTTGTACATGTAGTCGAGTACATATGTCATCCTTAATGCAGATACTTTAGAAAGCTGTGCCACTTCAGACTTGTTTAGGTTGTACATTTTACAGACTGGTTGTGATAATTCTGTGCTATTACATAATTCTTGAAAGTTTTTCTAATTTAATTTCTTGGGGGGGACAGAAATTAGATAACAGACAATTTGGGTGGAGCTTTTGAGATGCATGTCATAGCAGTCTCAAGGGGTGGAAATTTTTCCTTTTATTACTGTGAGGATGATATGAAGCTCAGTGACTTCAGAAAAAGCTGTATTTTATGCCCGAAGGTAGATTTGAGCCTTCAAGACATAATTTATGTGTGTTGTCCTCATATGTTTCCTGGAAATGGCTGTTATGGATGTTTTACAGAGATGTGTGCAAAAGCTCAAAATCATTTCAAAGCACAGTTACTCTTTGAAGCAGGCAGCCAGGAATGGTCACCTTATCAAAATTTGAAGTGACATATTGAAGTAGCCATTTAGATGCTGTATCCAGATAATGAATGTTCAGAATGAGACTTCCTTTGTATGTCTATACCAATCTACTATCTCTGCAAATCACATACACATCCTAAGCCACCTTTAAAGTAGTTTTGTAATTACTGGTTACAGACCAGGCATTGTAGACTACATCTTTGAGAGGTTTACTCTGTACACCTGTTTATTTGTACCCTGTGCTCAGTGTTTCATGGCAGCAGCAAAACATCTGGAAACACCAATTTGGAGGAGCTGTTGCTGACTGCAATATAATTTGAAACTTTGTCTGAAGCTGAGGGAGTCAGCTGTTGGTTCTGGGTCTCAACCACTGTTTCCTAGATAGACACAAGATTGCTCTGTCCTGCTCCAGGGCAAAGGAAAGCTACTTGAATGTGGCTGCCAGGGTGCTAACCCTAAGCTAATACACCCTCCCTCTCCAGAACTTATTGGCTTAAACTCATCACCATGTTAATTGCTTTTCATCTCTTACAAACATAAGCTATGCAGAATGGACAAGTGAACACATGTCTGCTTATAAATAACTATTCAGACACTGAATAAGCCAAATTGTCTGGTGGAAATAAAAGTGAGGCACAGACAGTCCTTGAGCCCAACTGTTTACTCTGGTTTTCTTATAAAAGCCTGAACACTGTGTATCTGAGATGAGATGCAAAAGGAATACCAATTTACTTTAGCTGTTTTCCTCTGGTTCTTTTTCAACTCAATGGAAAGATTCCCAAATCTCAGGTTTCCACTTGGCATAAAAGAGCAAGTGTAAATCCTTTTGTGTGATTTGTCTGTTGAAACAGAGGGATAATTAGAGACTGTTTATTAGTCCATCAAGACCAACTGACTCATTGCTTCTGTCTTTAATGGTTCTTTTGTGTTCATAGCTTATCTGAACAGTGCATTAACCAGGAATTCAGGAGATCTACTTATTAATGTAGCTTGTGACATGACTTCTAGCAACAAAACCTTACTTCATTGTTTCCCAATTCATAAATTATAAATAGTGACACTAACTTACCAACTGTTCCATCAAAAAATCTGAGATGTACTGATGAGGAGAAGTACATATTAGAGAGAGAGGTATTATTACAATCATTGTTCATTTCTTGGTTAACTGAACAGTAATTGATGGATAATATTTAGTGCATTTCAATATTAATATAGGAAATTTTATAGATCTTTTGAGAGGGCTGCTCAATATAGGAAATTAAAAATAGAGTTTGAGGGAATAGATTAAATAGGTGAAAAAATGCCTACCTTGCATCTCCTGATGGAATTTAGGTGCTTTCTACTACCTAAGTCAGTATGTTTCAGATGAACAAAAGTAGTGAAAAATATTAGATTCTGAGGGAAAATTGGAGTTAGTAACATAGTGGAGATCTGAGATCTAAACCTTTGGACTCGTACTTAGGTAGATATATGGTTAGATCCCAGCTTAGATAGATAGGTGGCATTTATATTATGTATGTATGTAGTCAGAGCAGATTCGGGAATCTAGATCCCTTTGTAAATCTAGCCCTGAAAACAAGTTCTGTAACTTTGAAACAGGAATTCTTTGTCAAAAGGATTGCTAAATTCTGGTGTGTCACCTATGTCACATCTATACTAGTGCCAGAACAAGGATTTGAACCCAATTTCTTTTCAGAACATAGCAATTACGAGCAAATGTGAACTTCACAAGAGTCATTCAAGTGTACAGTTGTGCACAGAGATGTAGCAGATAGTAATTAGTGGCTACAGAAAAGAAGACTATCACACAGAAATTTTCTGAGACCCTTTTCTTCTTAGTAGCTTTCAATCTTATATTTCTATTAGAGAAGAAAAGGCAAGAAAGAAAACCAAAAGAAAGAATTGGAGAATGCATTTTTGAACAGTGTGTGATGTAGTACAGATTGCCTTTACCTCCATGTTAATGGTTTTCACAAATCAACGCATTTTTTTTGCTGAAAAGTAAAAAATAAAATCTCATAAATGAAGGTTGGAAGGAGAGAGAGAAAACTGCTTCATTTCTTTAGCAATAGTTGGCAACAGCTGTATCACAGCTGAGTTCTCATAAGTGTAGTGGGCAAAAGCTACACCATTAATGGTAATTTATCTTGTGTTGTTCTCCAGGCTCTGACTATTATCTAAGTGCTTTGTGCCAAATGTAATAAAATGGCCAGATTTCTCATTATAGAAAGCATAAATTGCTGAAGGCAAATATATTATGAGGGAAACTGTCAATATGATAATTGTGCACTCCTGTCACTAAATTGAGTAAAATATATGTTTATGAATATGCTAACCCTCTAGACCATTTACTGGTAGAATAACTGGAAGTGTGTTCACTAAGGGTGTTTTATTCTTTTTGTCATTTTTATTGCTACATAGCCTATAGAAATTACACATTACAATATATTTGAAAAGCATTATAAATAGGTCAGGATGCTACTATTTGCTCAGTTGCAGTCAGACACTTGTAATAATATCATTTTAGAAATTACAAAATTATTTGAGCAATAAATTAACTAGCAATTCAAGGGAAATGAAAATCAGTGGATATAAGCTGGGCCTTTGTTAAATTTACAAAGTCAGCTGGTTTTACTGATGAAATACATGCTTCTCATATATAAATCTATTGAATGTTTCTGGTGATAGGCATCAAAGAAATACTGGCTAAGGTCATTTTAGCATTTTAATAGTACAAGTAGCTAGTTCTCACACACTGAATTTAAAACATTATTTATTATGAAAATAATTACATTTTAATGTTTTAAAAACACTTGTATGCTGTTAATAACTCCAGTTTTGGTATCTTCAACTGGAATAGTTCTAAACTATAAGGGTTAAAACGTAGTCAACCAGTCTTAACTTTTCCCCGTTTTAGGGTTATTTACAAAAACTAAGATGCAATTTTCATGTATTATATAAAATGATGCATCAGAAATAAAATTTTCCCAAATGGGAAGTCTTGAGATGTGGGTAGGATGGAAAGGAAGAAAGTGGAAACAAAGAAGAGGAAAGGGAAGAACTCAAAGTTCTTCTTGGCCACTGCCAGTGAATGAGTTCTGTGTTACTCAACTTACCTTCCTAGTGACCAGGAAGGAATTTGAAATGAAAGGGATGAAAAGGAGAAACCATGGTTTCCATTCTCAACAAAAGGGAGAGAGGAGAATGTGAAACATAGAAGGTATCCACTAAGTATTTTGAGTACTTCCCAACTCTCTGTGGATGCTTCATCAATCTGCATGTTAGAAGGACCTGCCTTCCCCCAGCTCTTTTCCCTGGGCATCAACAGGTTTTGCAGTTTGCTGGCTTTTCGGTGGAGTGGCAAACAGCAAGCAGTGCCAAGGAGCATTTCTGCCCGGCTCTAGTGGGCCTCTCGTGCTCCAACCTTCCCTCTGAAGGCACAGTCCCTGCACCTTCACCAGCTAGGGAACTACACGGCCAGCTCTGGCATCTTTGCTCTTCACAAGGCAGCAGTAAAGGAGATGAGAAGAGGCCTCCATATGGGAAGCATGGGAGATCTTTATTCACACAATGGCATGCAGGTGCCCAGAAGCAAAGACCCGGAAAGGCAGAGGGTCTGGAGTTTTCATGGGGACAAGGAGGGGATGAGTTGGGGTCCCTCAGAGACCAATAGGAGAAGCTTGAGGGAGTGGCCCAGATTAGCAGGGAAGGGAGGAAAAAAGGATGGGGGAACACCATATCTCCCCAGTTTTTACTAAATTGAAAAAGGAAGGGTTCTTCTCAAAGACTTTCACAGTGAACTCTTATACAACAGAAAATTACGAGAACAATGTATAATTTAGAATAACAACATAACGCAAAGTAATAATATCGGTGCAGGTTGAGCTTTTGGACTGCAGTTGTCTTTGCAGTTTCTTTGCGTTATTTTTCTGCTGGGGCTGCCAAGGTGTTCACTGAGTTGCTTGCGGGGTTGCTCCCGCTGCTGCTGTGTTGCTGCTGTTCATGGTCTCACTGTTGCTGGTGCTGTGTTTCGCCCCGTGCCCCGCCCGGCCCCAGCACAGCAGCAAGCGGGACCCTGCCCGCCATGAGCAGTCAGAGGCGCGGCCCCACTGCCGGGACACAGCTCCGCCGGGATGAAATGAACAGGGCAGAAGC
>VZRF01003080.1:447-15178 GCA_013396875.1 Vireo altiloquus
GCAGCCAGGGACAGCCAGGGCTCAGGGCCCCTCTCAGCTGGGGCTCCTCTCCAGGCTGAGCAGCCCCAGCTCCCTCAGCATTTCCTCATCAGGAATATGCTCCTGTCCCTTCCTTATCTCCACAGGCTCTGCTGGCCCTGCCCCAAGAGCTTCATGTTTCTCCTGTCTAGAGGATCCGGAGCTGCACAGAGCACTCCAGATGTGCCTCAGAGGGCAGAGGAGAGGGGCAGGATCCCCTCCCTGACCTGCTGGCAATGCTCTTCCCAGTGCTCTCCATGACCCCATTGGCCACCTTGGCCACAGGGACACGCTGCTGGCTTGTGGAGAGTTTCTTGTCCACCAGGACCCCCAGGTCCTTCTCCACAAAGCTGCTCCCCAGCAGGTTGGCCCCAGCCTGTGCTGTTCCTCCCCTGGTGCAGGACCCTGCGTTGGCCCTTGTTGAATTTCAGAAGGTTCCTCTCTGCCCATCTCTCCAACCTGCTGAGATTCCTCTGAGGGGAGTGACCCTGATGGGGAGGCATCAACCACCTCATCCAAATTATTGATGAACAAATTCAAAAAGAGCAGGCCCAGGAGTGATTCCTGGGGGACACTTCTAATGACTGGCCTCTAGTGAGACCCTGTGCCACTGATTACAACCCTCTGCCTTTTGCCCTTCTGCCAGTTCTCAGTCCAGCCCATTGTCCACTCCTCCAGCCCCCACTGCCTGAGTTTCCCCAGGAGGATGTTGTAAGAGACAGTGTCAAAAGCCTTGCTGGAATCAAGGTAGACAATATCCACTGCTCTCCCTTCCCCCACCCAGGTAGTTGTTTCGTTGTAGAAGGCAATCAGGTCAGTCAGGCATGATTTACCTTTAGTGAATCCATGGTGACCATTCCTTATCACCTTCTTGTCCTTCCATGTGGGTAGAGGTGGCCTCCAGAATGAGGTGCTCCATCACCTTTCCAGGGATTGAGGTGAGCCTGACAAGCCCATAGTTCCCTGGGTCCTCCTCCATGCCCTTTATGAGGACGAGAATGACATTTGCTTCCTTCCAGGCACCTCTCCTGATCTCCATGACCTTGCAAAGATAATGGGGAGCGGCTCTGGTGTCCACAAGCTCCCTCAGCACTCATGGACACATTATCTTGGGGCCTGTGGACTTGCCCAGGCATTCGCTAACCCAGTCCTCCTTGAAAGAAGTCTTGCCAAGGGATAGTCTTCCTTCCTTTAGCCTGGTCTCCTGGGCCAGAGATCTCAGAGGGCTGGACTTGTTCAGTACAGACTGATGCAAAGAAAGGCACTTGGGATCTCTGCCTTCTCTGCATCCTTTGTTACCAGGGTCCCCACTCCATTTAGGAACAGACACGTGATCCTTGATTTTCCTTTTTTTATTGATGTATTTTAAAAAACCCTTCTTGCTGTCCTTGACATCCTTGCCCAGATTTAATTCCATGTGGGCGTTGGCCTTCCTTGTCTCATTTCTACTTACTCCAACAATCTCTCTCTATCCATTCCAAGTGGCCTGAGCCTGCTTCCATCTCCTGTGTACTTCCTGCTTGCACTTGAGGAATGACAGGAGTTCTTTGCTTATCCACACAGGTCTCTTGCCCCCTTTGCGTGATTTCTTGCTCACTAGGATGCCTTGTTGTTGAGCCTGGAGGAAGTGATCCTTTAATATCAACTTGGATCCCTTTACCCTGCAGTTCCCATGCGCTTCTTTCAAGAAGATCCCTGGAGAGGCTGAAGTTACAGATTACAACGTCTCCCTGAGGTCCATGGTTGTAATCTTGCTTGCTGCCCTGCTTTTTCCTCACTCCCAGCTGAACTCCACAATCTCATTCATAAGCAGTTCAGCCAAGGCTGACCCTCAAGCTTCACATCTCCAACAAGTCCTTCCCTGACTGTTAGGATAAGGTTGAGCAGTATGCCATTCCTTGTGGGATTGTCCACTGCCTGTGACAGAAAATTGTCATCAGTGCTTTCCAGGAACATCCCTCACTGTGTTCCTTCTCTAGCTGATGGCAGGGAAGCTAAAGTCCCCACAAGAACCGAGGCCTGTGACTTTGATGTTGCTTTATGTTGCCTGTAGAAAGCCTCGTCCACTTCTCCTGTTCAGGTGGCCTCTAGTAGGCACCCACAGTTATGTCACCCTTACTTGTCTGTCCTTTTATCCCGTAAGCTCTGGACTTACTGATCATCTACCCCAAGACAGGGCTTGAAACGTTCCAAGTGTTGCCTCACATAGTGGTCAACTCCACCACCCCTTCTGAGGCACCCAAGAACATGAATATCTCTCATGGCCATCTGTTGCCTTGCTCCACAGGCTGACTCTGTCTCTGGAAGAGAAAGATCTGAGCCTCAAAACCCTGGAAGAAAAGAACCTGGCACTGAACAATCAGGCATCTCAGCTTCGTTCTGCTCTTCACCAGGCTGAGGAGCTCCACTCAGAACATAGGAGAGAAATGCAGGAGCTCAACACCCAGGTAATCTGTGCACTGGCATCCTCTTCTCCACGGACACACTGCACCACCTTTGCCTTGGAGGCCCCAACTGCTTTCCCCTCCCAACAGCATCCACTGCTGCTGTGTTCTGCCCAGGGGTGCTGCTGCACCCAGAGGCCAAGGCTGGATCTGGTGGCTGCTGCTGATGTTTCCCCCCTTCTCTCCCGGGTCCCAGCAGGAAATCTGGGAGGAGAAGCAGCAGCAGACTCCTTTGGAGCTCCTCTGTCCCTCTGTTAGCAGTGTTGTCCCAGATGGAGTTGGTTCCTGGGCTGGGCACCGAGCAATGTGGGGACACAGAGGTGGCTATGGCAGGCTGGGGAGGGCACTTCCACCACAGCCAGTTCAGCCAGTGTTCAGAGCTGCAGCCCCAAGGATGCCTGTTGGCTCCCTTTCCCTGTTTTCAGTCCATTTGTCTCCACTGGAATCCTTGGCTCTGTGCCTTCTGATTCAGGCGTGTTTTTTGCCTGAAGTCATTTCTCCTTTGTTGCTCTCCCTACTGCCTGCTCTGCTGCCTCAGGAGCAGCCCTGTCCCTGAGGCTCTGTGCATCCATCTTCCAGATCCAGGCCCTGCAGGAGGCAGTGCTGGAGATGGAGGCTACTCAGGCAACTCGAGAGAAGCAGCTGCTGCAGGAGCTGGAAGAGTCCCAAGCAGGAGAACAGACCCTGAGGGACTCTGTGCACATGCTGGAGGCTGAGGTGTCTGAGCTGCGCAGGAGGCTCCAGAGCTCTGAGCAAAGAGCAGAGGCCTTGGCCACACAGTGTCAACAGGCCAGTGGTGCCCACCAGAAAACTCAATCCCAGCTAGACAAACTGCTCCTGCTTCTCCACCACATGATCAGGGACAGCAGAGACTTGGTCACTTGGAGCTCAGGCAAGTGTGGAGGGTAGGAGATCAGGTGGAGTGAGGGGGTGGTTCCTGGTCATCCTCGTATGACAAACTCACCCTGTCAGTTCAGGCTGACTCAGGCCTTGGGAAGTCTTGAGAGCTTGACTTCCCTGAAGAGACACGAGTCCATGTTTGTGTGTAGAGAAATTATCAGAGTCAGAAGGGAGAAGGGCCCAAGTCCTGTCAAGCCACAAGCCCCATGCAGTTGTCTTTGGGGCAGTGCTGACATTAATGGTCATCAAAATAACATCAGCCTGTGACACACATCCTACTGCAAGGCGAGCTCTAGGACAATGACAAAGGCACTTCCTCCTAGGTAGAAAGAGGCCTTGTCTGTTCAAGATTGTTGGGTTAAATCTTGAAACAGAATGTCTTTTCTTTTCAGAAAAGGGTCGTATCATGAGCCTAACTGCTTCTCAGGCTGGGGATGTCCCAACAGAGCTCACAGTGGACAGAGTGGAAGCAGCTCTGGAAGACCTGCGGCAGCACCTGGAGCATTCCCAGAAAGATCTGGTAATGTTCACTCAGAAATCCTGTCTGTCTGCTGGACAAGCAGATTGCCAAGGCCAGTGTGGACTGACACTGTGTGTCAGTCCTTGTAGCAAGGTTGGCTCACAGCCATGGGGAGGAAGGAGGATCACAGTCACATCTACTAGTATGGTCCAGCTGCCCTCTCCCACCTGGGCTATTTCTGGTTTAGTGTTTGTAGCCCTTTGTCTCCTGCCAGCAGTGGCACTGACTGATTCTGCTCCTCTTGCCTCTTCTAGAATGATGCAGGGAAGAAGATGCAGGCCTTGGAGCTGGAGCTGGGCACGAGGCAGGCTCAGAGGGACAATCTCAGGGCTCGCAACGAGGAGCTGCAGAAGAAGTTGGAGGAAAGTGAGCAAGGTACAGCTTCTCCTCTCCCACCCACTGCCCCATCCTGCCTCTCCAGCAGGGATCTCTGATGCCGTGCAGAGCAAAAGTGCCCAGAGATGGAAGAGGGCAAAAAAAACCAGCAGGAGATGTATCCATGCAGTGCCAGTGAAAGCTTTTTCTCAAGAAAGATGCCATGGCTGGCAGTGCCATCTGGCTGTGCTGTGGCTGATCCCGTGCACAGCTGGAGCCTTTCAGGTGCTGTGTCTATGCTAAGGAGCTGTGGTTGGATGCCTCAGCTCGATTGCCCCCAACTCCAGGCCCTGCCAGAGCCTCCAGGCTATTGGCCTCTCTGGAGCAGGGCTGCACAGGCATCCCAGCTCCTTTGTCTCTCTTGGATTGCTCACTCTGCACAAGCCCAAGAGCAAACACACTTTCCTATTCCTCTGAGCCTTGCTCCTTTCATTGCTGCATTTTTCTCTGCCTGGGAGTTTCCTTTATTTCTGTCAGCTTTGGAAGCCCTTGTGGGCTTAGGGCCTGGCAAACACAGGCAGGCAGAGAAGAACAGTGCTGTTGTCTCTGCAGGATGCACATCAGTTTGCCTTTGCTTTGCTGTTCCCCTTCTCCTTCCCCTTCCCTGCTGCAGCAATGTGGAGGGCAGAAGAGCAGAAGACCTCTCTAGAGACTGCCCTGAAGAAAGAGGCTGCTGCCCTGAAGGAAGAGGGTGTGACTCTTCATCACTCTCTGCAGAGGAGATTGGAGAGCCTGGAGAAGGAAAGGAAGGATGTGCTGGTGAGAAAGGCAGATGCCATGAAGGGCCATTTCCTAGCTACTTTTGGCCCTTGTGTTAATAGTTCTAAGGAGCACCTCTTTCCAGTTTAACTTTTCTAATTGCCTTCTTCTGAATAAGGAGGAAAAGATGTCGTGGTCATGCCAAAGGCAGTTAGTGCTGAGGCTGCTGATTTTCCTCCATGCTGGAGTTTTGTGCCCTAGAAGCTGTAGTTCTCAGTGTCCACACTGTCTCCATGGACACTGCATGGTTTGGGCAATTCCTCGTGTCCAAATACATGTTCAGATTTCTAAATAGCTGGACCTGGACCGAGGGGTGAGAAGACCAAGGTTGCTGTTCATAGAAAGGTGTTTGGCCTTGGCCATGGGAGAGCAGCCAGTGGGGAGAAGAGAGAGAAAAGCAAAGATGCTGATGCAGATAAGGACGTGTGCCTGCAAGGGGAGAAGTCGTCCTGAGTGGCAGCAGAGAATGACAGACTGATCTGGCCATTGCTGCTGCAAGAGAGGGCAGTGGGGCTCTCGGGGATGGTGCCATGGAAACTCTACACAGGAGAGGTCAAAAACCCCTCCTGTCACCCCACCTGCAGGGAATGAAATGTTGGGGGTGTTTGCTCTTCCCTTTCTCCCTGATGGAGAGCACATCCTCATGGCACTGCCTAAATCCTGCTTAGTGTGGACTTGAAATGCTGGCTGCAGTTGTGGCAGCTCCTCCCCAAAGGAGCACTCGAGTGGAGCTGCAAGAGGTCAGGGAAGGGCAGAAAGGAAGCTGGGACAGGCTGAGTGAGCTGGGAAAGACACAGCGTCAGGGGGGCCCAGCAAAGGTCTGCAGTGCCCCGAGAGGCAGAGAGAGAGGGGCAGGCTGAGCCTGCCCATGCAGCAGGAGTCCAGATGTGGTATGAAAAGCAAACCTAGAGAGGAAATGAGTGACCCTTTTTCTCCCTGTTTTGCAGCATGAACGGGACAGGCTGCAGGCAGATAAAGAAAAACTAGTGTGTGAGATAAAACTTCTGGAGGAATCAGTCACAGCCTCTGAAACCCAGGCAAATACAGCAGTAGACAGGAATCACTCCCTTGAACAAGAACTGCAAACTGCATTGTCCATGTTAAAAATTAAAAATGAGGAAGTACAAAACCAGGGGAAGAAAATGGAAATTCTTCAGAAAGAGGCAGCAGAGACCAAAGCTTTGCAGGAACATCTCACTCGTGTGACTGCCATCCTGTCAGAGAGGGAGGGAGAAATGAAGTTATACCAAGAGCAGATGAAATTGCTGGAAAAGCAGAAAGAAATGCATAAAACTGCTCTTAATCAGGTTATTAAGGACATAACAGAGAAAGAACAGAAGACACAATCCCAACAGGAACAGATACAGGAGCTGGAGAAGCAGCAAGAAAAGCAAAGGATTGTTTTAAATAAAATGACCCAAGAGCTGGAAGAGAAGGACCAGGAGATCAGATCCCAGCAAGAACTGATAAGGGAGCTGGAGAAGCAGTTAGAATTGCAGAACTCTGCTGTCAACAGGGTGAGCAAAGAGCTAGAGGAGAAACACCTGGAGATCAAATTCCAGGAGGAGAAAATAATGATTCTAGAACAGCATGGTGCAGTACAAGTCAGAAATCTGCTTTTGGAGCTTGATGATATGAAAGGAAATCTGAAGGAGAAAAGATTGGAGCTTCTTTCTCTGACTCAGCAGATTCAAGATCTGGAAAAGGAGAGAGAAGATGTGAAATCTCTAAATGCTAGCCTTGAACACCTGAGGGCTGTTCTTAATGACAAAGAGAGTGAGTGTGACTCTCAAAGGGAAGAGTTAAGGCTCTTGCAGCAGCACAAGGAACAGCAGGATGGGCATCTGGAAGAGCTTCTTGGTAAAGTAGAAATCATGACACTTTCTTTATCTAAAAAAGATCAAGAGCTTGAGTCACAACAAAAGCAAATGCAGGAAGTTGAAGAAGTCATGGAAATGCAGTTAAGGACTGTCCGTGACCAACTGGAGCAGACCTTAGCAACGTTAAGAGAAAAAGACAGACTTATGGACATCCAAAAACAACAAGTACGGAGCTATGAGGAAAAAACAGAAGAACAGATGAATGTCTTGCACAGAGACTTAGAATACTCTAGAACAATACTGAAGGAGAAGGAATTAATGATTGAATCTCAGAAGGAGCTGATTGAGACCTTCCAAAAACAAAAGCAAGACTCTGAACAGCAGGAGCAAATTCTGCAGCATCTTCAAGTGGAACTAAAGGAAAAAGAGCAGGAAATTTTGTCTCTTAGAAAGCAATGTGAGGCAAGCAAGGAAAAGGAGGAAAAACATGAAGCTGAGCAAAGAAATTTCCAAGCAACAACACTGACTCTGAAAGAAAAAGAGCAAAAAATTGGGGTTTTAGAGGAGGCCATCACTAAGCTCCAACAGCAGAAGGAAGAGACAGCAGTACAGACTAAAGCCATACTGCATAAACTGGAATATGCTGAATCTTCTCTTGAAGCTAGAGATCAAGAGATAGTGTCTTTGCAAGAGCATGTCCAGGACCTTCGAGAGCAGAAGGAGGTGGCAGGCAAACAGGCCAAAAGTCTAGAGCAGGATCTAGACAAAGTGAGCCAGATGTTGCAGAAGAGCCATTTTGAGTTCCTCAAGCAGACAGAGCAAATGAACATGTTCCAGCTTCGTGAAGAAAGCATGAAAGTAGCGCTAACATCATGCCAGAAGCAAGTGACTCTGCTTGAGGAACTGGTGAGGAAGAAGGATGAAGACAATGACACTCTTAAGCAAAAACTCCAGCACCTTGAGGAAGAACTGAAGACTTTGCAGAATCTCCAGCTTAGGCTAACCAAGGAGAATGAAGAGGTTAGATATGATGGAGAGCAAGAGCGCCTAAAAGAAGCCTTCCCTGAGAGAGAAGGAGAGATCAAGGCTCAAAGTGAGCAAAAACAGTTAGAAGGGGAAATAAAAGGTCTTCGTGAAGATCTCCAGCATGTTCAGCAAACTCTGTCAAAGAAGGATAAAGAGATCGAGTACCAGACAGACAGAATCAAGTATTTAAATAAGACTTTGATAGAGAGAGAACAAGAGCTTAGGAGGCAGAGTGAACTCCTGAAAGAATTAACATTGGCTTTGCGATGGAAAGATGAAGGGGAAACCTTAAAAAAACAAATTCAAAAACTCCAAAAATGGGAGGGAGAGGAAGTAGAGAAGAGGAAAATTCTCCAGGAGAGAGACCATCTCTTGGAAAGACAGAAGGAAATAGCCCAACAATTGGAAGCTGAGAGGGAGGCCAATGGTGAAGAGTTGGAGTGTGTGGCTGCTGCTTTGAAGCACAGAGAAAGCAGAGAACATGAATGGAGAGAGAATGCTCAAGTCCTGAGTGCTGCCCTTAGCAAGAGTGAAATGGCCAAAGAGAATCTGAAGAAAGAAATAACCATCCTGCAGAGAATGATTTCAGAGAGAGACACAGACCGATTTCATCAACAGGTAGGAGCTGGCATTGATCTTCAGTCCACTCCAACATCTCTCAATGATTCCAATGATGTTTCCCATTAGAAGGTGGGAATCTATATCCCTGTCACTCCAGGCCTGCTTGGGCAAAGCAGCCCGGGCTGCAGCAGGCAGCCTTGTCTGTCTGCCTGGCTCCAGCCAGAGGCCATTGACTGCCAGATTGTTTGCTGGCATGCCCAGAACAACTGATAGAGCTTGGGAGCTGCTGTTCAAATCAGCTCCAGGCCAAAAGCTGGGCAAGGGGAACTGCTTCTCCCATGCCCTGGCAAGGGGAGGCAACACTTGGGGATTGGGATTTGGCCTGCAAAGGAAGCAGAGCAGCTGAGCAGTGAGGGACTAAACTGAGCAGAGTTTAGTAGCGAGGGCTGAAGAGCAGCTGCACTGCTGGTGCTTTGAGGATGCTTCCCCAGATGGAGATTTCTGAGGGACAGCTTTTCTAGTATATTAAAAGAAAGGGATTTCTATTATTGCCTGGTCGGGTTAAATGCCTAATTATGCATTGAGGACATGTTTGTATTGCCATCCAAAAATCACGGAGGCAAATTTGTGTGTATTTCTCCAAAGTGAACTGATTCAGTTCATTCCTGCTAGTGGAACAGCTGCAATAGTCTGTGCTGCAGCTTTGCCAAGAATTTGCCTATATTCTAGTATTTGTTAGTATATTGGCATGTTAAAAGTGCTACTAAGAAAACACTGTATTAATGCATTATACATTTACTTAGTACTTGAGAAATATCACTTGCAGCCTGATCAGGATGCTGACAAGTATTGTGATCTGTTGATGGGACGTAAAGAAGTGACAAGAGCAGGAGATTTCAGTTATATCCATGTAGGTCAGGTATGCAAGAGCATTCAGTCAGGTGATGCAGTTGCATCCACGCAAATTGATTTAGTGCTGATACCAAGACTACATTTATAGGTGCTCCAAGGAGCAGTTCATGAAGAAAGGCACAAAGGGGGAGTTGGTTCCTGACGAGGTTTAGAGCAGTGCTTATGGCCTGAGTGATAAAGTGATATTTTCAAAGAGCAGTTCTGTATGAGGATGTAACAGGTAAAGAGAATAGAAAACAGAACCATAGTTTAATCACTGCAGAAATACATACTTTGCCCACATCGTGCACATTTGGTTGTCTAAGGACATAATTGAACTGTAGGTAAGAGAATTTACAGTGATGGTCAAAGAGGATGACCAAAGATGGTAAATAACTTCCCTAAGAGGAAGATGTAAATGTTGTTGTCTTCATAACTGACAAAAAATGGCTGAGAGAGAGGGAGGTGGAGACACTACAGAGCTTTGTAAACCATGAAGTGGCTGCATAGGAAATTAATGCTTCCAATCTCTCAAAATCAGAATGGGGAAAACCAAACAAAACTAGCAGGAAGCAGATCCAAAACAAACTATTCAGTTCTCCAAGGGGAGTTGGAGGAGGGCTCCTAGAGAGAGGGTGTGTTGTTTTGGCCTGTGGACAAGGAGAGAAGAAGGACCTTAGCACCATCCATTCCTGTTGTGGTCACTTTACCTGATATATTGATTGTAATGCCCTTCTAACCTTTATGTGGCACCAGCTCATGGAATCTCCTCTCTGAATGCCCAGCAGGCTGTTGCCGAAGGGGAGCAGCTGTCATGGCTCTCAGAAAAGAGACTCATGTTGCAGAGCCTGGAATGTCTGCAGCAAGCACTTGCAAGGCTGGAAGATGAAAAGGTGGAACTCAAGCAACAAAACACTGAACTCAGGAGGACTCTCGAGCAGGTAAAGTGGCCTTTTGCTGCCTCTGCAAAGCCTCAGGCTCCTCTGGAACAGGACACATTTGCCCTGGCAGCGCTTTGGAGTCCTCTGCTTGTTTCCTTGCCAGTCCCTGTCCCTGCTGTGGGCACAGCCTTTTGTTTGTTCTCTCTGTTGTGGCAGCCCATGGCTTTCCCAAAGGCACCTTCACTCTGCTGCCTCCCTCCCCGGCCCCATGTCCTGGACACAGCCTGGCCTCTCTTGCACAGCCCCCAGCGAGAGCTCTTTGCCCCCAGTGTTGTCTGGTGCACTTCAGGGTCTCTGAGCAGAGATCTCCTTGCCTTGATGTCCTGAGGTCCTTTTGCTCCATGACAGGCTTCTGTGACTCTTTCTCCCATCCACGTGCAGGTTGAACCTGAAGGGAGGAGACTGAAGAGATGTTTTAGGGGTCAGTTACTCCCAGATGCCTGTGGATTTTCTCTGTCTGAGTCTGAGCAGCACAAGTTGCTCACTTCTAGACAGGTGAGAACAGCATTTTCCTTGGTACAAGGAGGCTTTGGTCATGCAGAGGAATGATGGGAAAATCCCAGTGGCAGCAGCTCTCTAGCAGAGACCTAATAGAAGTCAAATACTGCCCATGGCTGTGACCAAACAGACTGAAAAAACATCCTTTAATTTTCTTCACAGGAGGAGTCTCATGCTCACTGCAGTCAGCGCTTAGCTGAGTTACAGAACCAGGTGAGGAGTAGGAAAACTCTCATCAGAGGCTGCTGTGGTTGTACTCATGGGCACAGCTGTGCGTGCTGCTACATGCTGAGTTGTGTTTGGCTGTCAGGAAGTGTTAGGATGTCAGTCATGCACCTGTTTGCAACAACCGAACATCCTCTACCTTGGTCTTATCTCTGACTTGTCTAAAGATCAGGCAGTGGGGGAGAGGGATGGAATGAAATTCAGAATACTGAAAGTCACCTGAAAATACCAGAATCATAGAATCATAAAATGCTTAAGGTTGGAAAAGCCCTCTGAGATCATCTAGTTAACTATTAAGCCAGCATTGTCAATCCCAACACTAAACCATGGCCCAAAGCCCCCCAGCTACTTATTTTCTGAATCCTTCCAGGGACATTGATTCCACTACTTCCCTGGGCAGTCGGAGCCAGGATGTTCTCCTCTGTTGCCTGTTTCCATTTTCCCTTGACTCTTCAACGGTGGACCTTGCATCTTAGCATGATCTGGGTGTCTGAGGCAATGCTAGAGGCTTATTATTCCACTGGGCTTTGTTGCCCACGTTGTGCTCTGCTCTTGGTGGAATGCTCTAAAGTTTGAGAGAGGGAGAGTTTGCTCCCTGTCCCTTGACTGCCTGTCCAGCAGCTCAAGTAGAAGAGTCCTCCAGCAGCTCAGGGAAACAGCAGCCCCTATGCTGAGGCACAGCCAGTGGAGAAATGTGTGCTTTGTGTGCCCCAATCTGTGCTTTGGAAATCAGAGTGGGGTTCCTAAATCCTGTTGGAACTTTCTCTACTTGACCTGTGGTGGCTGAGGGTTGTATGAGGCCAGGGTTTTCCAGCCATGAACTGGACTTGTTGCTGACCTGAGCTCTGTTCAGGGGCAGTGTGGGAGCCTGTTCCTTTCCCCTTGCCCAGGGGCAGAGTGTTGGTGAGGGCTGGAGTTGGAGGCTGTGTGTGCCCCGACAGGCAGTACCGTGGGGCTGTGGATGCTCCTGCCAGCGTGGGCTTGTCTGAGCCAGGCCTTGTGCTTCTTTCAGGTGTCCCTGCTGCACTCACAGCTGGCCCAAGAGCAACAGCACCGGCAGAACTACATTGAGAGCTGTGCAAGGACCAGCCAGGAGCTGTCAGACCTTCACCAGGAGCTGTCCTGCTCCTTTGCAGCTGTGCTCAAGCAGCCCAAAGCTGCTGTTCTGGAAGCAGAGACTCGGAAGTTGGATCAGTCTCTGAGCCTTAACTTGGCAGAGACATCCCTGGGCCATCAGTCTCTGGAGAGACATCCCAAGCATCCAAGAGCCAGACCTGCCAGAAGCGATGACCACCTGAGGTAACAGCACCTCTGGTCTCCATTTGAATGGAAGGATTTCTGCTAAGACAAAGAGCTCGTGGATGTGAGAAGTGGGATCAACTCCTCAGGGCAGAGCTACTCCCTGCCTTTGACATCTGTTCGTCTCACTTTCAGCTGGTGTTGTCAAACCTCACCCTGTGTCCAGGATTAGGATCTATGAAGCATTATTTCTTGAAGCTGATGATTTCTGGGGACAAACTGAATATGCGAGAACAAAGACATAGGTAAGGAGAGAGAATGATGTATGGAGAAGGAAGCCCAAACAAGAAATGAATAATGCCTGAACAGTAAGATTTGTGGGTGACATCTGTCCGAGGGCAGCTACCAAAAAGAAAAGGACGCAAAGATGGCACTACAAACAATCAAAGCAATGTAACAGTGTTTGTGGTGTTTGCATTTGCAAGCATCTCCGAGAGACAGACATTTTAAATTTTTTTTAAATAAAGTTTTTTTCAGAAGAAAATTATTCTCATTTTTCACTGGCACGGTGAGGCTATTGCAAACTCTTACACAATCTCTCTTCTTGAGGCCAGAGGTGTTCCCTGCAACAAGTAATGGGAATTTGAGGTGTTACAGACAAAGGGGCTGGAGGGGGCACAGGGGGGATCAAAGTTCAGTGAGAAATGAGGCTTCCCTTCTTCCTTTTCTTCCCTTTTTCTCTCCAAAGCGCTGGTGGCTTTGCCCCAAGGCCAGCCCGAGGGACAGCTCAGCTGCTCTCCACAGGCTGTCAGTGCCCAGCTCCAGCCCTGCCACAGCCCGAGGCCATGGATGCCATGGGGAGGCTGTCCCAGGCAGGGGGAGCTGCTCTCCACCAGCAGAATCCCCTCCCTCCCGTGCTGCCCTCATTGCTGCCCATCCCCTTTGCTGGGGATGCAGCCCAGGACATGGCTGCTGTCAGGGCCAGTGCAGGGACATGTCCTCTGACTCTTATCACCTGTCAGCACAGCAATCCTGTATCTATAGTGTCTGTAGGTCATCTATAGGGTCTCTGAGGAGCTGGCCAGGCTCAAACACAGCTGAAGGAAGCTGGAACCCTCTGCTTAGACCCTTCTTACAGCTGCTTTCCTGCCCTAAATCCTCTTTCCTACTTCCCCCAGGATGTGACAGATTGCAGGGAGGAAGAGTAGAGCAGGATGTGGCTGGGAGCTCTCTCACCTCTCACCACCAACTCCAGGGTCTCGCTGGCAGCAGACCATTCCCTCGAAGGATTCATGGTGTAGCACTGGCAGCTGTAGCGGCCGCTGTCACCTTCCTGCACGTGGGAGAGGTTGTAGTCACTTTGTTCCCTTGGGAGCAGCTGGGCTCGGATCTGCCCCTCCAGGTACAGGAAGCAGCCAGTGCTGGGGTGTGTGGTGGTGCAGCGAAGCATCACATCAGCTCCCACAGTCACCCTGTGCCCAGGCAGGACGGAGAGGTCGGGTCTGGGGAGACGGAGCTCTGTGGGGACAGGAGAGGGAATGAGAAGGCACAGAAGGCTTTGACACAGTGCCAGGAGCACCAGGATCTCTGTGAAGCCACCAACTGGCTCAGGCAGAGGTGAAGGTGGTCCCCACCTCCCTAAGCCAGGGCAGAGGAGGAAGAACCCTGCCCCTCATGTGGACATGGAAGCCAAGTGGCTGCGTACATCCTGGTGTGCCCCTGGATCGTGTGACCCCATGAGAAGGGAAAACAGCACATCCCTCACCTGCATGCCCCCACCATGGCCATACTCCTATTGCCAGGTAGCCCCCACAGCCACATCCCCATGGCTATGGCCTGATGGCCCTGGGCCTGTGACTATCCCCATGTCCCTGCACCACAGCCATTGTCCCCTCACCCCCCATGCATGTCTGCTCCTCTGTGGCTGCTATTTTCTGAGATAAAAAGCCACATTTTCTGTGTGTGCAGCAGGGAATCGAAACTGTTGGGCCAAGAGGAGAGGCCAGAGCTGCTGTGCAAGGGGATGGAACAGAGCACTGGGCATGAGGCACTGGGCAGCAGCAGCAGCTCCGGGCAGCGGGCAGGGGTCTCCCCGCAGAGCTCATCATGGCCCTCAGGCAGCCCAAGGCGTGAGTGGGTCTGGGGGGTGTCACTGGGGGTTTGTGGGGGGACACAGGGCACGGCTGGAGCATTCTGGGGTCATGGAGAGCTGTTGGTGGGGCAGGGGGCTCAAGGGGTGGTGGGAGAGCTGAAGGGTGAGTGAGGGAGGTGGGGACTGCAGCAGTCAGGGCTTGCAGGAAGAGAGTTTCAGGGGTTGCTGGATGTCTTGGTTTTGACTGGGAGGGAGAGAATTTTCTCCCCAGAAGCTGGTCCAGCGCTGTGTTTGGGATTCAGAGTGAGAACAACTTTGGTAACACACCGAGTTGGAGCCCAGCTGTGCTCACTCAAAGTCCAGGACTTTNCAGTCCTTACTGGTGCTCAACCTGGGGCACAAAGAGTTGAGATAACAACAGA
>VZRF01003081.1:210-18063 GCA_013396875.1 Vireo altiloquus
CCGGGATAGAAACCGTGAGGAATTCCACTGAAAAATCTCCCTCTGTTTCGTCTCTGCAATTTGCTGGAGGAGGAACATTTTAACCTCCCCGAAATGAAAACGTTCGACCCTGACTTGCTGAAATGGGGCTTGGTTTGGGGTCTGGTTCTCCGACGAGGTGTGGGAGAGCCGGAGCCTCCAGAGGGATTGAAATTCCGTTCCTTTTCCAGGATTAAAGTTTTGTGGCCAAATTATGCCTCTTGCCACGGCCCAAATCAAACCTCACAGAAGAATCCATGCCTTGGAATGAGCCCGTGGGGAACAAAGGATTCCAGGCCACTCATCCCATGAGATTTCCACCACAATTCCCACGAAGCCGCCAATTAACAGGACAATGCTACTGAACTGATTGGGAATTAAATCCCTCACACCACAGCAGCGAAATGAAAACTTCAGGATGTGATTTATCGATTAGGCATTGATCGTTTCCCTCCTTCTTCCAGATATTTCGATTTTACAGGAATTTTCTGGGTAGAAATAATTAAAGTAGAAAAATCCCGAGCATTCCAATCCATTCATCCTTTGGAGGGCTGAGCTCCCAGGAAAACTCTCAGGGCAGGAATTATATCTGGAAGTTTATAGGATCTATGTCTCTCTATATATTATATAGGAGGTGTTGTATTATCATTGAATCCTGGAATGGTTTGGGATGGAAAGGATCTTAAGGATCATCCCATTCCCACCCCTGCCATGAGCAGGGACACCTCCCACTATCCCAGGTTAATCCAAGCCCCATCCAACCTGGCCTTGGACACCTCCAGGGCATCCACAGTTTCTCGGGACAACTAAATCTGTAAGTTTGTGACGCATCAGAATGAGGAGATCACAATCCCGAGCGGGAGCCACAAAAATCCCGGTGAAATAATAATGGAATACTTGGAAAATCAAAGCCCTTCCCCTTCATGGCCAAGACATTGCTCCTTACCCAAGGAATTTGCCTTTGCACCAGGACTGGGCTTGCTTAGGAGGGAATATTTTACTGGGCACCGTGGGATTTGGAGGTTGGGCTTGGAGGTCGTTCCCAAGCTTAAAGATTCCAGGATGGAATCCCAGACCTCTGGGATCACCGAGTCCCAACTGTGCCCAATGCCCACCTGGTCCCCAGCCCAGAGCCCTGAGTGCCACCTCCAGGAATTCCTGGGACACCTCCAGGGATGAGCACTCCAAATCTCCCTGGGTAGTTCCAATCCCTGAGCTCCCTTTCCATGGAGAAATTCCTGATGCTGCCCAACCTGAGCCTCCCCTGGCCCAGCCTGAGGCTGTTCCCTCTCCTCCCATCCCTGTTCCCTGGGAGCAGAGGCTGATCCCTGCCTTGCTACAGGGAATCGTGGAGAGTGGCATTTCCATGAAATGGGATGGAACTTCTGTCCCATATTCTGGGCTTTGGATCCTCCAGCCTGTGCCTTGAAGCATCTTTGACATATTTGGAAGCAGATTCCTTTTAAAGGGAAAAGATTCCTGGTCTGAGGAACAGCTACTGGAATTCAGCCTCGGCTCCGGGCTGGGAATTCTCTCCGGACACCCTGGCCCAGCCTAACTAGAGCCCCTGCCAAGCTGCCCTGGAGCTCGGGAAGCAGGAAAACATCACCTCCAGGGAAGTTCCTCTCAGGTCACTCCATGCAGAAAAACACCGGGAGGCTGGAAAGGTGGACAGGAGATCCAGCAGAGCCCAGGAGCTGTGCCAGGAGCAGGAAGGGGAGCTGTGCTTTGTTCCCTTCACAGAAATGAGAGCACAAGGCTTGGAGTCCCCTCGGGAAACACGTGGAATTTCTTGAGGAAAAATCCCCGCACACGCGGAGCTGTCCGGGCCTTTTTTTAGGCGCTGGAAGCGAGACTTCCATCTGGATCAGATTCCCTCTTGGCTGGAACTCCCATCCAAACCCGCTGGCCAACGGCAACAAAACTCCAGCCTGACTCCGTTCCTAATTGTGCTTCCTTGTTTTCCTGCCGCCGGTTGGGATTGGATTTGCAAACGACACCCGAAATGTTCCAGGACAGCAAGTCCCACACAAACAGGGCCACGCTTCCCTGTGTTTGTCCAAGCCCGGGAATAACAACGGTAATTGCAACAATAATAAACCCTGACTGGTTCATAAATAGGAGCTGGAGAACCCTTTGGAATTGACTCTGTATCCGCTTCCAGAGGACGGATGCAGTTTATTCTCGCTGGAAGCTAAAAATTTAGGAATATTCCAGGAGCTGGAGGAAGGGAGGGGAAAATGAGAGGAAATGGGTGAGGGGAGATATTTTGGAGCTCTTCCAACTGCTGTTGCCATGGCTGGGAGTACCTGGAAAGAGGGAATGGGGATTTGCCAGGGAAAGAGAAGGAAGGAGAGGAGCAGTGGGAGAAGGAGAACCCTGAGGAGGCTTCGAGGTGATGGAATCCAGAAGAAGAAGGGAAGATGTAATTCCGTAATTCCCAAGTGTCTTGGCACACGTCTGTGTATTCATCCCATATTCCCCAATGCCAGGATTCCTTCTTTTTTTAGGGAAGGGCATCCAAGATGTGAGTGGGGAGAAAGGAGGAATTTTGGATCCAGAACAAAGGGAAATGCACTTGGTGAAGAAGCTTTTGGGATGTGTTGGGAACAGGGTGATGTCCATGGAAAAGGAATCGAGGCAATGGGAAAGAGGAGAAGGAGGATCCTGAAGGCTCAAGGAGGGAATGGAGTAACAACCTGCAGGGTCAGAGTGTCCTGAATTCCTCTGCGCTTCCATAGGTTATCTGGGGAGAAAAGGGGAATGCCGGGAAGGCCATGGAGTCAGGAGAATCTTGGATCCAGCACCTTCTCCCAGGTAGGATGGACAACGTGCAGGAAGAGAGGTCATGGGGAAGGTCAGACCTGGAGATCTGCACCAACATGAAATGCCAGGCCATGGGAAATCATTCCCATAAAGGATCCCCTTTTCTTCCCTTTCCCACTTGTTTAGGCATTAAATAAAACATTCCAGGCCATGGGATTTCATTCCCATATAGGATCCCCTCTTCTTCCCTTTTCCACTTTTTTAGGCACTAAATAAAACATTCCAGGCCATGGATTTAGTTCCCATCCATGATCCCTTCTCCTTCTCTTTCCCACTAAATTATGGAGCCAACCAAACACTCCGGGCCATGGATTTAGTTCCCATCCATGATCCCTTCTCCTTCCCTTTCCCAGTTAATCACAGAGCAAATCAAACACTCCAGGCCATGGATTTAGTTCCCGTCCATGATCCCTTCTCCTTCTCTTTCCCACTAAATTATGGAGCCAACCAAACACACCAGGACATGGATTTAGTTCCCACACACGATCCCTTCTCCTTCCCTTTCCCAGTTAATCATGGATCCAACCAAACACTCCAGGCCTTGTTTCTGGCCCCGAGGCCAATTCCCACACCGTGACTCACATCCACACCCAGGAACTCTTCCCCTACCCTCCCTCCCAAGAAGAAAATGTCCAAATCCCAGCTACCCTTTGGGAATTGTCCCTGGCTCCTGCTGCCTCGTGATCCCGGGATTTTCCCAAACTGCCAGGATCCTGGTTTGTTTGTAATGGATCTGTGAGCGTCTCTGGATTGGAAGGAGCTGGTTTCATCCTGAGACAATCTCCCAGTCATTCCAGCTCAGAGGTGTTCCAGCATTTCAAAAACAAGGAATGAACCAATGGAATTGTCTTTATCCCATGGCTGGAATCCATGGAATCCCAAGGGCAAAGGGATAAGAGACTTGCTCAAGCCAAATAAACAGATACTGATGGAGCAATCCTTGGACTCTTGGATAAATCTTTATTTAGGAAGTGTGTGAGAACTTTTGTCAGCTCCGTGATTCCCTTCCAGCTCCAATAAATATTCAGGCTGAAATCCCGAACTTACTCTTTTTTTTCTCCTAAAAAAATGCTTCTCTGCCTTTACCTCTCTCGTGAGCGAAGAGAAATATTCCCATATTTATATCTGATGGAGAGAATTCCATGGCAGCAAATTCAGGATTAATGGCTGCTGACATGGCCCTGAAACTTCACTGTGTGCAAATGCAGAGCATTTAAATATTAAATTAATATTAAACATTCAATTAATTATAAATTAATCATAAATTAATGTTTAACGTGGTGTTTATCAGGAAGACGTGCCCAGCCCATTCCCAGGGGATCAGGTAGCACTGGATAACCTGACAAAATGCCTGATGATGGAAAAAACATTCCCAAAGCCAGCAAGGAGCCAAGAAATCCCAGTGAGCAAAGGACCTGGAGGAAGCCAAGCTTTGGAATGTCTGCGAGAGGGCAGAACTACACAGCTGGAATTTTTTGGGGAATTCTGAGAGATGACAGCACTGCAAGGTGTGTTACTTTTGGGAGAACATCCATGGAATTTTCTCTCTCTCCAGCTCAAACTTCCCTGGATTATCCGTGGGCTGGTTGGAAGCTTTGGAGCTGTGTCAGACCAACCCCAGAGCTGTTCCTGGGCACGGAACCATCGGGAATATCCCGGGAAGAGCGTGGCCTCCCCAACACCCCGCCCTGCCACCACTCATCTGCTGATTAAAACCCCAATATCCTTTAAATCCCTCCCTTCCCAAAGCTCCGTGGCTTGGATTTCGCTGGGCCAGCTCAATCCAGCTGAGGGAGTTTTCTCATTCCCGGTGTTCTTGGCAAATGTTTCCTTCTGGCTGCCTCGGAGCCTTCCCCTCACCAGGGTTCCTGGATTTTCTGTCTTTCCCTCCACATTTTAGGAGGCTCCAAACCTTGAGGGTGAGGAGCACCTGGAGCAGGGTGGGAAAACCTGGAGTATTCCCAGAGAAGCTGTGGCTGCCCCTGGATCCCTGGAAGTGTCCAAGACCAGGCTGGACATTGGGGCTTGGAGCACCCTGGGATAATGGGAATTTCCCCCTGCCCATGGAATGGGATCATCCTGAAGGTCCTTTCCAATCCATTAATTGAGAAGGAAATTCCATAGCACAAAACATTTTCCTGATTTTTCTCCCACCAGAAGTGGAGAAACTTCTCGAAAGTGCTCCCAAAATCAGGGATCGATGCCCTGAACTCTCATCCCGATCAGAACTGGACACTCCAACACGGATCCCATTCCATGTGTTCCTCATGGAAAGTTTTCCCTTTGCTACAGACCAGCAGAGGATAAAGTTTCCCAAAATCCAGGGAAAAATCGGGGAAATTTTCCATCTTTTTCCTTCTCTGGAAATGGAGATGGATTTGGGCAAAGGCCTGGAGTGCCAGGACAAGAGGGAATGGCTTTAAACTGAAGGGGAGTAGGGGATATTGGGAAGGAATTCCTGGCTGGGAGGGTCTGGAATGGAATTCCCAGAGCAGCTGTGGCTGCTCCTGGATCCCTGGCAGTGCCCAAGGCCAGGCTGGACATTGGGGCTTGGAGCAGCCTGGCACAGTGGGAGGTGTCCCTGCCATGTGGGATTAGATGGGATTTCAGACCCTTTCCAACCCAAACCATTCTAGCATTCTCTGAAGATAAGGAATAGCTCTCAAACAAGCCCTGAACTGATGTTTCATTCATCGCCTGCACTTGGATCACATCCAGCAATTCCAAGACTGCCAGAAGGTCTCACTCCTGATGGAGCTGATCCCCTGAAGCTCTTCAGAGGAGACAAGTGAAGAGAATCCTGGAAAAATCAACAGCAGAGCAAAATCATCACTTTGTGGTTTTAGGGAAAACATCAAAATCAGAGAATCTCCGGAGTTCAAGGGAAGCCCAAGGATCATCCATCTCCAATATATCCATCCCTCAACAGCCCAAATCCCAATGGAATTGCCTTTGGATCTTGAAATCCTTGATTTAAATTGGTGGATATCAGCTCAGCTCCAAAGCTCCTGCATTTTCTCCTTTAAGCCTTGGACCACCCAATTTCAGCTCTCGGGAGAAGCCGAGCGGAGCAGGAGGGGAAGAGTAGCACTCCAGGCTCCAGGAACATCCCAGAAAATCAAGCAAGTGGATCTTTTTTATGGCTCTGGAGGGAAGATAATTCAAAATCCCGATATCGTCCAAAATTAAAACCATTTAAAAATTCTCTGTGCTCGGTGTGTCCTCGCTCCAAGTCCGGGTGTGCGTCATTCCCACCTCCCTGCTCGTCTGGAAACAACAAACTCTGGAACTGGAAAGAGATGACACAACGAGGTAGAAAACCTCAATCCATAGGGAAAAGTCCGGGATAGTTTTGAGCCTCTGTGGTGATGTGTGGAAGTTTTATTAAGGGATACAAAACACTCGGAGCAACCAGGAAATGCATGAGGCACTGACAGCACTCCTGCAACTCCCAAACAAGGCCTGGAAAGCTCCGTGGTGTTCCCAGCATGGATTAGTCACCCTGCTGAGAAGGCCTTGGCAGCTCCTCCTGGTGGGTAGCTCCAGCAGGTGGGGCTGAAATTCCAGGGACTTTCATTCGTCCGGAATATCCTTCCTGGGAAATGGGGGCGTGAGTCACACAAATATCCCAAAAATGTCCCAAAATTCTGTGTCCAGGGTGTGAAAAAACACCTCCAACACACCGGCAGCCTGGCAAATATTCCTTCATTTCTGTGCTTATCCAGGATTTTAATGGCTTCCCATCTTTTTTATGTTTTGTCAAAGAGTGGGAGATAATTCCCATTCTTTTGGCTGAATTCCAAGTTTTTCTTTCTCCTTTCATTGCCATTTGACAGAATTCTTTTTTTTTTTTTCCCCTTAAAATTGCTTTTAAAGATTCCATAGGACATTCCAGCTGGGAGCGACAAGGGGACAAATTCCAAAAGTGGAAGTCGAACACTCTGAGCCAAACTCCATTTTTTGGGAATAGGTGTCCAGGCGGTGACTTCACTCCCACGTTCACGTGAAGGAGACACCAAACTCCTGCAAAGCCAGAAATCCCAGGGGAAAAAACATTCAATTCCAACTCCAACCAGGAATTCCCGAGGCTGGCTGGAAGCCAAAGTTTGGGAATGGATTTGTGGACTCGCTGCTAGCTGAACCTCGTAGCCCACACGAGGAATGTCTCAGCCAACATCCTCAATCCATCCACCGGCTGTGGACCACTGATCCCAGCTCCTCCTTTATCCCACTGCATCCAAGGGTTCTCCCCATCCCTTTTTTTCCTCCAGCTCTCTGCAGAGTTGTTTGAACACAATAAATTCCACGGAAGTTTCCTCCTTTTCCTCGTAGAATTTCTGGATGTTTCCATGTGTTAACCTGGCCCGTGGAGGAATTTTCACAGACGCAAACCATAAGGAAAGAGGTGGGAGAGCGTGGCTTGGGAGCAGGTGGGAGGAGTGAGCTGTGCCTTATCCATCTGGGAGAAGAGCTTGGAATGTCAGCTCCCTCAGGCTCTGGGATCTCCATCCCAAACCAGCCCGGACCAGCCAGGCTTTGCTTCCCTCCCCAGCTGGGAAAGACCCAACCCTGAATATCCAAAGCTCCTCCTTGATATTCCACTGGATTTTCCCCCTTAGAAGATGGGGAATTATTAAATGATGCTGGATACACGGAGACTGCAACATCCAGGGAATGCCCAGAACTTCCCGGGATTTTGGGTGGTGAAATGTCTCCAATCTGAGCTTTTGCAGTCCTTAACTTTGCTCAGATCTCAGATGGAAGCTGCCGTTTTCCATCGGAATTGGAGCCCAGCTTCTGGTTTTACTCTTGTGGTTTCAGGTTTAAGTTCAGCTCTGCCAGGTTTAAACTGAGAAGGCTCCTGGATCCAAGAGCAAAATCTGTTTTCCTTGGAATTTCTGAAATGTCACCCAGTGGTTTCCATGGCTTGTGGTTTTCTGAGGGATTATTTTTAATTCGACTTATTTGTACCTCCAAGATTCCTGCTTTAGAACAGAGACTCATTATCCTCCATTCCTACCATCCATCAGTTTGGGAATTCCAGAACTGATCCGTGAAAATAAAATAAAAATGGATTTGGTTTCTCTCAGATTTTTGGTGTTTTTTCCTTCTCTTTTGGCTTCTGGATTTTGAGTTTCAGGATAATGAAATGAACAAACAATTCTCTGCTTCGGTTACACCTGAGACAAAGTCCAGGAAGGGGTTTGGTCTCCTAAATAAAGCAGGAATTAAAAGGCCAGGAGTTCCTTTGGTCCTGTTTCTTCCATGGAATTAAAACCCAGCCTGAATTTCTTGTCTGGACACTGAAATCCACAGGAAAGGGGTTCAGATTCCAGGATAAAAGGGAATGCTGAAGATCTGGGATTCTGTGACTGAGTAATAATATTCAGGATAAATATATTAAATATCTGTGGCTTGTGCCTCCTGCTGTCCTGGGATGTCTCAGTTGCTTCCCAACTTCCAGCTCCAAATGGTGTCCAAGGAGCATCCCAAAGACCTGCCTGGATCTCCATCCCGTGGGACCTCAGTGTTCCACTGGGATGGAACTCTCCAGGCTCTGCCTGGGATTTCTCTGGATCTGGGCCGGCTGAAATTGAGACACAACAAGTGGGAGGAGAAGGAGGAACAACTTCCCACTTCTGCCAGAGGGTGGCTTCGGATGGGATATTGGGAAGGAATTCCTGGCTGGGATAGAATTCCCAGAGAAGCTGTGGCTGCCCCTGGATCCCTGGAAGTCTCCAAGGCCAGGTTGGAGCAGGTTGGGATAGTGGGAGGTGTCCCTGCCCATGGCAGGAGTGGGAATGGGATGATCCTTAAGGTCCCTTCCCACCCAAACCATTCCAGGATTCTGGGATCAACCAAAACCTGTATTCCAAGTTCACCTTGTGCCCCTTTTTCCATTTTTCTCCGGAATGTTTTCCAGGATATTTTGTGCCCCACCTTTTCTGTGCTGTCCCTTTTGCACTCAGGTCTTGCCCTTCTCAAAAATGCTTCCAGAACCTCCTGTGGAACTCAAGGAGGCAATTCCAGAGTCATGAACATTCCAGTTAAATTCCCTGATTCTCTGCAGCAAACCAGGTGCTCGGAGCTGATTTTGACGTAGCAAATCCAGAAAAGAAGAATAAATTCCTTCAATTTCTATTACAGGCAAGGAATTTCCCAGCTTAGGGATCAGAGCCAGGACCCAAAGCAGTTCCCAAAATTCCCAAGTTCCCAAAATTCCCAGAAATTGCCAAGAACAGTGCAACGCAAGGTGGGAGGAGCAGCAGGAACTTTCAAACCCCTGTCCTCAGTTTTATGTTCCAATATCACCTTGCTCTGCCAGATCCATGGATTCTGCTTCTCAGGATGATTTCCCAGGACCTAAACATCCTGGAAAGTTGCCAAAAGTGTTGTTGGAAGCCTGAGTGAGACCTCTGAACTTGTGGAAATTTTCCCAATCTCTGGGATTAGGAAGCAGCAGATGATCCATGGGAAAGCATGTGGAAAAGTGATGGAATTCCTGCTGAGAAATCCAAAATTCAAAACACAAAATCCAAGAAATCCAAGTCTATTTCCACTGCCAGGTTTTCCAGAGGTTTCCTGGGTTTCAACGCTGACGTGTAGATTTTTGCCAACATTCCAAGTGTGGTTTTCCCTTTTAATTGGCATTACCTTGGAAATTGGTGGGTTTTTTGGTCTGGATTTTTCCAGATTTTTCACAGCTGATAAATACAATTCTGTTTATAAAGGGATTTATGGATGGGTTTAAATGTTGCATCCCACCCATATCCTGGGAAATGTAGCATTATCCATCGTCTCAACAAGGCTTATCCTCAAAATCCAATATTCTGTTCCCACTGATTCCATTTTTCCCCATTTTCTGCTCTCAGAGATGGATTTTTCCATTGCGTGAGAATTCAGGAGTGTCAGGATTTATAAACTCCTGCTGGATTTTTTCCTGATTTTTACAAGCTTCAACTTTCCTGCCGCAAAACACCAGAGAATCCCAGAATCCCAGAATGGTCTGGGTTGGAAGAAACCCTAAGGATCATCTCATTCCAACAAGCCCTGCCATGGGGGGCACCTTCCATGGACCAGGTGGTTCCAAGCCCTGTCCAACCTGGCCTTGGAGGCTAGCAGGGATGGAGGATCCACAGCTTCTCTGGGCAACCAGAAGCCTTTTCCAGCACTAAATCATCTGGGATAACACTGGGATATCCAGGACTCCGGAATGTGCAGGCCAATAATCAATGACATCACCGAAAAGAGGGAATTTTCTTTCCGGCATCGGTGGCTGGATGCTCCCCACTGACCTCAAAAATGTGGCATCAGGTCAGGAAATGGGATAACAGGAGTCAGGGATGCTTCCCACATTCCTGGAAAACACTTTTTATGGGAAACGATGAAAGAAACCGATGGGAATCCTTATTTGCTGGGATGGGATATCCTTGAGGAAAACACTGCTCACAACCTGCCTGTCCCCCATGAATGCCGTCGTGATCCCTCCACCTGCGTTTTCCAGGTGTTTTATGGCAAAGAGACATTCCAGGAGCCAAAAACTCCCTGAAATAAGAACAAGCAGCAGCGTCACATTCCCAATCCACGTGTTGGAGGAGCACCTCCTGCTCCAAACGAGGAAATTCCAGACTCCCTTGGCACAGAGTTGGAAAAGACCTCGGAGTCTGACCTTAGGCTGCTCATCGCTATTATTATTGATTTTGGAGGGAGCCAAAAGCTGGAAAACCTTTTCCTCCCTGTAATGGGACAATGGGAGCTCCTCAGATATCCCTCTCCTATCCGACCAGGAATTTTGGCTTAGGACAGATAATAATGACATCTTCCCTTCCCTGTTTCGCAGAATCCCCTGTAATCCTTTATTTATCCAACCCAAATCCGGGATGAACGTCACCTGTCCCACAGGTTTTCACTTTCCCTGGATTCCCATAAAATGCTCCTTTCCAGGCCCCCTGATTCTCTCTTTATGTGTTCTCCTCCTTCCTTTTCCCTCTCCATCCTTCCCCGCCCCAACTCATTTAAAACGCGGTAATCAAGGATAATTGGATTTGAGATGCTGCCTCAGATTCCCTGGAAATTCTGCAGCCAAAGCTCCCAAAACAAGGGAAGGAAGGGTTGTTTATAACTCCCCAAAAAATAAGGAGAAAGAACTTCACCTTTTGGAACCATCCAGAATTCCTGCGTTTTTCCTGCTGCTCCAAGCCCAACCTTTCCAAATTCCAACTGTTAATCCCAATCCCGGAAGCCATCAACACGCTGGGATAATTTTTCATCACATTCCAGCATCTCCTCATCTGTAATTTTCCTCTTCAGGAGCTTTTAAGCTCAGCGGTTTCGGATCCAACCTCTTCCTCCTTCTCCTGCTGGGGCTCTTCGGGGGAACTCTTCCCATTTTCACGTTCCCAGAGCCACTGGGAAGCCTCAACTTCTGGAAAGAACTTTGGCACTCCATGAAAATTTCACTTCATCCCACGGAATCGCATCCAAGCAAACCAGAACAATCCCACGGACATTTCTCCCTGCTGCTATTGCCAATTAAAATATTTTGAGTTTTTTTCAGCTTTCCTGCTTCTGAACAGTGTCTGGGCGTTGAGGGTTTTTTTTCCCTTTTCCCCAATATTTTCTTTGTCATTCCAGCGCTTTGTAAATCCATTCACGGATTCAAGGAGTTGTTTTTATTCTGGGAATTCTTCGGGGCCAAGCACTGAGAAAACAATGTTGGGTGTTGAGAAGGAATAAAAACCGCCAGGAGAATATTCAGGTTCATTTACTGGAAATTGAATAGTTAATAAAATTGATTATTTATTATTAGCTAATAACTTTTTATTTTAAATATCTATTACAGTAATTATTATTTTTATTATGATAATAACAAAATTATTATTGTTGTTATTATTATTATTATTCTACTACATGAATGAGAATCTTTTATTGCCCTCAGGTGTTTTCTTGGTAATAAAAAAAAACCAGTTTTTAATTATTTTCCTATTTCTGACTAAAATTAGGGATGTCTTTCCCATGCTTTCCAAAGAGCTGGAGCAAGAGGTGGAAAATCTCCCCCAAATCCTTTATAAAATGCTCATTTTTTCCTCCTTTTTTCTCTCCCTTCCCTTCCCTTCCCTTCCCTTCCCTTCCCCCTTCATCACTGATTTTACTCCTCTCAAATAATTGCTGATGACATTAATTAATTAACCGTGAGTAACCTTTCTGAAGGCAAATTAATTCTGATTTTATGCAAATGAGATCTTTGTTCCTTTCTGCCAGAATCAAAATTCATTTTTCGGTAGGATTCTAAGGAAGGACATTCCCTCCTTTTCCTTTGCCCATCTATTTTATTCACTAATTAATGGCTCTAATTATTTTAATAATATTTTAATGGGGTTTTTTTTCCTCCTGAAACATCCAGCCTGGGAAACTGAAAAAAACGTTGGAAAAATTACAGATTAATTAGATTTTAAATAAAAACAATTTCAAAGGATATCCAGAACAGCAATGAACATCCCAATATTTTAATTCCTCACAGTTTTCCTACTTTGTGTGATTTTTTGGGATGCAGAAGTGCCCAGAGAGGGATGGATGGAGGATGGATGGATGGATGATGGATGGATGGATGGATGGATGGATGGATGGATGGATGGAGGGAGGGATGGATGGATGGAGGGATGGATGGATGGATGGATGATGGATGGAGGATGGATGGATGGATGGATGATGGATGGAGGATGGATGGATGGATGGATGATGGATGGATGGAGGGATGGATGGATGGATGGAGAGATAGATGGCTGGATGATGGATGGATGGAAGAATGGATGGATGGATGGATGGAGAGATAGATGGCTGGATGATGGATGGATGATGGATGGAGGATGGATGGATGGATGGATGATGGAGGGAGGATGGATGGATGGATGGATGATGGAGGGAGGATGGATGGATGGATGGATGATGGAGGGAGGATGGATGGATGGATGGATGATGGAGGGAGGATGGATGGATGGATGGATGATGGAGGGAGGATGGATGGATGGATGGATGATGGAGGGAGGATGGATGGATGGATGGATGATGGAGGGAGGATGGATGGATGGATGGATGATGGAGGGAGGATGGATGGATGGATGGATGATGGAGGGAGGATGGATGGATGGATGGATGGGTGGGTGGATGGGTGGATGGATGGATTTCAAGTAGGACTAAAAAAGCCCCACAGTCTTCAAGGAAGAGCCTGAAATCCTGACAGAGACTTTCCACGCTGAGAGAACAAAGGCTCCTGGATAAACATCTGGATCCTTGGATTTTTCCATCTGAGTCAAAGCCTCCGTCCAATCCTTTGGAGATTCTCCCTTGCCTTGTAACAAAGCCTGCCTAAAACTGAGCTTAATCTCCTGAATAAACCCAAGGAGTCCGACAGATCCAGCTGCACATCTTCCCAGCCAGGATCCGCGCTGGGGAACTCATCCCAGCTGGAATTTGCCCAAGGAGCTCCTCACTGGCGGACAAGTGGTTGGCAGCGATCCCGGGAATGGCTCTGCCTGGCAGCTTTCCCTGGATGGCTGAAGGAGCAGGATAATCTGAGAGCAGGAAGGAGGAGGGCAGCTCCCACCGAATCGTTATTCCCTCGGAAGAAAACCAAGGATCTCATTGATTTGTCAGTCTGAGCCCTCATCCAGGATCTTAGGGATAAAAAACGACTCTTGGAACCAGGAATGAGCAAATCCAGACGAGTCGACAGGAAAACGACCCTGGAATGTGAGCAACACTCAGCCTTCGGTTTATAAATAGCTCAGTCCTGACATCACAAACACCTTCCTGACCTCCCACTCTGCTGGATGCATCCCAAGGGATGAGGAGACAGCTTGGATCCAGGTGGGAAAAGAATGGATTCTGTGCTGGGGAACAAAGCAATCCGAGCCTTGGCTGACGTTGGAGCAAGGGCCCAGCCCAGCCACGGATCCCATGCCAAGGGAAAAGGATTTGGATTCCTGATAAACAAATTTACACATCCACTTGGAGACAGCACGAGCAGCCTCTGGAAAAGCTGCCAAGGACATCGTCCCACCAAGGATTCTTTTCCTGGAATGACATCCCATTTGTTTCTCTCCGTAAAATGAGGTTTTTGCTCCGTGGCAGCGTCTACGAGGCTTTGCTTTTATTAATTTGGAATGTTCCTGCCCATTTTTTAATGGGATTTAAAATATCAGGAACTCTCCTGGTGGGGTGAGGAGTCTCCTGAGATGTTTGGAGTTGCCTAAATAGAGGGAAAAAATTCCATGCTGGGGATCCAATTAACAAGCAGTGATGTATCTCCAACTGACCCTTCAATATTTCTCTTTGTCCCTCTCCCTGTTCTCATTCCCACCTTTATCCTGCAGAGGAAAAGGCCTGGAGAATGTGGAAAACATGGAAAAACTTGGCTCCTTGCTGAGGCAGGAATTGAGAGAATGTTTGGAATGGAACTCTTGGGTGTTGAGCTGACACCCAAGCTTGGAAATCAATTAAGAGAAAGGAATTTCCCTGATTTAGCTTCGAGCCTAATTAGGGAATAATCCCCAAATTCACCTAATTAGGGAATAACCCCAAAATTCCCCTCATTAAGGCTTCCAGAGGTCTGGTGCTTCCCGCAGCTCTCTGAGCTGCCACGTTCCCTCTTTGAGCTGGGATTTTTTTCCTCAGTGGAAGATGATTGAATTACCTGGAAATCAGGGAATTTCCTAAATCCAGAGTCAGCATCGGGAGCATGGTTTTCCTCCAGCCTACGACATTCCATAGGATCTCACTGAAATAAATCCTCTCTTTTCCTTGGTCCTGCTGTTGTCCCATCCAGACAAAGATTCCCAGCTTGTCCCCAAAGGACAAGGAAATGAGGAACAAGGGAAAACTCCTCTCCCAGTGATGGGATGAGAGGAAATCTCCTCAGGATTGCACCAGGGAAAGTTTAGATGGGACAGAAGGAAAAATTTCTTCATGGGAAGGAAGATGTGATGCAATGGAAGAGGCAGCCCAGGGCAGTGGTGGAATCACAATCCCTGGAAGTGCTCCAAAAACATGGATGAGGCACCGGAGGAATTACCCCACACTTCTGGGTGAGCAGAAAGCACCAAAGAAATGAAGAGAAAGTTGTTTAGTGCATCACCGAAAATGGGTTTGTGGTTTTAGGTTTTGCCCTATATATTAATATGGGGACAACATGGAGAATTCAGGGTGTCGGTTTCTCCTTCTTCTTCTTCTCCTTCTCCTTCTTCTCCTTCTCCTTCTTCTTCCTTTCTTCTCCGACCTAAGTTCCTGTAATTTAGTAATTGGTAAAAAGACTAATGTAGAAGAGACATATCAATAAAACTGATAGAGATTGGGTTTAAAGACAAAAAAGAATACGTAGAACTTTCCTATTTGATGAAAAAAACTATATAAATTCTCTGTAAGCAGCCTCTGCAGCCACTGTGCACCTGGAAGCAGCAGAGAGGCTGTTCCTGAACCTTTGATAAGATACAATAAACAAACCTGAAGCAGCAGAGAAGTTTCTTCGTTGTTTTTCCTGACATGAGAGATTGAGAAGAGCGAGCTCCCCGGGCAAAGAACAGCACCATGGAACCCCACAGAGTGCAAACTCACTCTCGGAAAATCCCCAAAACTTCTGGCAAATCCACCTCTTAGGCTCAGCCTGTAGGCTTGGCTTTGCCCCCAGACCAAGCGGGAGCAAGGCAAGGTCACGAAGGACAACCTGCAGCTCTTCCACCCTGATCCATCCGGGAGCACTTCTGGAGAGCCCTGGAGAAAATCCAGCACATCCACTTGGGGCTGGGAGCTGCCAAGGCAAACACAACTCTCACAGCCACATGAATGAAATCCATACTTTTTCCCGGAGCACTCCTTCCGGAGGGATCCACACACCCTGGAAATCCGAGGGATTGTGCTGGTTTTGAGGGAGAACCATCCATGAAGGAGCTGCCAGATCTCCTCGTTGCAGCTTTGTCAGCAAAACGCTCTTTACACCAAAAAAATTCCTTCTTTTCCCCTTTTTTTTCATATTTTTTTTCTTTTTTTCCCCCTAAAAGAGAAGAGTTAAAAAAAAAAAACCCAACTATAAATAACTCCACTGTGCTGCTGTGCCTGAAAACTCCGGGAATATTTTACAAGCCGGACTCACAGCCAGAATTTGGGACCTGCAAACGGGAGCCCTTTCTGCGGTGCTTTAAAAACGAGGGGAAATAATAAAACGAGGAATGTCTCAGCTTTTAAAAAAAAAAGAAAAATTAAAAAGGGAATCCAAACCCTCCGGTCTGTATTCCTGTTTTTTAATGGATTAAGTACAGGGGAAGCATTCTTTAATTTGGGGGTGCTTGGAAGGGTCAGGGATTTGAGCTGCCAGAAGGATTTGAGCGTTAATTAAAAGCGGCTGAAAATAATCAGATTTCAAATGAGGGAGGCGGAATTGGAATGGCCAAATATTCCCTGTTATCACATTTTACTCCAGTCCTTTTCCGTTTGGGATGCAGGATGGCCTGAGAGTGTCTCGTGGACATGGACCAGTTCTTCGGAGACCTGAATAATCATGGAATTACAGAAAGGTTTGGGTTGGAAAGGACCTTAAATCCCATCCCATCCCATCTCATCCCATCCCATCCCATCCCATCCCATCCCATCCCATCCCATCCCATCCCATCCCCATCCCATCCCNTCCCTTGGATCACCCTGGTGCCTCCTCTGGGCTCTCTCCAGCAGCTCCAAGCCCTTCCCATGCTGGATCCAGGGCTGGGGCCTCACCTGAGGGGAGCAGAATGGATGGACACCATCACGGAGCCTCATTCTCCACGTTATGTTCTCCCACAGAATTCCAAGCATCCACCCCACAGTTGTTATTCCACACCACCCAATTCCGCCAGTCTGGAGACTGCGAAGTGACTTCGTTAAATCCAATGGGAGCGAAACAAATCACGGAATGATTTGGGGTGGGAAGGGACCCCAAAGCTGATCCATGGGCAGGGACACCTCCTGTTATCCCAGCGTGGAAATCCAGGATCCAAACCCCTTCCAACCAAAATCCCACCACCAGATTTGTCCTTTCCTTGTGTAATCCACAAAATCCTGGAGGAGCACCAGGGGTTTTTTGATGGATCCGCTGATCCCAGCAGTGCTTCACCTTCCAGAGCCCAGGAATTGCAGCCCTGGGAGCGATAATCAGGGATTGGCACGCCTGGAATCTCTTCCTGCCTAGGAATAATCAGGGAAAAACGAGGTGTTCTCATTTGTGTGAATTATTTGAGCCCAATTCAGCTTCCCCTGAAGGTCTGAGGGGAAGGAGCTGTTCCAGAGTGTCTCTGGCAGCTCCGAGGTTGCTAATGAGGGAATCTTCATGGAGCTTCCCGCTGGGAGAAAGGGGAAAATCTGGGATTTATTTCTTCGTGCAGTTTGTTCTCGGCAGCCAGAGGTGAAACACAGACAGCAAAGGGAAAGAAAAATCAGGCACCGTCAGCAAACTGGAGAGGAACAGGAATTGGATGGGAAAAGGAGGGAAAATCAGGGAGAAAAAGGGATTCTGGGAGCTCTTTCTGAATATTATTGGCACATTCAGGTTTCCTTTTCCACTCCGGAGATCTGAGCCTGAGGACCCAGAAGCAGGAAGAAGTTACAACTTACCCAAAATAAGTGTTCCTCAGGGAAAACCTTTGGGACAGGGAGGTTGGAATTACATGGTCCTAAAGGTCCCTTCCAACCCAACCCATTCCATGGTTCTAGGGATGGAAGGAATTTCAACCCAGCTGAAGCATTTCCACAGGCTGAGGGGAAGAAAAGCAGTTTGGAGCTTTCCATGTCAGCATTTTTAAAGGGAATTCTCCATTTTTAAATTGAATTCTCCATTTTTAAAGGGAATTTTGCTGCTTTCAGATGAGATTTTCCATTTTTAAATGGAATTCTCCATTTTTAAAGGGAATTTACCTCCTTTCAGCTGGGATTTTCCATTTTTAAATGGAATTCTCCATTTTTAAAGGGAATTTTGCTGCTTTCATATGA
>VZRF01003081.1:18230-44051 GCA_013396875.1 Vireo altiloquus
GAATTCTCCATTTTTAAAGGGAATTCTCCATTTTTAAATTGAGTTCTCCATTTTTAAAGGGAATTTTGCTGCTTTCAGATGAGATTTTCCATTTTTAATGGGAATTCTCCATTTTAAAAGGGAATTTTGCTGCTCTCAGATAAGATTTTTCCATTTTTAAATGAAATTCTCCATTTTT
Organism: Vireo altiloquus; assembly: GCA_013396875.1. Lineage (NCBI taxonomy): Eukaryota > Metazoa > Chordata > Aves > Passeriformes > Vireonidae > Vireo > Vireo altiloquus. The sequence continues at coordinate 18,409 of VZRF01003081.1, forward strand.
AAAGGGAATTTACCTCCTTTCAGCTGGGATTTTCCATTTTTAAATGGAATTCTCCATTTTTAAAGGGAATTTTGCTGCTTTCAGCTGAAATTTTCCATTTTTAAATGGAATTCTCCATTTTTAAAGGGAATGTTGCTGCTTTCAGATGAGATTTTCCGTTTTTAAAGGGAATTTTCCATTTTAAAGGGAATTTTCCAGCTTTCAGCTAGCATTTAGGTGGTTGAAGGAAAATCTGAAGCAACCAGATTTCCCTGTAGAATTCCCTGCTTAAGACTGGAAACGTCTTGTTGGGATCCTTTGGGAATGCAGGTTGGATGGGTGGCAGAGGAGCCACCTTTTGGATTCGCTCCCAAAGGATTGGGAACTCCAAGGCATCCCACAGAAAGATCCCATGGCCAACAAATGAGGGATTCAAATCCCTCCTACCCCAAACCGAAGCACCACTGTAATTCCCAAAATCTCTTCCCAAATTTTGGAGGCCGAAGGATGGACAAGATCAAACTGTGGGTTCTGCCCTGATTAAACTTGGTTTGGGATCTTCCGAGGGAAAAGCAGCCACTAAAGAGGCTCAAAAATCCCAGGATTTTCCAAGGTCTGGGTCCTCAGGGAATGGGGATGGGGATGGGATGGGATGGGATGGGATGGGATGGGATGGGATCCATGGGATGTGGATATGGAACAACCTCATGGTGAGGAACTGGAGAAGGCACCGAGAATTTTCTACTTTGGGATTTTTTTAGCTTATCTTCATTTTAAATTTGGAAAACCTGTTCATTCTCCCACTCCAGCTGCAGCATTGATCCCTCTGATCAATGGGAAAAGCTGAAGGGCTCCCACCACACCCAGGATTTGGGATGGGATACACTGGGATGATTCCCTGCTGGAGACAGGAATGGGCTCCAACACCTGGAGCTTCCCAAACCACACTGAAGTGGATTTTTAGCTGAATTTTAGGCAAGGAAGGAAACAGAGATTTCATCAACTCCCTGACGTTCAGGCCAAAAAGGAGTTTTCAGACAATTCCCTTGGATTATTAAATTCCACAAGGCTTCAAATTCCCAGATTCCCCTCCCGAGGAGCCACAGCCTGGATTTCCAACCCACCAAAACCCAGTGAGCAGCCCCAGTCCTGCCTGTCCTCTCCCGGGAGCGAAATCCACAAGTCAGGAATGGAAAGTTTTGGCCAGGTTTTTTTGGAACTCGGCATTTTGTGGTTGTAAAATGAAGCGTTTTTCTCCTAAAACCACTTTTGAGGAGGGAAAGGTGCATTTTGAGAGACAGGCCACTCAAAAATGAGTGGTTTGCTGCTTTCATTTTGGGTGGTTTTGTTCAAAGCCAGGGGTGATTTTGGGTTTCAGTTCCCAAAATCCATTGGCTACAGACTGAAAATAGAAACCCTTGGCACCTCAAAGCCAGAGATGGCTTTTTTTTTTAACCTATTTTATTTTTTTCCCTGTATTTTAAATCCTTTTTTTTTTTTTTTTAATGAAAGCCAGAAACTCATTTCAGGGGGAGGACAGCAGGGAGAACTTCTTGATCCATTCCAGTTTTTCTATGCTTAACTATTTTATAAAGAGAAGATTTTTGTCTCTCCCAAAGCTTTTCCCACTCCTAAGAAATGGTGTTTAATTAGCGCAGAAGGTTTTAATGAGGGTGGAGCACTCGTTCATCGGGAGATGGGGGTGAGGGGAGGGCTGGTGATGTTTTCACGCTGGCAGAGAGGAAAATTGAGCTTCCATCATTTTTCATCCTTTATTTTAAGCATCCCCATCTGCCTCGTAAATCCCCTCCTTGGCTGCTGGGGAATGGAGCCTCCTTCCCCAAAATCCTGCTTTTTTCGAGGAGAAATCCAGCTAAAAGTGGCGTTTGATTCCAAATCCAGATGTTTAGTGAGCCCACATCCACTCCCAGCCTTCCAAAGGAATTGCCTGGAGGTTTCAGGCCTTCTGCTCTAATGAAATTTGGGAATGGTTCCTGCTGAGAGCCTGGATAAACGTTGGGATTAGGCTAACAGGGATGGCCTGGATGCGCAGTGACATCAGCAGTGGCTCTGCTTTCAGCGGGGCAAAGAAAGACACCAGGAACACATTCCTTGTAAATGGCTTCCAGCAGGAATCTGCTTCATCCCTAAACCCACAGATGTCTTTTCCACTGGCCCGGGATCACAAAACGAAGCTTTTTATTCCCAACTCCCTGGCTCTGATTTCAACTCCGTGCTAAAGTCTCTCTCCCCTTGAAGTTCGGCTGGCAAAGGAGGCGATGAAATGAAGGATGAGGAAGAACTTCCAGCTAATCATCCCATCCCTGCTGGCTTTGGGAAGCAGCAGCAACACCTTCCTCCATCCCCAGGTGCTCCAAGCCCTCTCCAACCTGACCTCGGACACTTCCAGGGATCCAGGGGCAACCATGGTTTTCCTGGGAAATCCATTCCAGTCCCTCACACTCTCCCAGGGGATTATCCCTTCCCAAAATCCCATCTAACCCTGCTCTCCTCCAGGCTGAAGCCATTCCCCCTTGTCCTGTCATTCCAAGCTTTCACAAACAGTTCCTCCTGGGATTTTTTTGCAGGTTCACCTTCAGGGTAACTCGGGGGAATTTTGCAGTTTTCACCGAGCACGGGAAATAATTGAGCTCAACTTGATAAAATCAGAGTTCAGTTCCATCCCTGACACCGCGTGGGAGAGGCTGGAGGGGAGGGAAAAGCATGGATACGCATCAGGAAATGGTTTTCCTTCAAAAACGTGGGAATCCTGATGTTTTAACTGGATTAGAAACAGTTCCTGTTGTCCCTCCCCCTCACAACCTGCCTCTTGTTCCATCTCTTCGCTCACCTCTCTTTTCCATCCTCTCCACACACAAAAATCCACCTGGATTTAATCAAATCACCTTTGGAAAAGCAGGATTTAATCCCTTGGGAAGAGTTTCAAAGGTGGGTTATGGATTCATTTGTCTGAGGTGGGTGCAGAGCCACTGCTCCATCATGGGATGGAATTCCTGGATTTCCACATGGATCCCTGGCCTGGCTCCTGAGGCTCCATGGGATGGAATTCCTGGATTTCCACACGGATCCCTGGCCTGGCTCCTGAGGCTCCATGGGATGGAATTCCTGGATTTCCACACGGATCCCTGGCCTGGCTCCTGAGGCTCCTTGACCTGGGATTCCTGGATTTCCACAGGGATCCCTGGCCTGGCTCCTGAGGCTCCTTGGGATGGAATTCCTGGATTTCCACATGGATCCCTGGCCTGGTTCCTGAGGCTCCTTGGGATGGGATTCCTGGATTTCCACACGGATCCCTGGCCTGGCTCCTGAGCCTCCTTGGGATGGGTTTATTTTCCAGATCTGGGAAGAATATCCTGAAATCTCTGTGAGCTGAGCAGTGTCAGCCTCTTCTCCCAGGGAAAAAGAAGGAGGAAATTTGTGCCAAGGTGAGCTTAAATTGGATATAAGGAAAAATATCTCCACCAAAAAGGTTGTCCAGTGCTGGAGCCCATTCCGGAGGGATTGAAATCCCTGTGGATGTGGGACATGGTCAGTGGTGGCCTGGGCAGTGCTGGATTAACGCTTGGACTTGATGATCCTAAAGGTCTTTTCCAACCTCAGCAATTCCAGGATTCCATGTTAATTGAAGTCTCAACCTCCCGTTCTTTGCAACGAGGAGTGAGGCCAAGCCACTGGTTTGAGTTAATTTTAATTAACTTCACGTCAGCTTAAACAGATTAAATTCAGATCCACAGGGACTCCATCCTTTTTTATCATGGAATAGCTGGGTCAAAGCGGTTCCAGCAAATGTAAAATCTCTGATCTGGACCAAGCAACGCCTCGTGAACTTGTTCTTGCCACAGAAATTAAAACCAGCCTCTCTCCCAGCAGCTGCACGGCCCAAAAATGCTGCACATAAAGAGCCGAGGGTAATGAATCATCCCTAATATTCCACGGCGTGGCAGGGAAGCAGTTTAGTGGGATATCCACATGGATCAGTGGGAGTTAACATCCTCATTCGTGATCTGGCAGGGAATTGAACACAGCCATGAACGAAATTCATGGATTTTACTCCAGTGGGAAGTGCCAAAACAATCCCTGAGGACGGAGGGTTTGTGGAAAGGGGCCAGGAGAGGTGAAGGAGCAGGGACAGGCAGCAGCAATCCAAAGGGATAACTGGGAATTGCTGGTGCCAAAGGGAGACCAAAGCAAACAAAGCTGCAAAACATGAAAAAACCAGGAATGGAATTCCCAGAGGAGCTGTGGCTGCCCCTGGATCCCTGGCAGTGTCCAAGCCCAGGCTGGACTTTGGGGCTTGGAGCAGCCTGGGACAGTGGGAGGGGGGTGAACAGGATGGAGTTTAAATTCCCTTCCAAACCATTCCATGAGAATCCATGGAATGCAGGGCAATCCCAAATCCCGGCCACCGGTGCCACCTGCCCACAGCCAGAAATCGGGAATCTCGGGCTCTGTAAAACACGGCTCCATTTCAGGACCCTGAATAACTTCCTCGAGGAGAGGGCGGTGTTAGAGCTGACTTTGTTGGCACCAGGAAAGAGATCTGCCTCCCCTAAATCCCCCTGAATACACAAAAATTCCCTTTTCCCTGGTTGAAGGGATAATTCCCCTCAGGGCAAGCAGCCGTTTTGTCCCATTCCTTGTCCCACCTCCATCTCAGCTCCCTGCCGGCCCCGCTGCTTCTCCCATTTTATCAATCCCTCCTTCTCCTCCAGCCCTGCACCAGAGCAGATAAATCACCTCTTATCAGCTCTACTATCACCTTTTATCAATCTCACAGTCACCTCTTATCAACCTCACAGTCGCCTTTCATCAACTTCACACTCATCTCTTATCAATCTCACCATCACCTCTTATCACCTCCACAATCATATTCTATCAGCTCCACAATCACATTTTATCAACTCCACAATCACCTCTTATCAACCTCACAGTCATCTTTTATCAACTTTATAATCATCTCTTATCAACCTCACCATCACCTCTTATCACCTCCACAACCACCTTTGTATCAGCTCCACAATCATCTCTTATTACCTCCATAATCATATTTTATCAACTCCACAATCACCTCTTATCAACGTCACAGTCATCTTTTATCAACTTTATAATCATCTCTTATCAACCTCACCATCACCTCTTATCACCTCCACAACCACCTTTGTATCAGCTCCACAATCATCTCTTATTACCTCCATAATCATATTTTATCAACTCCACAATCACCTCTTATCAACGTCACAGTCANCAATCATATTTTATCACCTCCACAAACACATTTTATCAACTCCACAATCACCTCTTATCAACCTCACAATCAGCTTTTATCAACTTTATAATCATCTCTTATCAACCTCACCATCACCTCTTATCACCTCCACAACCACCTTTGTATCAGCTCCACAATCATCTCTTATTACCTCCATAATCATATTTTATCAACTCCACAATCACCTCTTATCAACGTCAGAGTCATCTTTTATCAACTCCACAATCATCTCTTATCACCTCCACAACCACCTCTTATCACCACCACCCCTTATCAGCTGGGCAGAAGGCAGGTGTTCGATAAAACCCCGGGGCAGAATTCCCTGATTTCCTCTTGCACAGCCACGGCCCAAGGCAGCTGGAACATCCCGGAAACCTCACTCCAGAAAAAGAACCACATCCACCCCAAATCCCATCCCAAATCCCATTGGGAATTTTCTGACCTTGCCACTTCCCGAAGCAAAATTCCATTTCGGAATTCCGGTTTGTAGGAATATTTTTATAATTTTTTGCTTTGTAGGAAATCGCCCTTTCCCAGCCTATTTTTGCACCCGCGGATTTCAGCCTTTCCCAGCTGGGCAGAGGTTTCCATGAGGAGATAACTGAGAGCCAATTAACAAAAACCAAGAGCTAATTAACAATAACTGAGAGCCAATTAACCGCTAATAAGAGATTCATTAAGGACTGTGTTATCGCTGGGGCAGGGGATGCACATTGAGTTTTTTAATCTCGATTCCTTCAGAAATTCCCTTCCTGGATAAAATCCGGGTGAAAATGCTGAGCTGAGCTTAACTCAGCCCCCCAATCCCTTCGGCAGACGAGGAGCAGACCTCATATCCAGAGGCTCCCGCTCCAAATTCCCTGGTTTTTTTGGAAATTACAGGCTGCAGCTCCTCTTCTTTCCCTCCCACCTGGATGTTCCTCCCTTCCCAAACCCCGGCTCATCCCCTCCTGGGAACCCTCGCACGGAGCATCCCACAAAACTCTATTTTAAACCCCAATAAATGTCCCCCGGCTGCTTTTGTTTGCTTTTCTGGTTAACCACCTCGGCTACTCCACCTCCTCCTGGTTTTTTTCCGGGAAGAACATTCCGTGCTGACCCCGCAATTAACTCCCAGACAGCCTCCGAAGGCGGCGCTGGGGGAGAGTTGGGCTCGTCGGGAAAAATTAATCCACAAACAGCCGAGGTTTGAGTCCAAAAAGGAGACAGAGGAGTCCTGTGACTGTATTGGAATAAAGGGAGAGGCCATGAGGCTTTTCCCAGGGGGTCTCCCAGATTTTTGGAGGGCGCAGCCTCGTTTTTAATCCTGATTTCCCTCTCTCTCCATCGGCTGAGGTACTCGGGAGGCACCGACTTCCCGGAACACCTGATACCTAAGATTCCCTTCTAATGTATAACCCTCCCTTTAATTTTTGATTCTTATGGAATTCATGGCTCTTCCCATTGTTTCTTTCACTCCTCAGTATCCGATTTATCAGCAGACCTGCAGTTTGTTTGGAAAGGCAGATCTCCCTCATTCCATCCATCCATCATCCATCATTCATCATCCCTCCATCCATCCATCCATCCATCATCCATCATCATCCATCCATTCATCATCCATCCATCATCCATCCATCTATCCATCCATCCATCATCCATCCATCCATCCATCCATCCATCCATCCATCCATCCATCCATCCATCCTTCCCATTATTCCTTTCCCCTCTCAATATCCAATTTCCTTTATCAGCAGCAGTTTGCTGCTTTTATTTCGGTCTGGTTTTGTTCAAAGCCGGGGCTGATTTTGGGTTTCGGTTCCCAAAAAGTGTTTGCGAAGACGAATCTCCCTCATTCCCTCCATCCATCAGAACCCTTCCCATTGTTCCTTTTCCCTCTCCGTGCCGGATTTATCCAGCAGCAGCCCCACAGCTCCTTTGCTAAGACAAATCCCTCATCCCTCTCAGGCTCTTAGGGAAGACAAACAAAAAAAATAACAACCCCTGGTGGCTTCCAAGGAGCACAAACCACATTCGACCACCCAAACGCCAGGTGAGGAGGATCCTTCCAGGCAGAGGGGGGAAATTAAAAAACAATCCAAAAATAAAAAGCTCAACTCAGCTACTGTGGGAGCCTCTTTTTTTTGTTTTTTGGAGGGGGGAAAGGTGAAGGATTTTAGGCCAAACCAAACCCAAATTCAGCCCAGGGGAAAGAGGCATTTGTGGTTTGCTGCCTTTAATGAGCTCCTGTCGGATCTCCAGGGGCTGGGTTATATTTGAACTCCGTGTGGGACATCCAATTTGCAGATGAGGACCTCTCCTTGGAGGGAATTAAAACTGGATTTAGCCGAGGCACAATCGCGCCACTGTCTTCCCTCAAGGTGTTCTTTATTCCCTGCTGGAAGTCGTCTCCAAACCCCACTGCAAAGCCAGGGCATGGCTTTGGAAATTCCTCATGGGGGTAGGACAGCAGCAAAGCTGGAATTATCTTCCCCCCGAATTATCCTCCCATTTAGAGCTGCTGATCCCAGAATTACCTGAAATCCCAGGGAAAAGGGGCTCAGACTCTGTCAGGAGATGGAAGTTGGGGCAGTGCAGCCATGAGGAGGAGCCCCAGGAGGACAGGGGGTTGGGAGGGAAGGATACAGCAGAAGAGCAAACACTCCTGGAAAATCTGCCCCAAGGAGATTCCCACCTTGGATTCAACACAGACACAGCCAGAGCTTCCCAAATCCTACCCACAGCACCTTTGGAACATGAGGAAAACCAAGGGTCTGACAGTGCCTCTTTAATTTTCCAGCCAGAAAAACTGACAGATTGAGGTTTGTGTGGGACTGAAGGATCATCCCATTCCCATTCCATGGGCAGGGACACCTCCCACTGTCCCAGGCTGCTCCAAGCCCCAATGTCCAACCTTGGGCACTTCCAGGGATCCAGGGGCAGCCACAGCTGCTCTGGGAATTCCATCCCAGTCCATCCCCACCCTCCCAGCCAGGAATTTTTTCCTGGTCTCCAACCTTATTTCCAAATTCCCAATTCCAGTGACAAATCCCGAGAGGAAAAGGAGAACACTCCAAGAGCAGCAGTGGCAGGGCAGGCTCCGGAGAGCTTCTCTTTTCCTTGGCTTTCCCGAGGGAAAAGGGAAAGGGACAGGGAAGGGCTGAGTCACCACAGGGGCAGGAAGCTCTCCTTGGCCGGATGAAAGGAAACAGGAGGAGCGGGAACAGGAATGGTGGGAGCAGGGATGGATGGTTGCCATGGAAACCACTCCTCTTTCCCCAAACACTTCCCCACTTTTGGATGGTCCCGACGTGGCTAAGGCTCCCTGATCCTTTTATTCTGGTGGAAGGTGTCCCTGGGGTTGGAAGGAGATGGTCCAACCCAAACCATTCCAGGATTCCAGGATTTCAATCCAAACACCTCGTTCCAGTTGTGCCGTGCTGGTGCTGACACAGAACTGAGAGCAAAGAAAGAGCTTCTGGAGGGGTTTGGTTTCCTTATCCAAACAAAAAACGGGAGCACCATCCAGCAGTTTCCACAAATAAGGAGAGCGTTTCACTTTGGCCGAATAAAGAAACAGAAATGAATTGGGATTTGGAGATCCTGCCTCTTCCTCCAATAAAATTCACACACAGCTGGCAGAAATAAAAGCTTGGAAAAGTCAGAGGTTTGTGATCCTCATGTAATTCCTGCTTTTTTCCTGAGCATTCCCTATCCTCCCTTCTGTGGCCACCCATCCACAGGATCCATCCTCATGGACACGTCTGGTGACCCTTTGGAAAACCTGGTGTTGGATGTTCAGGAAACCCTGGAATACCTGAACTTTCTATCTCCCATTCCAGAAAGTGCTGCTGGCACCGAGTGTGGCTTCAGGGCACTTCCCTGCTTTTTTATGGAATCCTGGATTTGCTTAGGCTGGGCAGGACCTCTAAAATCATCGAGTCCAGGTTTTAAACTGTGTCCCCGAGTGCCACATCCGTAGGGATGATAAATCCCTCCAGGGATGGGCACTCCAAACCTCCCCGGGCAGTTCCAAGGCCTGACCCCTCCTTTCCATGAGGAAATTGTTCCCAATATCCACCCTGAGCCTCCCCTGGCCCAACCTGAGGCTGTTCCCTCTCCTCCTGTCCCTGTTCCCTGGGAGCAGAGCTCAAATCTCCCCTGGTCCCCCCTGAGCCTCCTTTTCTCCAGGATCCTTGATGGAATTAAGTGAAGAATTCCTGAATCCAGGGAGAGATTCCTCTCTTCCCACAGCAAACACTGAAATTGGGCTGATGCAAAACATCCCCAAAACTTCCCTTTCTCAGCACGGATTGTACGGAGAGGGATAAGAGATCTCTCCTGAGACATCCACATCACCGACACCAAAATCCAACACTTCCACGAGACCTTGTGGAGTTCATCTCCCTGATCAGCCACCTCCACGCCTCATCCCTTTTCCTCGGGATCACCTCGGAAAAGCCACAAGCCAGGAGCTGCCCTGACTTCACCCTTCGAAAATTCCCAGTGGATCAGCTCCGAGCGACAGCAGGACCTTGCTGGGGGTGGTTTTTTAGGGATTTTTTAATGGATTTGCTGGGTTTTTTATGGATTTGCTGGGTTTTTTCATGGACTTGCTTCCCTAGGTTCAGCCTGAGAGAGATCAGGCAGTTCCTGGTATTCCCAAGGACGGGAATGTCCCAACCATGTCCCACCGATGTCCCACACCAGCAGGAACAAGCGCCTGGGACTCGGGTCAGTGCTCCTGCTGCCCCAGGGCTCACCTGGCACCGTTCCCTCCTTCCCTCCGCGTTTCCATGGGCTGAGCATTCCTGGGCACTGGGGCAGGACGGAGGGAACAGCACAATCCCTGTCCGGGTGGGCTGGGAGCGCGTGCAACAAATGCCGGAGCACTCCGGGTGGAATTTGGCAATTCCCAGCTCCTCTGGAAGCTCTCTCCAGACATGGACTTGCATGGCAAGTTTGTCACTCCCTTGGAGCACCCTCTCCTTGACCCGGGACTAATTTGGCCTGAGCTCTGTTTAATCGCTCTGGAAAAGCTCCCGGAAGCCTGGGGCATGGAATTATCAGGGCCTGGCTGTGACTAATCCCAGTTTTCCCCTCTCACGGACCCACCGAGGCTGGATATCGCCGCTCTCCCCGGGATTTTTAAGGCCACACGGAATTTCAGCCTGGCCTTGGAAGAGGTCGACTCACTCCCTTTTCCCAGGTGGGAAAAGTGAATCCCTCACTTTCCTTCCCAAATAAAAGCTTTGTTTTATTCCTGCTGCCTTTCCCTGAACTTCCTGCTGCCAAAAGATACAGAGATGTTCCTGGTTTTCCCAAGGAAAACACCTTTTTTTCCTCAGTGGATTGACCTGGGCTCCCAAATCCACAACATCCGACTGCCTGAAGAACATTTTCCAGGATGTCCACAGCTAAAGGGGATTCGCAGTGGCTTTTCCCACTTATCCCAAACTGGGAACTGAATAAAATTCCCAAGTGCTGGGAATGGAGCAGGAAAATCCCAGTGTTGGCCCCCACTGCTCTTCATTCCACGTGATTCCGCCTCAATGCTCCAACAGGTTCTAAAAGCACCAGGAGTTTTTTCCAGCAGCTCATCCTGTTCCAATTGGGATTTGGGTCCCTGTGGCACAGATGGACCCAGGTGTCCTGTTTGGAATATTATCCACTCCCTTCCCGCATCCATGGGGCATTCAAGGGGAAGAAATGCTAAAAGGAGGATCCCTCCCTCCCCGAAATGGTGCTGAAGAGTGACCCTGGCACTGCTGCCCACTCTGGCTCAGCATCCTCCAAAACACAGGAAAACCAATGGATCACAGTCATGGATCCCCACAGGAAACAAGGGATTGGTACTGGATAACTGTTTGTGGAATCCCAGAAAGGTTTGGGGTGGGAGGGACCTGAAGGATCATCCCATTCCCATTCCCATTCCCATTCCCATTCCCATTCCCATTCCCATTCCCATTCCCATTTCATGGCAGGGACACCTCCCACTGTGCCAGGCTGCTCCAAGCCCCAATGTCCAACCTGGCCTTGGGCACTGCCAGGGATCCAGGGGCAGCCACAGCTGCTCTGGGAATTCCATCCCAGCCCCTCCCCACCCTCCCAGCCAGGAATTCCTTCCCAATATCCCACCCATCCCTGCCCTCTGGGAAGCCATTCCCTGTGTCCCATCCCTCCATCCCTTGTCCCTCTCCATGTTTCTTGTCACTCCTCCGGGAAGAAGCAATTGGCTCATCCCAAAGCCTTCCCTTTTCCAGGGCACTGTTCCTCTAGTCTCCCCTGTTAAAAATCCAGGGAAATCACCCCAAAGTTTGCCCTCCCTCAGGACATCAGTAAGTTCCACAACCCACTGGAATTCCATATGGAATTTTGGAATACCGAAATGGAATTCCATAAAAAATATCCCCAAGATTGCCTTTCCCTGGGACAGAGCCACGAGGCAGGACAAGTTTCCCTAATCCTGCAAATTCCCTGCAGAAGGCCAGGCTGGACAGGGCTTGGAGCCTCCTGGGATAGCAGGAGGTGTCCCAGAGGGTCAGAAGGTGGAATGGGATGATCCTGAGGGTCCCTTCCAACCAAACATTTCTGGGATTCTGGAATGCTACGGAAAACCACCAAAACATTCCCAAAATCCAACGTGTTTTTCCTCACTGACATCATCTATTCTCTCTTTTCCTTTCCCTTTTGTGCTGGGATTTGTCACTCTCAGGAGGAACCATCAGAGAGGGGGAAAAAAAAACCCAATTCCATAGGGAAGGGAATCCAATCAGAGGCATTTCCCTCCATCCCAGCCCACCACAGGCTAGTGACCAGTTTCACCGACAGATTCCATGGAATCTCAGGATTTCACCAAGCAGTTTTTCCCAAAGAAATTAATTTCCCCCCTCAAATCAATTCTCCTAATAAATCTCACCTTCCTACAGACGGGAATTGCTTCCCTCAAAGCCAACCCATGGCACTTCCCTAATCCCTGGACTCCAACTAGATCAGGATCCAGCCTTCCCTTTTCCCAAGCAGCTCCTCAGTAATGTTGGGAATTCTGGCACCTCCTCCTCGACTGCTTTCGGAGCTCACTCCAAGGTTTGGGGCTCGTGTTTCGCTCCATATTAATGCCTGGAATTTTATTATCCCGGGATCATAAAAGCCCAGCTGCCGATGGCGGCCCCAGCCTTGGTTATTTCATCCTGCTGAATTCCTGGGATTGAATCCAGAGTTTCTCCGTCGGCGTGCGGAGAGAGCCCTCTGCAGATGGTTGGATAAATTCACTCCCTCACAGGAAACATTCCAAGGAAGATGCTTTCCTCCAAATCTCCAGGAAAGCTGGGAAAGCAGCGCGGTTGGACACCAGGATCTGGGATCGGAGCTTCCCATGGCCAGGTCAGCCTTCAAGGACAGATTTGTTTTATTCAGGATTCCTCCTTTTCCTGACCTTTTTCCTGCCCTCACTGAGCAGGAGAGACCTGACAAGGTTTAGGGATCAAATCCAGGATTTCCTGAGCTTTTTCCTCATTTTGGCTGAGGATGCACCAGAATTTGGTGAATTTTTCCTTCCATCATTCCCTTCTGGTCTCCATAAAATGTTGGCTAGACATGGAATCATAAAATCATGGAGCAGTTCGGAAGGGGCCTTAAGGATCATCCCATTCCATGGGCAGGGACACCTCCCACTGTCCCAGGCTGCTCCAAGCCCCAATGTCCAACCTGGCCTTGGACACTGCCAGGGATCCAGGAGCAGCCACAGCTGCTCTGGGAATTCCATCCCAGCCCCTCCCCACCCTCCCAGCCAGGAATTCCTTCCCAAAATCCCATCTAAGCCTCTGGAAGTGCCTGGCACTGTCTGGGATGTCCAAGGATACCTTGGGACGGATTAGGGACCTAAAAATTCCCTTTCCACCTAAATTATTCCACCGAAATTATTCCCCACTTGGCTTCCAAGCACCATCCAATGAGGGGTGTGCCGGGATCCCAGGTCTTGGGTCATCCCAACTTTCTCAAGCCTTGGGACACTTCCCTGTCACTGGACATGTGCCACAGAGAGCAGGAAATCCGGGACACCCTGGATTTTAGGATGTGTGGAGCAGGAAGAGCTGACAGAGTTAAGGAGAGGATCCTGGAGAAGACTGAACAGTGAGGAATGTCAGGAAGGAAGGAGGGAAGGAGGGAANAAGGAAGGAAGGAAGGAAGGCACAAGCAGAAAAAATAAGCAGAGGACCACAGAATGGGATGATCCCGAACCCAAACAACTCCATGATTTTATGCTGGATGGATTTCGGGCATGGAAAAGGACATTCTGCCTTGGAATTCTGTGGTACCCAGGACCAAGCTGGAGCAGGACTCACTCCAGGACATTCCCAACTCTCATCTTCTCCCTGGATGAAGGAGAAACTTCAGAAAAATCCGAGCACATCCCGGCCCCTCATCCCACCCTGCTTTACAGCTCCACAGGGAATCCAGGGATAAAGCTGCTGTCCATCCCAACACAGCCCTGGAACCTCCAGCTTTTCCATCACACACAGCGTGAGCGCGGGAAGGCAGGGAATGAGGCTGGAATAAATCAGGGAGAGCAGCGGGAGGGGCATGCGGCTGGAATCAGCGGAGAGGGGAATTGTAAACAACTGGGGAAACGTGCCTGAAATTAATTTTTAGGACCTAATGGGATTTTGCTTGGAGCAGAGTCAGGAATGGGAAGCTTTCCGTGGCAGAATGGGGCACTTTGAGTAAATTTGCATCCTGACATCGGCTGGCTCTTCCCGGTCGGAGGTGGGAGCGCGGGGAGGATTTGGGAATTGCTTTAGTCCTCATCCCCAGCTCCTTTCAGGAAGTTTTAATGGGAACAGGCACCTAAAAGGCAGGATTCCTGGGCTCTGGAATGTTGTGGGATGAAAGAGTGGGAAAAGGGAAAGAGAAGTCACCAAGCCCCTGGTGTTGTCACATATGAGCTGGAGGGAACTTTTAATTCCATAGGGAGGTGCTTTGGGAAATGTGACTCCCCAGGATGGATTGAACCCTGTGGAAGAAGGGATGAGGTGTTTTGGGAAGTGAAATGATGATAGAATAGGATCAGGGAATGGTTTGGGATGGAAAGGACCTGAAGGATCATCCTGTTCCACCCCTGCCATGGCAGGGACACCTCCCACTGTCCCAGGCTGCTCCAAGCCCCACCCAGCCCGAAACGTTCTGGTCCCTTCCAACCCAAACCAGTCTGGAATTCCATCATTCCACGATCCCATGGACAATCACAGCAGGAAATTCCTGCCGGCTCCCCAAGAACCTCAGCTTTCCTCGATGCTCATCCCAGGTGATTTTGAGGAAAAGCCCAGGAATTCAATCATTCCATATGGATTAAGCTGCCCTTTAATTTGCAATTAGGTCCATTTACCTCCCATCCCACTTCGCACTCTGCTTGGAAATGGGATCCACATGGATCTGGGTCAAGCTCACTAAAGTCAGCAGAAGTTTTTTCCTGGATTTCCAAAGGCTCTGTCTCTTTATCCCTTCACAAGGAGATGCCTGGTTGGAATCTCCACCTCCAAAACTCCAACAAGGATCAAAGAAGCATTGAGAAGGTTAAAATTCCTTTGCTTTATTATTCCCATGGAACGAAGAAGGATCTCCATCCTCACTGGAGGCAATAAAATCATCCCCATTGGATCACTGGGAGGTGGGAATGTTCCAACATGGCTTCCTGCCGAATTTGAAGGTTCTCCTTTGGCCAAAATCAAAGGTCCTTCATCAGCCAAAATCAAAGGTCCTTCACTGGCCAAAATCAAAGGTCCTTCATTGGCCAAATCAAAGGTCTTTCATCAGCCAAAATCAAAGGTTCTTCATTGGCCAAATCAAAGGTCCTTCATTGGCCAAAATCAAAGGTCCTTCATCGGCCAAAATCAAAGGTCCTTCATCAGCCAAACTCCTCCCGATTTCCACAAGTTTTAGGCAGCACAGGGATAAAGAAGAGCGGAATCCTCACGGGATTGAGGTGTGGAGTTACCTCCCAGTAACTCCAGAACCTTCCAGATTCTTTTCACACACCCCTGCTGCCCAAATACCTGTCCCAATTTTCCAGCCGGGAGAGCACAGGAAGAGAAGCTTTTCCTGCTATTTCAGGCCTCCTCGAGACTTCCAGGCATTTCCATTAATAAACTTTCCAAGTTGTCTTTTTGTTGGGCACGATCCGACCCCAACTCCAGCGGAGACCAACTGGGAAGCTCTTCTGCTCCTCGGCTCCGAGTGTTGACAGGCACGGGAAGAGTCTTCTCCTTACATCTCCAGCTCCCTGAGTGTTCTGGCGCTCCGGGGTTTTGTTCCATGCCGAGACACAGACAGGTCCTCCAGAAATTCCACGCTCCGGCTGCTCCTCAGCTTTCTGAAGGACACAATCCCAGTAGCTCCAGCGCCCCGAGGGAGCGTTTTGGAAAACATCAAGCCAGGATGACTCTGCCAAGCATTCCCAGGGCAGGAACCACCCTCAGCTTCCCAAACATCCACAATTCTCCATTAAAATGCAGAGGAACACTGAGTCCTTCCCTCTTTTTTCTCTTCATGTCATCATTTTTGGGAACAATAGGTCAAAATCCAGCAGCTGGAAAGGAAACACTCCCAGGAAAAACTGCGGCAA
The DNA here is from genome assembly GCA_013396875.1 of Vireo altiloquus. Classification (NCBI taxonomy): domain Eukaryota; kingdom Metazoa; phylum Chordata; class Aves; order Passeriformes; family Vireonidae; genus Vireo; species Vireo altiloquus. The sequence continues at coordinate 34,275 of VZRF01003081.1, forward strand.
ACCTTTCCTGGTGCTACCTGGGTGAGATGAGCTCATCCGACTTCCACTTCTCCTCAATCCTTCAGATTCTCCGGAGGGAGAAATCCTCAATAAAGGCATGGATTTGCTATTTTTAGTTCCATTTACAATCTCCAAACGCCTCCAAGATGTTTTATTCCTTCCAGCTCCATCTACCGCAGATGGAGCCTGGGAAGAGCCGTGGGAGGTCGGGATCCTGTTGAAAATTCCTTTTTATTGGACGTTTTCTGCTCTCTAACAATCCCATCATAAATCCAGCAGGAGTTTTATGGGAACTCCCAGAGTGTTTTTATTTCAAATATCTTAATATGAGGGGGAAAAAAAATCCTGCAGGGCTGGAAGCAGTTCCTGGTTTTCTTGTTTTAACAGTGATTTTTAAAGGAAGAACTGTTCAGAACCAACCGGGCAAAGCTCTTCAGGAACAGCCTCACTGGGTCGAGGAAAAGGGTCAGGGTTCTGGAGTAAAGTTGGAATTTTCTGCTGGAAAAGGATATCCAGGGGTGGGAATTCTGCCCCTGTGCCCCTGTGCTCAGGTGATTCCCCACCTGCAGAGCTGCCCCAGCACCAGGACCTGGAGCTGCAGGAGAGAGCCCAGANGGCTGGGAGGGTGGGGAGGGGCTGGGATGGAATTCCCAGAGCAGCTGTGGCTGCCCCTGGATCCCTGGCAGTGCCCAAGGCCAGGCTGGACATTGGGGCTGGGAGCAACCTGGGACAGTGGGAGGTGTCCCTGCCATGGCAGGGGTGGCACTGGGTGGGCTTTGAGGTCCCTTCCCGCCCGAAGCATTCCATGATTCCAGGATTCCATGACCTCTAAACAGTGAAAAGGACACGAGTTTCACTCTCACCACCCATTAATGATGACACAGAGCAGAGGAGAGGACGAGTGGAACCTGCTCCGATTATCCCAGCTCCAAGTGATGACTTCCTCTGAACTCCCGTGGAGGGACTAGAGGCAGAAAACCAGCAGGAAGTGGGACATGGGAACTGGGAAGCAGCTCTGGGAATCCAGGAATCAGATTCCAGGAATCAGAGAGCCTCTGATCCCAGCAAGAATGTGTTCTTCCCTGCCCAGGGCTCGCTGCTGTTCCTGGGAATTCAGAGCAGGTGCTGGAGCAAATCCCATGGGCTGTGTCCAGCAGAGGCTGCACCACAATTCCCCAACACCCAGATTTTCCATTCCCAGTTTTTCCAGGTACAGGAAAACTTCCCAAGGCAATTCCTTCGATGTTGGCCGGAAGAGCTGAACAACAGACGAACAGGGAGGGAGAATAAAAGGATGGCAAAGTCCTGGGATAATTTTCCTGTCTGGAAGTTCATCGGATTCCATTGGCCAGGCCCCAGGGCTGGGGGCAGCTCTGCAGGGGCGGGGGGGGCTCATCCCTTTGGATGAATGCCAAAGAATTCCAAGAGCTGCCCATCCCCACCCTCTCAGAGGCCATTTCCGATGTGGGGACCCCCAGTTCCCACACCCGGGTATCCCCTGTGCCACAGGAAACATCCCACGGGATCCCTCCACGCTCCATTGCCACAGCTCTCCCAGATTTCCCAAACCCCATCCATGGACCATCCCGGAGCACCTCAGGCAGCCCCTGGAAACCACCAAGCCTTTTCCAAGCATCCCAAGTGCTTAAAGAGCAAAACTATTCCCTACAGCTGTGCTCGGACATCCCAAAGGAAAAATTCCCAAGAACCTGCATTGGAAGCCCGGGAACTGCGGAGTCAGCCCAGCAGCAGGATTTGTTTCCAGAGACAACAACGATCCAAGATCTCCAGGGAGTTGGAACAGGCGGCACAAACCCTCAGCTCGGGCAGAGTCCGGCCGGGAGCACCACAAAAGGAATTTCAGCAGCTGTCAAAAAACCGGGAATCCCTTTCATGCTCCCGCAGCAGATGGACACTTGAAAGCCGGACCTTGGCCAGGGGTGTGACCGCTCCAAAACCACTGCCCGGAGGGGTGAGGGCTCGGGATGAAGCCTCCTCTCCATCATCCCGGAATCCCAAGCGCTCCGGGGCCGCTCCTGCTTCGTGTCACGGAGCCGTCAGAGGCTCCTCCGCATTCCAGCCCACCCCGGTGCCTTTCATCCCGGCCAAGAGCATCCCAGGGCCTGCTTTTTATGGGACAAGCAGAGGGATGTGGAGAGAACTTCCAAGGCTGGAGCATGGAGAGCGCAGGGGGGAATGCAGTGAAAAGAGGCGGGAGGTGGCATTTCCAAGGAGGAGGGAAAGAAACATCCCGGTTTTTAAAAGGCCAGTGTGTGGGTGGAGGATGATCCAGAGGGAATAGCTGGGAGGATCCTGAGGGATGGATTTGCCCCAATTTGGGGCCGTGTCAGTGTTTTCCGTGTTTTCCCGATAAAAGGCAGTGATATCAGGCTCCAAATCGGCCAAAGGAAAACAGATCCGTGTCCATATGCTGGGATCCCAGTTCCCTGCTGGGATCACTGCCCCATGCCAAGATCCCAGTCCCACACAGGGACCCCATTCCCATGCCAGGATCCCTGGCAGAGTCCCTTTTCCACACCGGGATCCCTGTCCCATGCTGGGATCACTGCTCCACACTGGGATCCCAGTCCCACTCCATGATCCCAGTCCCATTCCAGGATTTGTGTCCCATGCCAGGATCCCACTCCCATCCTTGGATCCCCACCCCATGCTGAGATCACAATCCCATGCCAGGATCCCATTCCCACACTGGGATCCCATTCCAACATTGGGATCTCATTCCCATGCCAGGATCCCAATCCCACGCCAGGATCCCATTCCCATGCCAGGATCCCAATCCCACATTGGGATCTCATTCCCATGCCGGAATCCCATTCCCATACCGGGATCCCAATCCCACGCCAGGATCCCATTCCCACACTGGGATCCCATTCCCACACTGGGATCTCATTCCCATGCCGGAATCCCATTCCCATACCGGGATCCCAATCCCATGCTGGGATCCCATTCCCACATTGGGATCCCATTCCCATGCCAGGATCCCATTCCCATGCCGGGATCCCAATCCCATGCTGGGATCCCACCTCTCTCCAGGGGTCTGGGGTTGATCCTGGCTTAATTTGAGCCTGGAATAGAAGTGGAAAACACGTGGGAAAGGGAAAGTTCAGGATGTTTCACTTCCACTTTGTCCTAGAAGAAAAAGGGGATTTTTGGGATTTTTTGGGATTTTTCGTTTCCAAGTCAGATTTTCCAGGAGAGCTGAAAGTGAAAATCATTCCTTCAGGAACCGGGAAAAGCTGTGCCTGGAACTGGAGCTGGTTTAGAGGGAATTTCTTGCCTTGAAAGACAACGAGGGAAAACTCTTCCACTTCCTACCATCGGGAAGGATGGATGGAGGGATGGATGGATGGATGGAGGGATGGATGGATGGATGATGGATGGATGATGGATGGATGGATGATGGATGGATGGATGGATGATGGATGGATGATGGATGGAGGGATGGATGGATGGATGATGGATGATGGATGGATGATGGATGATGGATGATGGATAGATGGATGATGGATGGATGGATGGATGGATGATGGATGGATGATGGATGGATGATGGATGATGGATGATGGATAGATGGATGATGGATGGATGATGGATGGAGGGATGGATGGAGGGATGGATGGATGGATGACGGATGGATGATGGATGGATGGATGGATGGACAGATGAGAATCCCAGCCAGGGATGCAGAGTCTGGCTTTATCCCGAATCTGACTTATGGGAATAGCCAGGCACGGCACAGTTCTGCGCATGGAGATCTGCTGACACCTACAGGCCATTCCAGAGATTCCCTGGCTCCACGGAATCAGGGAATTCCAGAATGATTTGGGTTGCAAGGGAACTTAAGGATCATCCCATCCCACTTCCATGGGCAGGGACACCTCCCACGATCCCAGGATGCTCCAAGCCCCGTCCAGCCTGGCCTTGGACGCTTCCAGGGATCCAGGGGCAGCCACAGCATGCCCAGATGGCACCTTCCCACTGGTTTTCCAGAAATCTTTTGCCCCAGGACAAGGCTGAGGGGCACTTGGATATCTCCCATCCAGGGAAAAATAGGGAAAACCACCAAAAATGCCCCAAAATGCCCTGCAGGGAAATGGTTGGGCTCCCAGCCCAGGGGTTTTCCCACTGGAAAATCCAGAGGAAATCCACATCCGGATCAGGTGGGATCCGCCAAGCTGATCCTGCCTTTTCCATGGAAAACTTTATTGTGGCTCTGGGACATTCTTGCAGGATGGTGCCCAAATCCCCTGGGCTTGATTCCAAAGGGGTTTTATCCCGAGGGGAACATCTGATGCCAACATGAGATTCCAGCTGGGATAGGAAGAGCTGTTCCTGGTGATTCCCACATCCTGCTGGTTTTTTTTCCTGGTGGGTCATTCCCAAGGGTGATGGATTCCTGTCCCTGAACCGAGCCTGGCCCAGATGGGTGCAGCTCTCCCACTGCTCCATGGAATGTCCATGTCCTTGTTGTCCTCACAAACCTGGGAATGACCCCTCCAAGGGGAGCAGACGGAGCAGGAATGGCTGCAAAATCCAGGAGAAGGGAGGAAGCTGGGAATGGAGGGAGAGTCAGGGACTTTTCCGGCTGCTCTTTGCTCCCAGGCATCCCCTGGAAGCAGGAATGGAGCTCTGGCAGGTGGAAAATCCTCACAGGGGACCACAGAGCAGTGGGAAGCAGCAGGTCCTGGCACAGGGACAGGAATCCATCACCCTTGGGAATGACCCAGCAGGATGTGGGAATCACCAGGAACAGCTCTTCCTATCCCAGCTGGAATCTCATGTTGGCATCAGATGTTCCCCTCGGGATAAAAGCCCTTTGGAATCGAGCCCAGGGGATTTGGGCACCATGCTGCAAGATATCCCAGAGCCACAATAAAGTTTTCCATGGAAAAGGCAGGATCAGCTTGGCGGATCCCACCTGCTCACCTTTTCCAGTGGCACAGGGTTGGGATCATCCCAGGAACCTGGATCACACAATAACCGGGATCAGCCCATCCCAGGAATTGTGCTTGACCTGCTGTGACCACCCCAAACTTCCATGGACTCAATCCCACTGCTCCTCAAATTCCATGGATTCAATCCCACAGCTCCTCAAATTCCATGGATTCAATCCCACTGCTTCTCCTCCAACTTCCATGGACTCAATCCCACTGCTCCTCAAATTCCATGGATTCAATCCCACAGCTCCTCAAATTCCATGGATTCAATCCCACTGCTTCTCCTCCAACTTCCATGGACTCAATCCCACTGCTCCTCAAATTCCATGGATTCAATCCCACAGCTCCTCAAATTCCATGGATTCAATCCCACTGCTTCTCCTCCAACTTCCATGGACTCAATCCCACTGCTCCTCAAATTCCATGGATTCAATCCCACAGCTCCTCAAATTCCATGGATTCAATCCCACTGCTTCTCCTCCAACTTCCATGGACTCAATCCCACTGCTCCTCAAATTCCATGGATTCAATCCCACAGCTCCTCAAATTCCATGGATTCAATCCCACTGCTTCTCCTCCAACTTCCATGGACTCAATCCCACTGCTCCTCAAATTCCATGGATTCAATCCCACAGCTCCTCAAATTCCATGGATTCAATCCCACTGCTTCTCCTCCAACTTCCATGGACTCAATCCCACTGCTCCTCAAATTCCATGGATTCAATCCCACTGCTCCTCCAACTTCCACGGATTGAATCCTACTGCTCCTCAAACTTCCATGGACTCAAATCCCACTGCTCCTCAAATTCCATGGACTCAATCCCACTGCTCCTCCTCCAACTTCCATGGACTCAATCCCACTGCTCCTCCTCCAACTTCCATGGACTCAATCCCACTGCTCCTCTTCCCACTCCTCTCCAGGACAAGCAACAACTTTTTCCACACGGAATTGTTTTATTAGGAAAAGATCCATGAACAATAAAAACCTCCTAGAGGAGGAGCTGCTGGAAGGTTGGGAAAATCCCGGAGGAGCAAAGCAAATCCTGTAGGAAACTCAGCTGGATGCAGAGCCCCTTCCCAGAGGAATTCTGGGAATTCTGAGGCTGCCCATGGATACTCTCAAACAGGAGTCTCTGCACAGAGACAGGAGCACCAATCCCTGGGAAATGATCCTGGTTTTCCAAGGGCTGTTGGCATCTCCTTCCTTTCCCAGCGAGTCTGGATTGACCTCTCCAGCCCCGATCGAGAGTTTTCCCAATTTTCCTTGCTCCGAATCCTGGCTGGGAAGTTCCAGCTAACAGGAGGTGTGGGGGAGGTTCTGTCCTGCTCCCATCAGCCTCCCGTGATCCCACAAAGTTTTCCATGGAAGTTCCTCAGCAGCCACTCGGGCTCCTCAGATCTGCCTCTCCTCCAGGCACGTTGGGATTTGGGAGATTTGGGAAAAGGGATGAGCAGTCCCAAACAGGGAGAGTTCCACCTGGGAACGCGGGGTTGGCGTGAGGAGCATCCGGGGCCCATTCCCGATGGATTCTCCTCAGTCGGAGTCGCTTCCCTCCTGCTTGGCTGATCCCACGGCCGATGCCAGCTCCTCCTCCTGCCCTTTCAAACGCTCTCCTGCCGGGAAAAACACCACGGAGCAGGGATTGAGCACCGGGGTCGGGAATGACCCCGGGAATGACCCCGAAACCTTCCCTTGGCACAACCCAAGCGCCCCCAGAAGTTCCTCAGGAAGCTCCTTGGGATCGACAGCTTCCCAAATCCTTTTGGGAAGGGATCCAACTCCACCAATCCCTCCCCGGCCCAACGAGGATCATGGAATCCCTCTGGAATGAGCCACCCCATTCCCACGGCTCTGGAATATGGAATGCCTCTGGAATGAGCCACCCCATTCCCATGGCTCCGGATCACGGAATCCCTCTGGAATGNTGGAATATGGAATGCCTCTGGAATGAGCCACCCCATTCCCGCGGCTCCGGATCATGGAATCCCTCTGGAATGAGCCACCCCATTCCCGCGGCTCCGGATCATGGAATCCCTCTGGAATGAGCCACCCCATTCCCGCGGCTCCGGATCATGGAATCCCTCTGGAATGAGCCACCCCATTCCCGCGGCTCCGGATCATGGAATCCCTCTGGAATGAGCCACCCCATTCCCGCGGCTCCGGATCATGGAATCCCTCTGGAATGAGCCACCCCATTCCCGCGGCTCCGGATCATGGAATCCCTCTGGAATGAGCCACCCCATTCCCGCGGCTCCGGATCATGGAATCCCTCTGGAATGAGCCACCCCATTCCCGCGGCTCCGGATCATGGAATCCCTCTGGAATGAGCCACCCCATTCCCGCGGCTCCGGATCATGGAATCCCTCTGGAATGAGCCACCCCATTCCCGCGGCTCCGGATCATGGAATCCCTCTGGAATGAGCCACCCCATTCCCGCGGCTCCGGATCATGGAATCCCTCTGGAATGAGCCACCCCATTCCCGCGGCTCCGGATCATGGAATCCCTCTGGAATGAGCCACCCCATTCCCGCGGCTCCGGATCATGGAATCCCTCTGGAATGAGCCACCCCATTCCCGCGGCTCCGGATCATGGAATCCCTCTGGAATGAGCCACCCCATTCCCGCGGCTCCGGATCATGGAATCCCTCTGGAATGAGCCACCCCATTCCCGCGGCTCCGGATCATGGAATCCCTCTGGAATGAGCCACCCCATTCCCGCGGCTCCGGATCATGGAATCCCTCTGGAATGAGCCACCCCATTCCCGCGGCTCCGGATCATGGAATCCCTCTGGAATGAGCCACCCCATTCCCGCGGCTCCGGATCATGGAATCCCTCTGGAATGAGCCACCCCATTCCCGCGGCTCCGGATCATGGAATCCCTCTGGAATGAGCCACCCCATTCCCGCGGCTCCGGATCATGGAATCCCTCTGGAATGAGCCACCCCATTCCCGCGGCTCCGGATCATGGAATCCCTCTGGAATGAGCCACCCCATTCCCGCGGCTCCGGATCATGGAATCCCTCTGGAATGAGCCACCCCATTCCCGCGGCTCCGGATCATGGAATCCCTCTGGAATGAGCCACCCCATTCCCGCGGCTCCGGATCATGGAATCCCTCTGGAATGAGCCACCCCATTCCCGCGGCTCCGGATCATGGAATCCCTCTGGAATGAGCCACCCCATTCCCGCGGCTCCGGATCATGGAATCCCTCTGGAATGAGCCACCCCATTCCCACGGCTCCGGAACGCACGGATCAGCTCCGCGATGGCTCTCTGGGTCCTCTTCTCCAGCTTTTCCAGCTTCTTGGACACATCCCTCTTCAAATCCCTGGGAAGGAGAGTGAGAAGCTCAGGACAATTCCAGGCCCTGCCTTTCCCAGCGGAAATTCCTTCTCTTTCCCAAGTGCCACCATTCCAAAACCAACAGCATCCCAAAGGAATCAGCAGGAAAAGGGAATTGTGTCTTCCTCCACAGCCAGGCTGTCTTCCCAATTCCATGGAAATCATCATGGAATGGCTGCGGTTGGAAAGGACCTTAAAGATTCCAACCTTCCACGGGATCTTCCCAGCGTTTTTAACCCTCAGATCCAAGTTTTCCCAAGGATATTTCTGGCACAGCCCTCAAGGTGTTGGAATTCCACCCCCTTGCTGATTCCAACACCCTTTTCCCGGGAGCAGCATTCCAGAGGCACTCACCAGTCAGGTTTCCTGGGAGCCAAGTTTGCCAGATCCTAGGGAAGGAGAGGAGACATCCCCTGAGAGCCGAAGGCAACATTCCAGCCCAGATTCCCAGATCCCAATTTCCGGCTCTGGGTTTATGGATCCCAATTTCCGGCTCTGGATTCCCACCTCTGGAATTCCAGCTCCAGCTGTACCTACCACCTCATCGATGATGGGCTCTGGCTTGGCTGCTTCCAGCTGCTCCTTCACCGTGTCCTCCACTAGATGGGGAAAGAGGATCGGGATACAGGGAATTCCAACAGATCCAGGGAATTCCATCGGATACAGGGAATTCCATCAGCGCTCCCTGCTCGGTTCCCAAAAGCTTCCCTAAAACCTCATTCCCACTTTAAGCTTTTCCTTAAAAACACGATGTCCACAGGGGAGTCCTTCAGTATCCAAACCCTTCTGGAGACTCCCAAAAATTATCTGGGAATGATGGGAACCCCACAGACAGCAGCAGCTGGAAGCTGGTTGGGATCAAGGCCTCTTTTCCCAACATTTGCAGGAATTGGCTGCTCCAGAGATCTGGGATTTGGCTCTTCCTGGCTCATTTCCAGGCCTGGAATATTTGGGGGAGTCAAGTTCCAGCCAAGGCCTTGGAAAAAGGTCTGGAGATACCAGGGATAATGGGAAAACATCCATGGAAAAAGCAACCCACAGAAGGGATGCAGGGAGCACATCCTGCTCCAGCACATGGATTTCATGGAATCACAGAACGATTTTGGTCAGAAAAGCCCTCTTGGATCACGGAATCCAAACATTCCCAGCACTGCCAAGGCCAGCACTGCCCCCCCAGGTGCCACATCCACAGGGATTTCAATCCCACCAGGAATGGAGCTCCACCACTGCTGGACAACTGGAATTCTCCCAGTATCCAACCCAGTCATTCCCTCTCCTCCTGTCCCTCTTCCCTGGGAGCAGATCCAGATTCCCACTCCTGTCAGGGAGTTGTGCAGAGCCACAAAGGTCCCCCCTGAGCCTCCTTTTCTCCAGGATGAACATTCCCAGCTCCCTCGGGAATTCTCCAGCCCTTTCCCAGCTCCATTCCCTCCCCCAGACATGCTCCAGCCTTTCCATGTCTTTCCTTTCATGTGG
>VZRF01003083.1:0-11205 GCA_013396875.1 Vireo altiloquus
CCCATCCAGTTCCAACCCCTGCCCTGGGGTTTATTTGGGGAAGCTCAAGGAAAGATCTTGACACTTTTCTCTCGTCCAGCTGTAATTATAATGTGAATTTTACCTCACCCAGGTAAATGAAATGATTGAAACATGCAGAGAGGAGCTGTGAGATGGAAGTTCTGCCACTCCTCTTTCCAGCTCTCATTAATTTATGGATATTCAGAAGTTCAGGATATCCCAGGATGCCTTTCAAGCGTGGAATCAAACCAACCCAACACAACCCTTAGGATACAAAAGCCACTGAGGACAGACACATTCCGTGGAGAGAACGCCTGGAATCTCTTCCCAGCCTAAGGTGCAGCAAGTGATTGGCAGTGTGAAAAACGAAGTTCACTCCTGGGAAAATTTTAAAAGGTTTTAATAAGGGTTTTAGTAAAAGGGACAATAGGAGACAGAAATAAAGCACAGAGTTAATAGGGCCTGGTGCTTGGCACGATGCCAGGGGCACACCTTAGCTAACAAACCTCTTCTGTTCAATGCCCGAGTCTCAGACATATTCATAGATTTCTGTGCATCATTCAAATATTCCTTTTTTGGGATCTCTTTGGGTTCCAAGTCTCCCCTATCTGGTTATCCTGCGTTCCACTCCTGATCGATCCATTCTTCATTCCAGGCTCTGAGGCCTGTCCATGTTATCTTCAGCCAGACAGTCCAGGAATTTGGGGAATTTCCTTGCTCATCTTTGCTATCCTTAGTTAACTACATAAAGAAACATTCTACATATGATATAATCCTAAGACATCACACTGCTTTTTAAAATGAAATATTTTCATACCACTTCATTTTCTTACATCACACATATGACATTCATTTTAATATTTGCGAAAAGCCAACAATACAATATGCATTTATAACAGCAGCAAACCACAATCAGCAGAGGCAAAAGCCTTCCTGCGTCATGATTCCGAGCTCCCTTTGTTGATCCATGTGCTGCCAGTCATTCCAGCTCTGCTGGCAGGATGTGCTCCTGTCTCCCCTTCCCCAGCAAGCTCCAGGATTGCTGCCAGGCCCTTCCTCACTGTTATTAGTGCAGATTGTATTATTGGCTTTTCGCAAATATTAAAATGAATGTCATATGTGCAATGCTAGAGAACTTAGTTGCATGGATATAGTTTTTTTTTAAATAGTGGTGTGATTTCTTAAAATTATATCATGATATGTAGAATGCTTTTTTAATGTAGTTAACTCAGGATAGCAAAGATAAGCAAGGAAGTTCCCCACATTCCTGGACCATCTGGNGAGATCCCAAAAAAGGAATATTTGAATGATGCACAGAAATCTATGAATATGTCTGAGACTCGGGCATTGAACAGAAGAGGTTTGTTAGCTAAGGTGTGCCCCTGGCATCGTGCCAAGCACCAGGCCCTGTTAACTCTTTGCTTTATTTCTGTCTCCTATTGTCCCTTTTATTAAACCCCTTATTAAACCTTTTAAAATTTTCCCAGGAGTGAACCTCGTTTTTCGCACGCATGAGGCACTGAAAAGTTCTCATCCTGTCCTTCACAGGGATCCATCCTAAACCTCCCACCCTGGGAAATGTCAGACCAGTCAAAGGGCTGAAAGGGGGAAATTAAAGCCTATTTTCAGCAGAGCTCAGGCAGTACTCTGCTCCCGACCTTCAGGAGAGCAGTCCCAGCCCTTGGGATGGAATCGGGAATGTGGGATCCGTGGCAAAAAGGAATATTCCATCAGATTTAATCAAGGAATGAACCTAGAGGTGCCCTGTCTGATGGATCTTGGTTTCATGGGCTGCTCTGTCGCTTTGTTGAGCTCCGAGGTCATTTTGTCCGGGAGGAGCAAAGGGAGAATTTCCAACACGGTGGCCCCAGGAATTCATCTGCTTCCTCTTCTCCTGACAAACTTGATGGATTCCCCAGAAGGGGCCTCAAATCCCATCCCATCCCATCCCATCCCATCCCATCCCATCCCTGCCATGGCAGGGACACCTCCCACTGTCCCAGGCTGCTCCCAGCCCCAATGTCCAGCCTGGCCTTGGGCACTGCCAGGGATCCAGGGGCAGCCACAGCTGCTCTGTGCCAGGCCTGCCCACCCTCCCAGGGAAGGATGAACTCCACATGAGCAGCACAAGGACACATTCAGAGCTGACTGAACCATTTGTACAACCCCAGAAATCAACAGGAATGGATGCTTTGGAAATCTGCTTGGATTTCCTCCTCTGAGTGAGATCGCAGAATCCCAGAATACCCTGAGCTGGAAGGACTCACTGGGATCACCCAGCCCAGCCCCTGGCCCTGCACAGACCCCCCAACAACCCCACCCTGTCCATCCCTGGCAGCGCTGCCCAAACGCTCCTGGAGCTCTGGCAGCCTCGGGGCTGTGCCCATTCCCTGGGGAGCCTGGGCAGTGCCAGCACCTTCTGTGGGAAGAGCCTTTCCCTGAGCTCCCATCTCCTGCTCTTCTATGCATCCACATTTATTCCTGAGTTCAGCTGCTCCCTGTGCCAGAACAAACCACCCTGTGCCACTCAGGAACTGAGAACCTCCTGATTCCACCTGCTGACGGCTCCAGCTCCGTGTGCCTGCCCGGGAACGGCTGGGTGGCTCCAGAGAATATCCCTGCCCGAGGCAGGACACGGAAAGCTCGGCTGTGTGTCCGTCAGGCTCATCCCTCTGGCCCAGCTAAGCTGGAGGGGTGAATCCAATCCTGGCAGAAGTTTTACACAAGTGACAGGGTTTTTAATCCCCACCGATTTGTTATGGCATGGGAAGCATCAGAACAGCTTCCGTGGAGAAGGGGATTAATTCCCAAATCTCTCCTGCCCTTCATTTCAATCTTTTCCTGGGAGGAAAGAAAGAAAATCCCCAGCAAAATCGTTCGGGCTTTTTCCTTAGAGAAACCCTTCAGCTTTGGCAGTTCCTTCCTAGATCCCTCTCTCGGCCTGGCTGACTCCCCCTCTGTCCCTGGTGGGGCTGGAAGTTGACAGGGATCTAGCAAAGCCAGGGAAGAGCAGCTGGGAAAAGGCCCTGGCGTCCCTCGTGCCTCAGTTTCCCCAGCTGGAAGCACAGGGATGAGCTCTCAGAGGGAGAGTTCTCTCACCTGGGGATGATTCCTGACTCCCAGGAAGGACTTTCCTCCTCTTATCCCAGGGACATTTTTCTTCATCCACTGTCCCGGGCAGCTGTGGCTGCCCCTGGATCCCTGGAAGTGTCCGAGGCCAGCCTGGAGCAGCCTGGGATAGTGGAAGTGTCCCTGTCCATGGAACACAAGGTCGGTGCTTCCTAAGGAACCACCCTTTGATATTTAAGCCGATTTTAATTAAATTTATCAATTACCACTTAAAATCATAATCTGAGGAAGCAAATCTTATTTAAATGGCAAATCCTAAAGCCTCCTCAGAGCTCTCTAGCAGTGTTTACCTGATGAGAAGAACATTGGCGATGATTACGCTAACAAAATCAATTTGTGATAATTACTTACCTTCCACCGCTCTCGGAATCCAAGCTTTATGTTATATTTTCTTCTAAATCAAGCCATTGATCCTCACATGAATTAGAATTGTACCAGCTCGCAAAACACCCAGACTAATTGAATAGTTAACCAAGTGCTCAGTAAACTTCACACCTCAGTGTCGCGCCCCTTAAAGAGCTTAATTAGACCTTGTTCTGCGAACGAGCTGTAAATGAGGCTGCTTGGTTTCCCTTTTTATTTAACTTTGCCTTCCAAGCACCTGACCACACCAAGGGAAGCTTCGGCAGATTTCTTTACATTCTTCCCAATATGGAGCAGATGGCAGCAGCGGAAAGATTCTAAAATATTTTTAAGCGTTTATCCATCAGCTTCACCGCAGTGAAATTCTGGATTCGTGAGACCCAGCTCGGCAAAGCTCAAAGCGCTCAGCCCTGCTCGAGCTGCACCAGGTGATGCCAGGATGATTTTTTGTCTTTTCTTTCACACCCCTCTCACACACTCTGTTATAGTTTGATGTATTCTCAGTGCTTTTAGCCCACACACTGTGACTTCCCAAGGCTGATAACTCAGCTCAGCCCCACGGCACCGTTAAACCAGGAGAGCAAACATCCTGGGAGCCCCAGACACCAAGGGCCTCTCCAGAACACATTTTGGAACCTCAGACAGGCCCAGCCAGGGGGAAGGTTCCTCACAACGAGGGCTTCACTCCAGCCTCTCATTGGGGCATCTTTGATAGATGTGCTAATTAGCAAGGCCTATAATTGTGTGCATTTCAGGGCATTCCACCTGGACCAAGTGCTGCACCCAAGGATCCTGAAATAAATACAGAGGTAAAAACCCCTTTTCCCCATCAACTGTGTTTTGGCTTTAATTTTAAGACCAGGGAAAGGCAACAGAGGAGCTCTGCTGAATCCCAGCTTCCCACATTTGCACCCTCGGGATTCGCCGTGGGTTTAATTCACGGAACCCTAGAATGGTTTGGGTGGGAAGGAACCTCAAAGATCAGCTCATCCCAGCCCTGCCATGGCAGGAACACCTTCCCCTATCCCAGGCTGCTCCCAGCCCCAGTGTCCAGCCTGGCCTTGGGCACTGCCAGGGATCCAGGGGCAGCCCCAGCAGAGGCCAGGGACACCAGCAAGGTGCTTCCCACCCCGGGCAGGATCCTGGTTTCCTTATCCCGGGGCTGGGATCCCTGTCAGGGGCCAGGACTCAGCTCCTGCCTCTGCCACGCACAGGGGGCTGGGGCAGCTGCGGGCACGCTCCAAGCTTGGATGCGTTCCGTGATTAATCGCCGTGGCTGTGACACCTCTGCCTGCCCCCGCTCTCTGAAGCGGTGATTAATTAACCCGACTGCAGCTCTGGAGAAAGTTCCTGACCCGGGGAACGCCTCTGGGCCGGCACGGTCCTTGTGCCACTCCCAGAGGGGTCGCTGGCACAGAGCACCCTTGGCATGGCAGGGCTGGCAGTGGGGGAAACACATCCCGCTGCTGGATTCGGACAATTTGGGCTCGAGGTGTTATAAATGCACATTGTACTGTTGGCTTTTCACTAATATTAAAATGAATGTCATATGTGTGATGTAAGAAAATGAAGTGGTATGAAAATATTTCAACTTAAAAAGTAGTGTGATATCTTAGGATTATATCATGTGTAGAATGTTTCTTTATGTAGTTAACTCAGGATAGCAAAGATGAGCAAGGAAATTCCCCAAATTCCTGGACTGTCTGGCTGAAGATAACATGGACAGGCCTCAGAGCCTGGAATGAAGAATGGATCGATCAGGAGTGGAACGCAGGATAACCGGATAGGGGAGACTTGGAACCCAAAGAGATCCCAAAAAAGGAATATTTGAATGATGCACAGAAATCTATGAATATGTCTGAGACTCGGGCATTGAACAGAAGAGGTTTGTTAGCTAAGGTGTGCCCCTGGCATCGTGCCAAGCACCAGGCCCTATTAACTCTGTGCTTTATTTCTGTCTCCTATTGTCCCTTTTATTAAACCCCTTATTAAAACCTTTTTAAATTTTCCCAGGAGTGAACCTCGTTTTTCACAGAGGTGTGCGTTTCGATAAGGTCAAGGATTGGAGAAATCCGTGCCTGTGGCAGGGGGAGCTGGAACGGGATGGGATTTAAGGTAGGTCCCTCCAAACCCGTTTGGGATTCCAGAAGAGAGGAGAATAGCGCTGGGGATGAGCTGCCCCTGGTCCAGCCTCCCCCGGGCAGCCTCAGCCAGATGTGAGTCCCTCCCAAGCCCAGGACACTCCGAGGGTCCTGCACTCTCCTCCTTTTCCCCCTTCCCAACTCCACAGAACAGAGCACCCCCAGAACACACAGGACCACTTCAAACACACACAAAAAAAAACCAGCCCGAATGGGACCCTAAATCCCGAGCCCAGCTGTTCCCAGATTTCCACATCAGCACAGCGTGGGGGGGACGATTCAGCTGCTCAGCTTCCATCAGTCAGGACCTGCAGCCACTTCAAACTTCTCCTTGGCAAAAGCTTGGAGCTGCCAGCGCTAAGCACGAGGCATTTAACAGCATTAAGCACCCATTATCCCCTGCCTCACTTCTCACTCGCTCCTGTCTCGAATTTTATTGTGCTTTTGCTTCCAGCTCCATTAAATGCTGCAGGAATCACTGTCTGGGAGACGATGGAAAATGCCAGGCTGCTGAGGGCAGAGGCAAAAGGAACCCAGATTATATTTAACTCACTTACAAATGTGTCATTTAAGCTGCTAAGGCCGCTAATTGGGAGCCATGATACGCTCATCGTTTTAGTTTTGGATTCATTTAAGCTCCGCGCACATAAAAGCAGCAATTCCCAGCCTTTCTTTGCTGCTCTCACACAAATCCATGGCAGAGCCGGTGCGGAAAGGAGATGGGAGCAGGCACCCCTCAACTTGGCTGCAATTTAGCAGGGTGATAATTAAAGTCAATCTCGTGGCATTAAGTGGCTCCACGTGACACGGGATGAATCTTGAAAGAGGAATTTCTTTTAAAGAAAGTAATTGTAACAACTTGAAATGGGTTTTGTCAGTGCAGCAGCTCCTCTGTGCCGATCCCTCGGATGGCATCCACAGGGATCCAGGGGCAGCCACAGCTGCTCTGCCAATTCCAGCCCAGCCAGGAATTCCCAATTCCCAATATCCCACCCATCCCTGCCCTCTGGCACTGGGAAGCCATTCCCTGTGTCCTGTCCCTCCATCCCTTGTCCCCAGTCCCTCTCCAGCTCTCCTGGAGCCCTTCAGGCCCTGCAAGGAGCTCTGAGCTCTCCCTGGATCCTTCCCTTCTCCAGGTGAACATTCCCAGGTCTCCCAGCCTTTTCTCCTCAATTCCAGGTCATGGAATCAGCCCCTGACTCCACCACAATTCAGCTTTGACTCGTTGGAGGCATCAATCCCTCCTCAGAGCAGAGTCCCAGGAGCTTTTACTGAATTGAATCCTTTGATCACATTCAAACTTTTCTCCTTGTGTGGATATTTTTCAATTAAATTTAAAATAAGGTAATTGCCTCCTCCAGTTGTTTGGATTCTCCAGGGGCCACTGGCAGTGATAACAGTGATTATCAGCACAGGGAATTCCACAGGTAGCATTCCAGAGTGATCCACAGAAGGGCACATTAAACACCAAAACCCACGGAGAGATCAGAGCTCCTCGGCCAACTTCACATCCTGGAATGTCTCTTTGGGAAGGTTTAAAGGGAGAGTGAGACACGAGTGTTGTGGCTGGGGAAGGGAAAACTGAGGGAAGTTGATAGAGGGAAGGAGAGAATCAGGGAAAATCACCTGAATCATATTCCTGGCCAAGAGACCAGTGAGGAGTGGGAAAAGCTCTCCCAGCCCATGGAGTCCCAGCTGTGCCTGACCCCACCTTGTCCCCAGCCCAGAGCCCTGAGTGCCACCTCCAGGAATTCCTGGCACACCTCCAGGGATGGGCACTGCAAACCTCCCTGGGCAGCTCCTGCCAAGGCCTGAGCTCCCTTTCCATGGGGAAATTCCTGCTGCTGTCCAAGCTGAGCCTCCCCTGGCCCAGCCTGAGGCTGTTCCCTCTCCTCCTGTCCCTGTTCCCTGCCAGCAGAGCCTGACCCCCCCCGGCTGCCCCCTCCTGTCAGGGACTTTTGCAGAGCCACAAGGTTCCCCTTGAGCCTCCTTTGCTCCAGGCTGAGCTCCTTCCCAGCTCCCTCAGGAATTCTCCAGCCCCTTTCCCAGTTCCCTCAGGAATTCTCCAGCCCCTTTCCCAGCTCCCTCAGGAATTCTCCAGCCCCTTTCCCAGTTCCCTCAGGAATTCTCCAGCCCCTTCCCAGCTCCCTCAGGAATTCTCCAGCCCTTTCCCATCTCCCTCAGGAATTCTCCAGCCCCTTCCCAGCTCCATTCCCTTCCCTGGACACACTCCAGCCCTTCTATGTCTTGGCTCTAAGAAATCCTCATTTTTCACAAATACTATCACAGAAACAGAGCCCTCACAGGCAGAAGAGAATCCAAAGGCCACATTCTGGGCTCCACAGAGGAGGGAGATTCCCTGGATCCTGGACACCTCCCCTGAGTTCCCAGCTCTGGTGGTGACGCTCATCAAGCTGGCATCGAGCTGTGAGTAAAGAACCTCGGAGATATTTGGGGAAGCAATTCCTCCTGCTCCTAATCCTACCAACACCAATTCCAGACAAAACCCTCAACCCCAGCAGTTTTTATGGGAATGGATTCAGTGATTGGTAGCATGGAGGGAAAAGAAAAACCCAAACCCTGTGGGAGCAGCGGGATCTGTGCTGGGGCTGTGACTCACGGGGTTTTCAGGGAATAAAGGGAATTATCTCCACCACAGTTCTCCAGTTGGGCTTCATGATCCAGCACCAGGCTGGAGTTGTGTGCTGGGAGAGCAGGGAAAGTTCCCTTCCAGGGAAGGATTAAACAGGGAGCTCACCCTGATTTACAGCAACGCAGCCGACAAAGCTCAGAACGGCACCACTGCAGAATTCCTGCTGCCAGGAATGGCTGGGAGGCAGGAGGCTCTTCCTACATCCCTAAAATCCTGGGGACCAGCAGAGAATGAGGTGGAATCAGATCTAAGCATGCTCACAGCTGAGAATAAAGAAGCCAAAGGAGTGCAAGGAATTAGAAAGCACCAGAAATAAAGGCATTTTACAGATATTTTAAAGGAATTTTACAGGTGTCTTAAAGGAATTTTGCTGATATTTTAAAGGAATTTTATTCAGCCTGCTATGTGGGTTTTGTGTCCAAAATAATTGAATTTTTTTGTTGTGTTTTTTAGCTTTTCAGGTTTCTTAAGTTTTCCTTTTGTAATGCCTTGTTTGAAAATTAATCCATCTGCAGCACTTCTGGCACTGCAGAGCCCAGAGCCAGGATTTGTCACCTCACTCCTCAGAGCTTTCCCTGTCCTCCAGCACAACTCCAAAGCTGCTGCAGAATCCTGGAATGCCAGGATGGGTCAGGCTAGAAGGGACCCCAATGGTCACCGGTGCCACTCCCTGCTCCAGCAGGGCCATCCCAGAGCACAGGGCACAGCAGTGTGTCCAGAGGGCTCTGGAATATCCCAGCCAGGAGACTCCAACCCTCTCTGGGCTCTGTTCCAGCTCGGGCACTGCCCAGGGAAAGCACTTCCACTGTATCCAGCATATGGGAAACATTTCATTACACCAGACACAACATCATTCCTGTGCCAGGGAATCAATGTCTGGTGTCAAAAACCAGGCTGCTAGAATTAGCTTTCACACCTTATTATTAATTAATTAGGAGAGTCATGGTTAATGTGTAGTGTTGATTATTGTTTACTAGGATAATGAACTGTTGAGGGGAATTAGAGTTTGGGACAGTTGTGGTTGGGTTTGGTTAATTCCTTGTTTTTGTTCATCATTAAAGTTGATAACAGTGATGGTTTGGGTTAATAAAGTGTGTGAGTGATGGGGAGGGTTGGAATGTTCTGGAAGGCCAAGGATGGAATTGAAGGAGGAGTTGGAGCAAGACTTTAGCACAAAGGGATAAATGTGAGAGGATCATTGGATGAAGGTGAAGCCTGGAATGATGCCTTAAATGGCTCCCTAGAAACAGAGAGCAGACAGGAATAAAGGAATAAAGGAATAAAGGAATAAAGGAGGGATTGATTGGAAAGGCCTTCAGAGGTCACACTCTGGGCTCCAGAGGCTCCTGCCTCAGTGCATCCCAACATGGACAATGCCAGCTCCCGAGTTCTTCCCACTTTGATATCAGCATCAATTGCCCAAGCAGAAGCCAGGCAAGGATGGAATTTGCCCAAGCTTGCCCCCCTCTCCCCAAGATGAAGGTTTGCAGTTGTTGGGCCCAGGAGGGTCTGGGTGTCCTTGGAGAGCGAGCTGGAGAGGCTTTGTTATGTCAGTGTGAGCATGAGAGAACAGCACTGAACGAGCTCCAGGGAACTGCAGAGTTACACTGGGCACTGCAGGGATTGGAAAATATAAAAGTTAAAACCCAAGGCATCAGTAACATGGCCCAAGACAGCTGGGAACAAGCGAGGAGCCAACAGGAATGACCAACCCAACCTGCAGCCACTCACCTCGACCTGAAGGGGAGGATTTGGGGGAGGTTTGAGGGGTACAAAATGTGGTGTCACAGCCTTCAAGCCCTGCCTGGCTGCAGACTGGCTGAGCCTCACTCAGTGCTGTGCCTCGCTTCGTGCCAGGGCACACAGCCAAATTAACTCTCCAGTCGTTGTGTTTGCTTTGTTTAATAAATTTCTAAAAATTTTCAGCTATGAGAGGACCTTTCTCATACTGGGGTCAGTCCCTGCCCATTGCTCTGGTGCCCCTAGAAGCAGAGTCTGCTCCATCCGTTCAGATCCCAGGGAAATCAGAGGCATTTAAAACCAGGAATATAAAATAAAAACTCTGTGTTTGTCCCGTGCAGCCCAACCACACAAACTCCTGCTGCCACCTGGAAGCTGAATTCATCTGGAGATCTCCAGGGAAAGCACTTCCACTGTATCCAGCATATGGGAAACATTTCATTACACCAGACACAACATCATCATTAAAATTGAAACCAACAAATGCAAATTCCCTCGTGTGTCTGGAAACCGTAATTAAAATAGAAACGGAGAACGTGAAGGATAAAAAGATGGCAAAAAATGTTGTTTTGTTCCCGTTTGTTCTGCTGCAATTCAGGCAGCACCTCGTCAGCAAGAGAAGTCCTTGCAGTCCACGGGGTAAAAACACAATCAAGGGAGCAGCAAATGATACCTGTGAGGAGGAATTTTATTTTTTCAGCTCCAGATATGCCCTATCCAAACTTTAATGTGAGCAAGCTCTTTAATAGAGCAAGTGCCCTATCCAAACTTTAATGTGCAACTGGAAGTTTACCCTGGCAAGGCCTTGATTATTTTGTAATTAACTCGTGGTCCCCCAGCACAGGAGGGATGTGGAGCTGCTGGAGGGAGTCCAGAGGGATCAGAGGGAAGGAGCAGCTCTGCTGTGGGAAAGGCTGGGAGAGCTGGGAATGTTCACCTGGAGAGGAGAAGCTCTGGGGAGAGCTCAATGTGGCCTGAAGGAGCTGCAGGAGCTGCAGGAAAGATGGAGAGAGAGGATTCCCAAGGGATGGAGGGACAGGACACAGGGAATGGCTTCCCAGTGCCACAGTGGGTTTAGATTGGGAATTGGGAAGGAATTCCTGTCTGGGAGGGTGGGGAGGGACTGGAATAGAATTCCCAGAGCAGCTGTGGCTGCCCCTGGATCCCTGGCAGTGCCCA
>VZRF01003083.1:13955-24100 GCA_013396875.1 Vireo altiloquus
GAAAGAAGCTTCATTTCATCATTTCGGGACATGGGACACTGAAACAAGGAACACAGCCAGGCCAGGAGTCAGGGGAAGAACATCCCCCCCCTTGCCAGTGCCTTCCCACCAGGAAAGACTGAAGGAATTCATCTCCATGAATTTGGGATTCTGGGACTGTAGAGTTGTCCTTCTCTCTTGGGAACACCCCTCCAAGAGACACCACTCTGCCTCTGTGCCCCTGCTCCCCTACAGACACAAACAGCAACTCCCTCCCCACCTCCAGCTGCCCTTGGGTGTGGAGCAGCACAAACTGCTCAGAAGGATCAGGATTTCCCTGCCCGTGAAGCAAAGCAGGGCACTTACTGCAATAATCCAGGGGTTTATCCTGTCCTGCGTGGGCCAGGAATGAGGGCTGAGACCAGGAACTGCAGAATTGAGGCCTTGGTAACGTGCAGGACTCAGTCAGGGGCTGGAGGGGATCTAAGAATTGTTTCTGGCAAAAATCAGTAATTCCATCATCAGTTTCCTCCTCCTGAGTCTCCCACCAGTCTTTTCTCTCTCTTCTATCCCTGAACAACTTGTGAGCAGCTAAAATCAACCTCTGGCTTCAGCGAGAATAGGTCAGCCTTGCTAACAAAGCCAGGCTCACATTCCAGAGCAAATAAAAGCACTCATATTTCAACTGGCAATAAATTCAATTTCCCTGCAGGACTGATATTCACCAAGTTATGAGATCTGACACTTGTGGTATTAGATAACTCTGTTGCCTTTTGTTTCTGGGTTTGAGACATCAAGTGGCAAAAGGGGAAATAAAAATGGCAGGAAAGAAAAACTGTTCTGAGGACAGAACGGTCCATTAAGCAAAAATTCAAACCAACTCATCTTTGGCTCTCTGTGGCTCAAATTCAATCCTGCTCCTTCCCTCCAGGCTGTTATTAACACTGTTATAATGAGTAACTAAAATCAAACTCCAGTGAATAAATATGCTCAAAGGCATTTTGTTATTTCTGCAATTAGAGACAAACTGCCACGGTAGAGCTGAAAGCTTTTGGGAAATCACATCCAAGGAAACTCTGCCACGACTGCAATCCTTGGGCTGCTCTCAGCATGGGCAGTGAACCCAAACTTCTTTATTCCTTGGATCTGCTCAGGTGAGAAGTAGTTCTGGAAGGGGAGAGCCCAGTGGCCAGGTCACCTGTGTGTGAAATTCCCAGTGGATGTGTCCAGGGCAGGGAACGGAGCTGGGAAAGGGCTGGAAGATTCCTGAGGGAGCTAGGAAAGGGCTGGAGAATTCCTGAGGGAGCTGGGAAGGAGCTCAGGCTGGAGCAAAGGAGGCTCCGGGGGGACCTTGTGGCTCTGCACAAGTCCCTGACAGGAGGGGGCAGCCGGGGGGGGGGCAGGCTCTGCTGGCAGGGAACAGGGACAGGAGGAGAGGGAACAGCCTCAGGCTGGGCCAGGGGAGGCTCAGCTTGGACAGCAGCAGGAATTTCCCCATGGAAAGGGAGCTCAGGCCTTGGCAGGAGCTGCCCAGGGAGGTTTGGAATGCCCATCCCTGGGGGGTTTAAATCCCTGTGGATGTGGCACTTGGCGCCATGGGCAGAGTGGCCCTGGCAGTGCTGGGGAGCAGCTGGACTCAGTCTTGCAGGGCTTTTCCAACCCAAACAATTCTGTGACCCTAAGGAGCCTGAAGATTTTTGGGCATGGCACTGGTGGTGAGGACAAGGCTCTGCCTGGCCCTGGGCTATGGGAGCTCTCAGGGATGGAAGGCAGGACTCGGGGTGAAGCTCCCAGTCCCCACCAGTGCTGTCCTGGTTCCCCTGGGTGAGAAGGGTTTGTAGCAGAGAGCAGAGCTCGCTCTGAGTTCAGCACCACAGGGCCCCGAGCCCAGCACTGCAGACAACAATTACATGAACTTAGCAATTATTTATCCCAGCAAAACTCAGAGGGGATTTATCCTTGGAAGAGACATGGTAATAAAAGGGAAAGGACCAGTCAGCCAGGGTTTAAAACCCCCTCATTTCCTCCTGTGACTGGCTAACAGGCTTTTGGAAAGCAGGAGACAGTAAATGTCATTTATTTTGACTTTAATAATGCTTCTGAGGCTCTTTGGCGTGACATTTCCGAGCGAGCCAGGGAAACAGGGATAAAACAAAGCAGAGGTTGGAAGCCAGAACATCCTACTGAGAGAGCAGCTCCCTGTGACCAGGGGACAGCCGAGGTGATGCAGAGGCACACAGATCCTGGCTCTGAGGATGTCTGGGTGAGGAAAAGCACCACAGGCACAGCCCAGACTGACCCAGGGTGGTCTCTGAGCAGCTGGGGCAGCCAGGCTGAGAATTCAAAGGGTTTGTGACAACTGGAAAACAAATTGGGAAAAACTATTTGAGTTCATACTGAGAAGAGGCAAATGTTGCACGGAGCAGGAGCTGCTGCACAGGCACAGGCTGGGAGGAGGGGAAGGCAAAAGGAGGATGTGGCTGCCCCTGGATCCCTGGAAGGGTCCCAGGCCAGGTTGGACCATGGGGCTGGGAGCAGCCTGGGGCAGTGGGAGGTGTCCCTGCCATGGCAGGGGTGGGATGGGATGGGATGGGATGGGATGGGATGGGATGGGATTTGAAGTCTCTCCAATCCAAACCGTTCTGGCATTCTGTGATTAACCATTCTGTGATGCAAACAGGTCTGAAGGCATCATACCAGAGCAGCAGGAAAATACACGTGGAGAGGAATTGAGTCTCCTCTTCCCACTGAACTTCAAACTGACTGGAGTAATGCACACCCAGCTGGCAGCAGAGCAGGGTTAGAGCAGCTGCCATAAAATCATGGAATAACCTGAGTGGGAAGGGATCCAGAAGGATCATGGAGTCCAACTCCTTCTCTGCCCAGACCCCCCAACAACCCCACCCTGTCCATCCCTGGCAGCACTGCCCAAACGCTCCTGGAGCTCTGGCAGCCTCGGGGCTGTGCCCATTCCCTGGGGAGCCTGGGCAGTGCCAGCACCCTCTGGGGGAAGAACCTTTCCCTGAGCTCAGCCTGACCCTGCCTGGCCCAGCTCCAGCATTAATTCCATTACGTGCCATTAATTCCATTAATAAATCCGTGCCATTGTCCCTGGATTTAGTGATTCCTCTGGACCACGAGGGTGTAACTTGGCCCTGCTTTGCACCAGCTTTGGTTTGAGGCTCTTTCAGATGGTGAGGCCTCAACAGGCGCTGCTGTGTCCTGTGAGGTGTCAGAGGGAGCAGATCCACCCTGCTGCATTCCCAGGACAGAACAGGCTGCTCCAGGCTCCATTCCCTCCCTCCTGCCAGCTGGGAGTTTGCAGGGAGTCACTGCAAGGTGTCTGTGAGTGCAGCAGAGGCAGCTCTGCTCTGATGTGATGTGACACCAGCTGACACCTTCTGTTCGGTGCGGCACAGCCTGGCCTGAGGACACAACAAATGAAATCGCAGCTGTCAAGCACCCAAATTAAAAATAAATCACTGCGCTCACCCCTGAACCCCAGCTGACAGCTCAGCACCACCACGGCTCCCTCTCCCTTCCCATCCTCTGCCATCCTTCCTGCCTTCAGTTCTTCTCCAGGCCTGGCCTGGCAAAGCTCTGCCCACCTTAAACTGCTGGGTGAAGGCTCTGAGCAGTGACCAACGGGCACAGGGGTGGGGGAGATGGAGGGAGGGAGGGAGGGATGGATGGATGATGGATGATGGATGGATGAGGGATGGATGGATGGATGGATGAGGGATGGATGGATGGATGGATGGAGGGATGGATGGATGATGGATGGATGGATGATGGATGGATGGATGGATGGATGATGGATGGATGGATGGATGGATGGATGGATGATGGATGGATGATGGATGGATGGATGGATGATGGATGGATGGATGGGTGGAGGGATGGATGATGGATGATGGATGGATGGATGGATGGATGGATGGATGGATGGATGGATGGAAGGATGGATGGATGGATGGATGGGATCAGGCTGGGGGAGCCTTCCCTGTATCAGCTGGAACTGATGTACTGGAACAGCCCATCCTGCTCCCTGTGGATGTGGATAAGGATGTGGATGAGGATATGGATGTGCTGTTCAGACAGTGCTCTGGGGAGGGTGAACAAGGGGGTCACCAGTGCCAGCTGAGCCTCAGCCAGGTGCCCATGGAGCCAGGGATTAATTTCTGCCTGGAATGCCTCCCCACAGATGGGCCCTGGTACCCCTGGGTGGCTCCAACCACCTCAGTGCCTGCCAGGTGGGCACTACCATGGAGCAGAATCCTGGAAAGGTTTGGGTGGGAAAGGACCTTCAATCCCACCCAGTGCCACCCCTGCCATGGCAGGGACACCTCCCACTGTGCCAGGCTGCTCCCAGCCCCAATGTCCAGCCTGGCCTTGGGCACTGCCAGGGATCCAGGGGCAGCCACAGCTGCTGTGGGCACCCTGTGCCAGGCTGGATGTGAGTGACCCACACATACACAGGAGATTTACAGAGTGTATTAAAGATGATTTTTTTGATTCAGGTGATTGCTGAAATGAGCAGAGGAGATGCTCTGTTGGACCTGAACTCACAGCAGGAAGAAAACCCATGGATGATGCAGCCTTGGATACAGTGACCATGGGAAAATGTGGAGTTCAAGACACTCAGAGGAGAGAGCAGGAGAAGCAGTGGAAGTTGTATAACTGGGGGCTCCAGAAGGAAATAATTTCAGCCCCTTCATGGGCCTAATTGATGAAAATACGTCCCTGGGGGATGAAGGGGCCCAGGAGAGCTGGGTGATGCCAAGGACAGCTCCTGGAGTGCTGTGTCCAGCTCTGGCTCCGTGCACATGAGGGAAAAGGATGTCCTTGCTGCCTGCCCCAAGTTTACTTTCAGTTATCTCACTTTTTCTATGCCCTTCTGTCCTGCAGAACGACGCTGAACCCAGGGACAGACCTCTCCATAAATCCCATGGTCAGATCCCCCCTAAATCGAGGCAAGAGGAACCAGTGCTGCAACAGAACTCTCTCAGCCTGCACCCACTGCAGGTGGGATCATAGCTGCAGCTGAGAGCTCTGAACTGTGTTTTCCATTTCAGACACATCCTCTGAGCAAGAAAAGAAACTCCTTTCTAGACATTAATAGTGAAACTCATCAAGAACTGCTGTTTCCAGGTAAATCCTTTTAGGGTGTTTGGCAGCATCGGAAAGGCCTTCAAATGGAGTATTTAGCAAATAGCCTCATCTGTGAGAGCTGAGAGATTGGGCAACGCTTCGTAATTCATGTCCTACTCTTCTAAAGGGGAGGTAATAAATCACACAGGGTGTTTCACCTGGGGAGAGGCACAGAGAGGGTGCTCTCTGCTCTGCACCTTCATTATTTGTCTCCAGCTTCAAAGCCCCGAGCTGGTTGAGAGCTCGGAGAGGGACAGATAATGATGCCCCGTAATCAGCAGAGTAATCACGAGATGGCTCTGTTACATTCCTCTCTCCGGAATATTAATGGAGTGAGGACATTGCAGGCTGATGTGAGACAGGGCTTTGAAATCCTTCCAAATGGCTCCTCAGTCCATTACTGCTGTGCCGCCCTGCTCCCCGGCTGGGGGGAAGGTGTGACAGGGAGGAGCGGTGCAGCCTCGCCTCCCTTCTCCACACAGCGCAGAGAAGTGCTCTGTGCTGGGAACAGCAGGGTTTTAACCTCCACAGCGAATCCTGGAGACACCAAGCGTTCAGAAAAGTGAATTTCACCCAAGTGGAGCCACAGCACCCATCCTCTTCACCCCTCGCACCCCTCAGCACCCCCAGAATTGTTATAAATACAGATTATAATACTGGCTTTTCACAAGTATTTAAATGGATGCTATACGTGTAATGTTAAAAGTAGCTTTGTTATAAAGATATAGTTTTTATTTCTGCTATTAAGTAAACTTAGACATAGCAGTGAAATAGCTGATATAGTTGTGCTTTTTGTAATTGAGCTGCCTGCTCAGCTGGATAACATCCAATGGATGTATGATGGAGACTCCTGCCACTGCCATGGAGCTATCAGCAACCACTGTCTGCAGAGGCCAATGTGAAAAACGAGGTTCACTCCTGGGAAAATGTAAAAGGTTTAATAAGGGGTTTAGTAAAAGGGACAATAGGAGACAGAAATAAAGCACAGAGTTAATAGGGCCTGGTGCTTGGCACAATGCCAGGGGCACCCCTTAGCTAACAAACCTCTTCTGTTCAATACCCGAGTCTCAGACATATTCATAGATTTCTGTGCATCATTCAAATATTCCTGTCTTGGGATCTCTTTGGGTTCCAAGTCTCCCCTATCCGGTTATCCTGCGTTCCACTTCTGATCGATCCATTCTTCATTCCAGGCTCTGAGGCCTGTCCATGTTATCTTCAGCCAGACAGTCCAGGAATTTGGGGAATTTCCTTGCTCATCTTTGCTATCCTTAGTTTACTCCATAAAGAAACATTCTACATATGATATAATCCTAAGACATCACACTACTTTTTAAAATGAAATATTTTCATTCCACTTCATTTTCTTACATCACACATATGACATTCATTTTAATATTTGCGAAAAGCCAACAATACAATGTGCATTTATAACATTGTCTTTCATTAAATTTTTAAATTTTACCAGGAGAGTGAACCTCGTTTTTCACACGGTGCTGTTGTCCCCCTGTGCCCTCCCTGCCCCCCAGCGTGGACATCCCAGCAGGATCATGCCAAACATAACAAACACAACAAACCTCTCTGGGTTTGCTCTCCAAGGACACCTCCATTGCCCCAAAATGTGCCAACCAAAGCCTTGAGAGGGGGACAAACCTGGGGTAATTCCATCATTAACTGAGGTTATAATTGGAGAATTAAACCTGATATGCAAATAGACCAAACTCCTAAAAGGGTGAAGAACTCATGACCCAGGGCCCATCCTGGGTGGAGCCTTTGGCCTGCTCAGGGTGTGCCTTTGAAGGCCCTTCCAATAAACACCTCCCTTTATTCCCTTATTCCTGTCTGGCCTCTGTTTTTAGGTGGCCTCCCCAGGCATCAACATCCTGCAAAAAATGTTTTCAATTTCCCCCCTGAAGTAACCACAGAAAAATATAAGTTATTCCTGTAACTTAATTCAAATTAATTTGTCCCCAAAGACAGGTTTGTTGTGCTGTTTCTGGTTATTTCCCTCAGTTAAACTGAATAACTCAAATTTTTAGCAACTTCTTTCTTTCCCGAGGTCAGGGAGGGTTGTGAGAAGGTACCACGGACCTGAAGGGACAGTCCCTGACCTCTTTATCTTCTCTGTAGCCACATCTCCTCTGTGAGCTAATTTATTCTCCACAGAATGATAAAAAATGTGAAAAACAGCAAGTCAGATCACTGGAGAGGCTTAAATAGCTAAAAATTCCAAGGACTCCCTGGCAAGTCATCCATGCAGTGTCTGAAGGGGCCTGCAAAGAAGCAGGAGAGGGACTTTGGACAAGGGATGGAGGGACAGGAGAAGGGGGAATGGGTTCAAATTGACAGAGGGGAAATTTATGTGAACTATAGGAAAAGAATTGCTGGCTGGGAGGGTGGCTCAGGGCTGGGCTGGAATTGGCAGAGCAGCTGTGGCTGCCCCTGGATCCCTGGCAGTGCCCAAGGCCAGGCTGGACATTGGGGCTGGGAGCAGCCTGGGACAGTGGGAGGTGTCCCTGCCATGGCAGGGCTGGGAATGGGATGGGATTTAAAATCCCTTCCTCCAGAAACCACTGCGGGATTCTGTGAATTCCAAACCCTGCCCCAGGCTTGAAGGCACTGAGGTGAAACAGTCGGAGCAGAGCACCCATGAGAACCTCCCACCCTCCATTCCCACCCTCAGCTGAGGGGAACATTCCCTGTGCCGATTTTAATCCCAGTCCTTGGCAGGACGAGCACTGGAACGTCCCTTCCCGAGCTGGAAAAGGCTGGAAGTCTGTTCGGTGGGACAAATCCCTGGCAAATCCCAGGAAAGCGTTTGGATGGGGAGCACAGGAGGAGCTGTCCCCTGCTGTCCCCAGGGCAGACACACCCAGCAGCTCCAGGGCTGCCGCTCCCGGGGTATTCCAGGGATAAAAAATCCAGGAAATCCAGGCTGGGCTCGCCACCTACTGCTCCCGGCGGCAATTACAGGGAGCAGGGATGGCATGTCCTGCTCTGCCTCACTGGGGAGCTGCACCTGAGCCCGGCTCTTGTCATCGGCACCAGCAGAACTGCGTGGGGACAATGGTCCTGAGCCCTGACCCACACGGGAATGACGAGAGAATAATCCTGCTCCAGTGCAGTCCCGGGAGAGGACACAAAACTGCTGCTCTCTGCTCCATTTGGGAAGGAATGGCAGGGACACCTCCCACTGCCCCAGGCTGCTCAAAGCTTCAGTGTCCAACCTGGCCTTGGACACTTCCAGGGGCAGCCACAGCTTCTCTGGGAATTCTATCCCAGCCCCTCCCCACCCTCCCAGCCAGGAATTCCCAATTCCCAATATCCCATCTCATCCTGTGAAGCCATTCCCTGTGTCCTGTCCCTCCATGCCTTGTCCCCAGTCCCTCTCCAGCTCTCCTGAAGCCCCTTCAGGCCCTGCAAGGAGCTCTGTTTATCCAGCCTGGCCTTGGGTACTGCCAGGGATCCAGGGGCAGCCACAGCTGCTCTGCCAATTCCAGCCCAGCCCCTCCCCACCCTCCCAGCCAGGAATTCCTAATTCCCAACATCCCCTCTCTCCCTGCTCTCTGGCACTGGGAAGCCATTCCCTGTGTCTATGGCCTCTCATCCAAGTCTCCAGTGCCCACCTGAAGCCCTGTGTCCCCTCCCCGTGTCCCCCATCCCAGGCTGCACTGCCCACAGCACCAACACACCCCAGAGATCTGCAGGGGAAGCTTCACACAGGGACCTCTCAGCATCAGCCCCGTGTGGATTGGGATGATGGTGACATCCCGAGGATTTCACCAATTCTCTATTTCCAGTGCTTTTAATGTCTTCCTTGCCGTGTCCACGAGCTCTGTGCTGTGACTGCACAGCTGGGACTGACCCCAGGGCTCCTGTTGTGCACATTCCAGAGGGCTGTGAGGTGGGAAGGCTGCACCAGGTGTGGCCTCAGGCCTGTCTCTGTCCATGTGGGATCTGCCCCTGGAGCATTCACCACCAGAATTCCATGCAGGGAGCAGCCCTGGGCTGAGGCATCAGTCCCTGACTGGGGTTGACAGGAAGACAGCAGCAGCCAGCCAGGAGGGCAGAATCAGCATCTGGAGCAATTCAATTTGAAATTAATTACATAAATGATGTAATGAGAAAAGATGAGCTGAATTAGTGTTCCAGCACGAGCTCGGAGAGTGTGAGCAGAGCCTGAGCCTCGAGCTCAGCACCATCACAGATCCTCCGGTGCCCTGGCCGGGAAACACTTCAGCTCCCAGCCAGGGAATGGACGTGTGCAGCTCCTGCTCCTGCTGGAATCCCTGCTGGCACCTCGGTGACCCCAGGCTGGCAGTGCCAGTCCCAGCAGGGCTCTGGGCTCAGCGAGTGCCAGCGCTGGCTCACGGCTGACCTTGGGCTCTGCCGGAGGGACAACTCCACCCGCGGGGGCAGCCAAGTGGAAAGCTGAAAGCATCATTTTCCAAAGAGACTGGAGGTAAAAAAGCCTCAGGGACAATCTTTTGTCAGTTCCTGAGACTTGATTAACTGCCTTAATTCCACATGATTAATGGCTCTCAGATCTCCGAGTCTCCGCGCACGTGGTGTGACTGGAGAGTCTTCCTTCTCCAAACTCCTTCAAGCTGCTCCAGAGGCACATTCCCGGTGCCCTGACTCTGCCATTCCCCCTTCCTTCTGCTCTCCAGTGGGGATGACTGCAGAGAGGGAGCATGGTGCTCAGAGCACGGCTCTACTTCCATGTCCCTTGGAGAATCACCAGGCCCTTCAGCAGCGTGGGCAGGGGACTGTCACAGCTGTGTTGTCACCCTGAGCCTGCTCATGGTGATCCTTGAACCACAAATGGTGCCCGGGGTGTGCCCTGAGCTGGCACTGCTGGGACTCCTCGAGTCCCCTGGCAGGTCTGGGCTCCTCATGGTGAGAGAGGCACTGAGGGGATGGAGCAGGGAAGGGAAGGGAGCTGGGAAAGGGCTGGAGAATTCCTGAGGGGACTGGGAAAGGAGCTGGAGAATTCCTGAGGGAGCTGGGAAAGG